>OY982585.1:1668705-2007158 GCA_963859945.1 Euplagia quadripunctaria
TACATCAACTCTACCAGCCACAGAACCAGGAGACTGTGACGTTGATGACCCACCAGAAGTGCATAGTCCAGAGAACATTAGCAGATCTAACTTAGGTAAGAATTTTAAACTACAAGGTTGCAAAGATAAATTGTTAAGCTTGCGAATAAACTCCACAAAAAAAAGCAGGTACTACTCCCACGGGGCCAGGTCTACCTGCCTATGAGGACCTGACAAATTACCTCAACATTTGAATAACAATACTACTAGTAGAGCTACTGAATCCTGGTCTACTATACTATAAGGCGTATACAGGGTGTACTTGAAAAAGGAACACTTATTCAAATCACTGAAAGTGCAAGACTCTAGCATGCAGTTACAATAAGAATTTTGAAAAAACTATCCGTTTACAAGTTATGAACAATTTGAATTTCGAGGTATATTGGCCTACGTTTTTCATATAAGATTTAAAATCTTTAACTGTACACAGTTATTTTGGAATTTTTCATTTCGTTGTTAAGAAAATGAATAAAAAGTAACCTCGAAATTTTATTAAGTCAGTTTTTATGGATTTTCTCAATAACTAAGTGAATAGTTACAAAATAAAAAAATATGTATCTACATGTGGGAGAGCCATGCTTCGGCACGTATGGGCCGACTCGACTCCGCTCGTTACCACGGCCTCACAGAAAACCGGCCGTGAAGCAATGCTTGCATTGCATTTCGCCGCGTGAGTGAGGTTAGGGTGGGCCCTAACCCTTCCCTCTCCTTTTATTCCCGTCCTTCCCCTCTCCCCCCTCTTCCCACTCTTTCCCCCCTCCCCCTCTTCTACTCCCACCTTAAAGGGCGGCAACGCACTTCTGACTCTCGAGTTGCAGGTGCCCATGGGCGGCGGTAGTAATTTACCATCAGGTGACCCGTCTGCTCGTTTGCCCCCTATACCACAAAAAATAAAAAATAAAAATGTACCATTTAAAATCTTGAACTTCATACGTTCCACCTGCTTTAATGAGAAACGTAGGTAAAAATACCTCTAAATTCACGGATAGTTTTTTTAAATTTTCATATTGTGACTGCATGGTAGTCATGCCCTTTCAATGATTTATATAAGTGTTCCTTTTTCAAATCCACCCTGTATATTTCAGGACGGTCTTTTGCAGAAATTTGCTATGCCCTCTCCTCTCGTCACAGAATTAACTAACTTAATCGTCATTGTTAGATTATTAGAAGGTGCTTCTATTTACACTGAAACGAAGCCCTGTTGTTTTGTTCAAGTGTACCATTATTAACACATAATTGGAGGGTTGGCAATGGGTGTTACCTCTTCTGATGCAATCCTACAGGTCACTGTGAATGGCTTAACTATGTGGTTTGAAAATTATATCTATAGCATCCACTCAAGCGGCGGCTTGGTGGGGCAAAGTTGAATATTCCAGATATTCAACTTTGCCCCACCAAGCCGCCCACTGGTGGGGCAAAGTGGAATGCCTCCAGTGGATGCTGCCCCACTAAGGTCGGCACTTTAGAATTTGTGTAGGTAGATTTGTTCATATTGTAATAAATGGTCAATATTTGGACAATACAGTCACACCAATACGCAGGTACACATACCTTTTCACACTAGCTTCATTCACATATTACACATACACACCCTCATACACACACTAACCTAATATTGTGGAGAAAGTATATTTGCAATCACAATGAACTACTCCATCCTTGTGATGCAATAATGTTGTATAGTTGTAATACATAGTTCGTATTTAGTCAGATTGTTCTCCGACCAAGGAAGGCGCTGACACCTGTGATACAGTGAATTTTCACTAGTACAGGTGACAACGTTGCAAACCACTATGTACTTATACGGACTCTTGTTTCCAGTATTATTGTATATGTGTCAACTGTTGTATTTGCAAAATATTTTTTTTATTTTTTTATTTTTTTTTATTTTTAAATGTTATTGAAAATATTTAAGTAATATGTAACTATGGCGAGTAGCATCAGATGTAGTACACAGGTAGTGTTTTAAATAAAACTAAAAAGCATATTCTTAGGAAATTATTATTGGTTTTTTGAATCACAGATCAATTACGTAATTTGTTAAAATAAAACCTTGATAAATATAACTAAATAACTTAATTTAAATCTTCTAAAATAACAGACTTAACTTTATCGTAGCTTGTCGGAAATTCATAGTTTAATAGTAATTAAGGAGGCAAAACCCATCACTCACTACTTTGTAAACTTCGAGGATTATAACATCCACAATGGCGTGGCAGGTTCTTCTAAAACCGTCATGTGCAATCTTTTCTCACGAATTTATATAATACTAGCGGACCCCACAGACTTTGCCCTGCCTTAAATTAAAAAATATTATTCCTGGAACCCTATCGCAGCACCATCTACCGGATCCAATTGTAAATCTAAATCATTCTCGAATCCACCGGAAGGTCCAGAAAAAATTTCATTAAAATCGGTCATTATTCCTGGAACCTTATCGCAGCGCCATCTACCGGGCCCAATTGTAAATCTAAACCATTCTCGAATCCACCTAGACACAATAAATTTCATTAAAATCGCTTCAGCCATTTAAGAGGAGTTCAGGAACATACACACCTACAGAAGAAATATATATATAAGATATGTATGTATTACACATTTCCACACTACACAAGGTACCCTCGGAAACATACTTTTTCTAACAATTCGTTCCTGATAATGCCTCTTGTCTCGTCTCTTATAGTAGAAGAGACGTGGAAGATCGACCTTCACCCATCTGATAACCAGATGACACATATTTTTATCAAATATCTTTTATTTATAAACATGCCTATGTTAGCTTGCCTATCGAAAAGTGTTCATGGCTATTTTTAATTAAATTAATTTTAATCAATATTGTTTACACAATATTAATTTTGTTACAGATACACCTGAAATATCTGAAACACCTGAAGGGGATGCTAGAGAATCTGATTCAGCTGTTGCACCTGAACTGCGTAAATTGCTAGTGCCCGTGCCCAATAAAACATATGGCATACCAGCTAAAAAATCTCGTCCTGCGAAGCAAGGTATTTTTTTTAAACTAATTATTATCCTATTGCATTCGACTGCTGGTTAAGGCCCCTGCTAATGTGCGTAATCGCACATGCCATTCAGCATGCTTATTGGAGCTATGTCGGAAACTCTAGTTCTTTGTCGGATGACCTTGTTACTAATATTGTATCTTGGTCCACGACATATTAATAGAAATATCACAGGACTGCTGTAATGCTTTGTATCGGTTTTCAAGTTGAGAAAAGAGCTTTCAAATTGAAAACACGATTTATACACGTATAAATGTTTTAGAATAAAACTATTGTTTTATTATTAGATTGGCATGAAAAGACCAATAAAAAAAAATAGGCATGGCATACCTTTACTTAAGTAGATGTACTGGTTACTGTTTCAAAGTGATTAAGGCGGCGTAAGAGTTGTACCGTGAGACGAGGTTTTTGTTAATCGATGCATGTCGTATAACTGTGGTGATGATCATACATCCTTACTAATTTCTATACATCAGAACAAATAAAATTGGAAGTGTCTGTTTGTAATGACTTAATAATAGCATTTACTGCATGCATCCGAATGTTTACACGGTACACATATTTTTGTCGGCTAATCTCGGGAACGGGTGGACCGACCGATTTTTCACGGGACTTCCACTGGCAGATAGCTAGCTGGTGTTATAAGAATCACTTAGGCTACTTTTATTTTGAAAAAAGAATTAGGGTTCCGCCCAAAATATATAAATATGTATACGCGGGCGAAGCTAAATACGAATGTGCGTTTGTTTGGTTAGAATGCGGGTATTTTTGTTATGATTTTACGATTTAACTACTAAACCGATTATCATCATGATTTGATGATCACAAACGTGTTGCCAGTGGTACAAAAAATTACATTGAGGTACATTTAATTTGAAAAAGTAGTTCCCGAGGAATACCGAATTGATTTACAAACCTATAAAGCGAAGCCGTCCTGCATTAGCTAGTGCTTAGTAATTGTTTTCGTTACAATTACTAAGCACTAGCTATATTTACTTACCATGAAGACTTTTAGAACCAAATAATACTAATAAATTTTTTTTTTTCTTTTCAGTACTACAATTGCGTTTGATAGACGACGATGGTTTTTGTGATGAACCAGTATATGAAGTTCTCACAGATGATGAAACTGAAAAGAAAGTGAACAAGAAACAAACAGCGACACAGACTGTTGGTAAGTTAGAATTATTAAATTGCTAAGTGATGAACGAAGATTATAATAAACTGGCAGAGACTCGGTTCATTCTAAACCAAATCTCCAGTGCCGCTGCAAATTGCAAGACTCTGGCGATTATACTAGCTACTTGCCCGCGACTTCGTTTGCGTGGAAATTTTGGTGAAATCTATACCGGGATAAAAAGTAGCCAGTGTGCTATTCCACACTATAATCTCTGTGCCAAATTACATCCAGTTCCGATCAGCCGTTTTTGCGTGCAAGATTAACTAACATCCATCCATCCTCACAAACTTCACAAGTGCTGAAAATTAACAGTTTTGGTCCAGAATGTAAAATTATAGCATAATGTGTAACATAATGTTCTATTTACTATATGATATGTCATTATAAAGTGGCTAAAACTTATTGGAATATGCTGCTGGTAGTAGATGAATAGATAGACCATGGTTTTGGTCGATACCATACCCATGCTTATTGCATTCGACGGGGCAGGGTGCGGTGACGATTCGAACCGAATAAAAAAAACGTGTCGACCATCCAACCGCTTGAACATCAACATTAAGTATTGTGACGAGCTGAGGTTCGGGATTAGAAAATTATACCAATTTATTACCAAATAGATATAATTTATTTTAATAAATCACAAAATACACAGGGAAACTAACAACAACACAATTACAATTAATTATCACTATTAATTACACTTCTAAATTCACTTATCGCATTTCGCACTATATTCACTTGAAAAACTAAACTAACACTGCAATGCAACGTCTTATATAGTCGAAACGTTATTGCCAGAAAAATGGTGATATCTTTCGATAACTCGAAAATACAGTAGAACTTTGCAATACATCGTTACACATTCTAATGGGCTACTAGTTCCGTATTTTATCAACAGATTGCGTGCATCTTATTCTAATTGTCGCTCTCTATGACTTCCTATAGTCGTTAATAGACGGCGCGGGTTATTCTAGTGGTCTAGTTGGTCTAGTGGTTAGTGATCCTAACTGTTATTATTATTTCAGTTCAAATTACGTCTTCACAAACAAAAGATTCGCCAAGCAAAGAAAACGATGTCAAAATTGAGGCAACATTTACATTACCTAAGGAAAAAGAAACAAAATGTGAAGAGTATAAAAATAAGGAATACTGGAAGTTGAAACTGAAGCATATTCTGCATAACACACAGTTTTGCGGTATTTGTTTGGATGCTGACGTCGAAACGAACGCTGTCAATGATAATTTTGAGATCATTGATAATGAAAGAACTTACAGGAGAACTCTAAGAGATATTGTAGATAAAGTTTTTAGAGAGGTGAGTAAATTTTAAACTTGATTTATTGTATTTTTAAACAAGTATAAATTTAAAAATTTAACTGCTTTCGAAACACCTACATAGAGGATATTTAGGTATTTTAATGATTCCCAGACGGTTATTTTGAGGTGGCTGTATTTTATGGGAGCTAATGGTATGTTTGTAAATACTTGTTCAAAATACAAATTGAAAAATGACATGTCAATGACAGTCTGAAGAAGAAAAATGTTATTAGTATATTATATATATATTTGCGATATTAGTTAACTTGTACATTGGAGGGGCTCGTGGCTAAGTGGTAACCGAGTAGGTTAGCATATTACAAGGTAAATAAACACTAGCCAGGTCAGTTTTAAGATGGGTGACCATTCTTAACACATCGAGATCCCTCCGTGCCTCGGAGAGCACGTTAAGCCGTCGTGTCCGGTTGCCATTCGAACATCTGTGGCATGCATGGTAGCTGGAGTTCTAAAAAGCCCGACAACCTGGTCTAACTACAGAACTTCGATATCGCCTAATACCTGGGTTGTGGAGGTCTGATGGCAATTGCTTCACATAAAATATCGAAGTTCGGCTGTATCGTAGTTAGACTGAAAACGGACTCCCAACTTAGTTGAAAAAAGGCGCGGCGGTCATCCGCCGCGCCTTTTTTCAACTAAGTAACTCATCATTGAGTTAATTAGTACATTGTTATTCTAAAAAAAGGTGTTTTTATTTCTAGGATGGATATTGTCTGGCGAATTCACGAGTATGCATCAGTTGTACAAAGAAACTAATTCAGTCATATATATTTATACACAACGCTGAAGAGACATCGAAAAGGCTGAATCGTCACTTAGATGAATTATATGCCAAAACTTGTTATATACGTAACAATTCTTTAAAAGATGCCAACCATGCACATTCAAAGATCTATAACGTTGTTATTGCTTTAGACAATAAAGTAATTTCTGAGAACATTGACAGTAATAAAATTAAAACAGAAAAACCGGATTCAGATCAAAATGAAAAAGACCAGCCAGGTGACAAAAGAAAACTTAAGTGTGTGAGTTGTAATATGGTTCTACCCTCATACCGAGCTTGGAAGATACACGAAAGAACAACTCACAAACAGAACTATAGATGTAGAATATGTCTTCAGAGTTACAAAACACTACAGGACTTGAGTACGCATTATAAGATGCATTTGAGATCGCGATGTACGTTTTGTCATAAAATAGTGCAAGATGGTGAACTGTTGCATCATTTGAAAACGCGTCACAAACGTTTGATACATTTATGTACAATATGTAATGTTGCTTTTTATTCCGCCAAGGCTTTAGGAAATCATAAACATAAGTGTCACTATAGAGACTATTCTAAATGTGTGACGTGTCTCAAGAGTTTGTCACAAGTTGAGTTGGAGTCGCATCAGTGCAGGTTCAAGTGTCCCGAGTGTGTGGAGGCGCCTTGTGTCCATCATAAGTACTTGATGTGTTACAGAGAACACATGATGAACCTTGTCCCCAGAGCCAAGTGTTTGGACTGTCGCTATGTGTGTACAAGTAAGGAGGCACTAATAGCGCACGTTAATAGACAACATTTGAATCTTCAGCCTCACAGCTGTGAGAGGTGCGGACACAAGTTTTATTGTAAATCTGATTTAAATAAACATACTTGTACATCTGAAAATGTCAACAAATACATACATATTTGTCAATATTGTGATAAAGAATTCAGCAATCTCTATTTTTGTAAACGACATGAAAAGAGTTGTAAATGCATTCAAAGGAAGTATCAATGCGACGATTGTCCAGCTAATTTTGACTCGTCAAAAGATCAGATGAAACATAGAACACTTAAGCATGGTAAAGACATATTGTCATGTAGTTTGTGTGACAGAGTATTTCTTAACGACCTGAAGAGGAAAAGGCATGAACGGCAAGCCCACGGCAACCAGAAGCAAAGAGTTATCTTAGATTGCGTCGTGTGTCAAGCGAAGTTCTCGTCAAAGGCAGCCTTGGAACTACATATGAGATATCATGGTCCTGATGTCAAGTATCGGTTCAATACATTACGACAGGCCAGCAAACACAGACGTTCATTAGCAGTGTGCGAAGTATGTGGGAAAGTGATAAGTCGGATTCTGTTTAAAAAACATATCATTACACATTCTGATGCGACAGTGTCGTGTAAAACGTGCGGAAAACCTTTTCAGAACGTAACTTTGCTGAAATGTCATCAGAAAGTACATCTGCAGAGTGTGCCGTGTCCTAGATGTAAAAAATTGATAATTTCTGCAAAATTATGGAGACACTTTAGGAATCACCTTATTCGTGAGTCTCTTGATTTCAAAGTTGCTGCAATACATGGCCTAGTATGAGTGCTGTTTTTTTTTATTGTTAATCTCTATGGTAGCCGATGTGCACCGTTGATTATGCCCGAGACTGTGTAAGAACTCTTATATTTTTGTAAATGGGTCCATTGAGCAGTTCTAAGTTATGGATGGGGAATACTATCATCATATCAATAATGTTATACAAGGATGGGGAAAAAGTTTCTTCGTATTTTATATACAAATAAGACTTATTTCAAAGTTTAATTACATTTAATTATAATATAATATGTGCGATTTTGTTCCATAACTTTGCTATCTTGTGTAGGTAGTAACGTAATCCCGTTGCTTGTAGAAATCTTAGGATTTTTGATCAAACAACTGCGACAAGTACATAGTTTCGACAGTCCTCTCTTAATGTTAACCTATAACTAGGTACCCAAAGAATTCTAAAGAGACCAATACAGTTGAAAATCTGAGGGTGCAGGGTCAGGACTATATGGTGGATGCATTAACACTTCCCAACCAAGCTCTCTTAATTTTTGCTGAGTGGCCAAAGATGTGTGTGACCTGGTGTTATCATGATGAAAGACCGCTCATTTTCTGTTGATCAATTTTATTGTACGTACGTTACGTTTTTTCTTAATTTCTTGCTTGAGTCTTATTAGTTGTTGGCAGTAGAGATCCGAATCGATGGTTTCCCTGCGGTAAAAGCTCATAACGAAAGATGCCCTTCCAATCCCACAATACACACAGCATCACCTTATTGCGTGTTAATCCGGGTTCCGCTACAGTCTGTGGAGCTTGACTACCCTTTGACCATGACCTTTTTCGCACGTTCTTGTCACTTTTCATCACCAGTGATCAATATTTTCAAAAAATTAGCCAGATGCAAACAGTACAACCGAAGTGATTTCACGTACGTCAGGCTGGCCCGGCCCCATGGAATTTGGTAATGAGATTGGTATCAATCGAATGTACCCATTTATACAAACATATGTAACGTAACGCCTTCGTTTTCAATGTAATTGTTTTTAAAAGAAAGTACAAGCACTTCTTGGTGGCCGGGCCAGCCTGACGTTTTCAGCCCGGCCACCTTGTTTGCCACTAATCTACAAAACATACTGACAATATTTCGCTACAGATGAAAAGTACCCTATAATTTATGCATATGTAACACAAAATCGAATCCCAAAACGCAATAGCATACGAGATATTAGCGGTTGTAGGTGGCCGGGCTGAAATTATTTCATTAGTATAAAACAGTAAAACTGCAACACCTACCAATAAATAATACCAGTACATAAGGAGGTATATAGATATAGAATATATGTAACGCTTTCATTTAAGATTATAATATATACCGTAGAACGGGGTCAAAAGGGACGAAATTAGACTTCAGATAACATTTTTTCTGATGTATCTTGTGGAACCTTAGTGTTTTGTAATATAAAAACTTGAGTTAAAGTCTGCACTTTAAGAAATAACAAACAAATAAGTTATGGAATCAAGAATTTTTTCATAATTTACTAAAATGTTGGTCATCCCTATTCAAACACAATAAGGGGTCAATAGGGACCAACTATGAGACAATAGGGAAAAACTGTTAGGGTTATCACAACTTAATTAGATAGTATTGTACCTAGGTACCTGCTTATCATGGAAGTAGGTACATGCTCATAATGTAGATATTTACAAATATATTAACATTTTTGTACAATCGGGAAAAAGTTATACTCGTACTTAGTAAATAATATGAATTCGGGAATGTTTTTAAAAATAACTTTATTCATAAATTTAAATAGGTATCTACTAGGTACCTACTTTAATCACAGAAAGACATCTTATATTAATTATTATCATATTGTGCGTAGGTGAACTTTAAAAGATCAACATTTAAGAGATATGGCACTTTTACTTATATCTTACTTATTTATATAATTAGGCACTAATCAGAGATCAATCATTGACTTTCATCATGAATTATGATTACTATTATATATAAAGATATATGCCTAACCATTACACATTATCTATGAGATCTGATAATATTTCAGCGTCATTCCTGTAGTATTGTGGTCTTTCTATATTTTTTTCCTTTTTCAGTTTGCAGACGTTCAATTTTGGTTTAAAGTTTACAACTTCGTCTGATATTATATGAATTTTGTTTTTTTTTTCAGGCATGATTATTTTTGTTTCATCTTTGAATTCGTGACAAGCCACTGCATTTTCGGACGTAACAACTTCTACTTCATTAGGAACTGTTAGAAAATCTTCAAATAATACAGGCATTGCGTCCAAGTCCACATTATTATATCCATGTTTTGAACATTGTCAAGCAACTGTTGGTTTTCGAAATTTTCCGGCGAAATGTTCTGTTGTGAAGCGTTTTCTGCGAATGTACTAAGATTGTTGCAACAAATAATTGGATTTTGTTTCTCGAGAATCACTGGGTTTTTGTTGTATTCTTTAAGGATGTTTGCCTCTACTTCAGCCTCTTTATCATGTTTTTTCGCCTTGGTTTCATTTTTTTGTTCTTTAGTCTTAGTTTTTTTTATCAAGGATTTATTAGTCGTTTTCACTCCTCTATCAGTCTTTTCATTAACAAGTGCAGTTCTTTTCGTTCCTTTTTGTTTTATATCATGCTTTTCCATTCTTTCACTGGCAAAAAAATTGCTAGGGCCAGCTTTACAGTCATTATCAGTTGCTGTTTGTAAATTTTCATTAATATTTTCATCTTGTACATTTTCTACGCTTCGCCCTGCAACAACCAGTTTCTTTTTTTTGTTACATGTTTGGGTATTAACTCTACCATATCTCATTTCTGATAGTACACGGATAGTACAGTCTCATTAATAATTTCTTTGAAGCCCGCAATTTCTGGAGTATATGATGGCAATCTGTCCAAAACTTTCCGTTTATTGATAGGGCATATACCACATTTATCAAATCTAGCTAATATGTTCTTGGCAACATTGCACTCTATATTGTTCATTAGTTTCTTCAACAAAGAAGGAAATATATTCTTTGGTATTGAAGCTTGAGTCCTCCCATCAGTCTTTTTCTAGTCCAGCAGTAAGTTCCTCCATGCCATTTTCAGAGGTCTAAAAAATGCCACATCCAGTGGTTGTGTTAGGTGGGTAGAGTTGACTGGCAAAAAAACGAATTTAATATCGTTTTCCTGACATTCTTTTATTAAATTTATAGATAGATGTGAAGCTAGGTTATCACCTATCAATATCTTGGCTCCACATTTGTCGCTAAAATACGGCATTGCAATTGTCCTAACCCAATCCTGGAATGTATTCCCATCGAACCAACCCGAAGGTGTGCAACTGTATCTCTACAGTTTTTAGGTCCATTTTGCCTCCACGTATCATACATATTCTGCGCTTTATATACAACATACGGAGGTAAAAGTGACCCGTCGGCGGCAGCAGCTATCATAAGTGATATAGAACCCTTTGTATGGTTCATTATACGTTCGGGGTATTTTACACTCCTTTTAACCAGTACGCGTTTGCGACCTGGATCGTCACTTAGGTTAGTTTCGTCGTAATTGACTATATTGATCGGTGGTATTCCCTCAAGTGAGTTTTGAAGCTCCTCAAAATATGCCTTTATTGTGTCTGGGGAGATCGCTGCTCGTGAACGTTTTATATTCTGGCTCAATCGTTGGCTGATTTGATATTTGTGGCGTTTTAGGAAACATGACTAAGTCTGGACCAGGCATATTATTTTTATTTTTTTTTACTTCGACGCCCATGTTATCGAGGTATCCCTTTATCAGTAGTCTGAAATCAATAGGTTCAAGGGGATATCCCCATTCGGAACACACATTAATGTATTCTACTAAATATTGTTCTTCAGCCGGGCTTAAAGCAGTTTGTCCTCCTTGCTGTTTCACGACACGAGTATTATGTCGATGTAAAACGGATTTCGGTATATCGTACTTACGCGAAATCTTCAAAAACGATTGACTGGTGCTATTATATTCCTTCAGTGCTGTTTCTATTATCAAAGCATCATATTTTTTATAATTTTTTGTTCGACTAGTTTTATAACTACGTGGCGTTGTCCTAAAGTAACCAAGTGCCAAAAGGTAGGTAATCCTGAAAAAAATATACCTAATATTAGTAATTATAGATCCAAAATATTGTAATATAAGTAAAGAATTAGTGTCTTTTTATTTTCGAACAATAAATGAAAATTAGTGTTATTTGTAGAATTGCACAATAAAAGTTTCATATACGTCATTATAGTAGTGACAACCCTGTCCCCATTGACCCACTACCGTCCCTGATGTGCCACAAGATCGTCACTATTAATCGATAATGGCGTCCCTATTGGTCTCACACCCATCCCTATATATCTCGAACAGTGTCCCTATTCACCCCAAATTTTCAAACAAACTACCATTTAACAACTTTTGAAACAAAAAGCGTTTAATTCTACTTACGTACTTTTTAAATAGATTCTCTAACACTGTAATTCACAATAAAAACCGTAATAAAGCAGCAATACTCACCAAAAACTAATTTTTGACGAAAGTTTCCGAGCACTCAAAATCACCGTTTTCAGAGCATCAACTTCAGGATGGATTACGTCTTAAATTGCCAACTTCACGTCAAATAAATGTTACCAGATCACGATCTTAATATTCTACTATGATATTCTTTCAAAAAATTATAGAATTGCAGGTGGGTAGTATATTTTTTTCCCACCTAAAGATAAATCTCCATTTTATCCCTATTCACCCCTGGATCCCTATACACCCCGTTTTACGGTATTTAGAGAGAAATAAGTACTTAGTACTTGTAATTATTTCAGCCCGGCCACTTAAAAGCTTTAACATATCCTATAATCTTATGCCAATTTGTGCAGTAAAAATTGATATAGCTAAGAAAGGAAAGTTATATTCGTTTAGTTGTAGTCGTATCCCTTAAGTCTTCTGTTTGACTAGATTATCAAAATCTAAGAATGTTCCCGATGACTGTGACCATCAGTCATTAACTAATTTCAGGACATTTGGTGTATTGAATGAAACAAAATTCGTAATTGATTTTTTTTATTAACACCTTTTTCAAAAATTAATATTAATACTAATATTACCACAACGTAGAAAATAGCTATAAAAGAAAAATATCATTATTTATTACAATTTCTGGTAGCATATATACCTAATTATACTAACGTTAATAAAAAATCACAGATTATAATTTTTGGATTAGTACAAACATACGTTGGTAAAAATCACATATTATCAGTATGATTTTTATATCAATTTGAATTAAAAAAATTGACAACGGAACACACGGAAAACATTATATCAGAAGTGTTGATAACTACACTACACGGCTCTTGCGCATCTATACTGTCTACTCGGAGAAGATATCTGTTATGAGTATGACATATGACGCGACACAAGCGCCGTCTAAAAATCGGTGGTAGCGTTTGTGAACTATCTTTATATGATTATGTTACGAAACCAGAAACGGAGAAAATATATATAGGTTCGTTATGTATTCAAAAATTCCTGTTATTTTTACTTAAAGTATGAAAATGATTATGTATACAAAAATGATAATATATTTTGGTGGGAAAATTATAAGGTTTTCAGATAATTAACAATTGTTATAATAATGAATATAAGTCCAAAATATTGCCTAACTAATTTAAAAAGGTGGTAAGGAAAAAATATTACAATTACGAATTTTGTTTCATTCAACAAACGATACGTCCTGAAATTAGTTAATGACTGATGGTCACTCATCGGGAACTTTCTTGGATTTTGATAATCTAGTCAAACAGAAGGCTTAAGGGTATACGACTAAAACTAAATGAATGTAACTTTCTTTTCTAAGCTATATCAATTTTTTACTTTACAAATTGGCATAAGATTATAGGTGATTTTAAAGCTTTTAGGTGGCCGAGCTGAAATAATTCAAGTACTTATTTCCCTCTAAATATACATTATAATCTTAAATGAAAGCGTTACATATATTCTATATCTATATACCTCCTTATGTACTGGTATTATTTATTGGTAGGTGTTGCAGTTTTACTGTTTTATACTAATGAAATAATTTCAGCCCGGCCACCTACAACCGCTAATATCTCTTATGCTATTGCGTTTCAGGATTTGATTTTGTGTTACATATGCATAAATTATGGGGTACATTTCATCTGTAGCAAAATAATGTCAGTATGTTTTGTAGATTAGTAGCAAACAAAGTGGCCGGGCTGAAAACGTCAGACTGGCCCGGCCACCAAGAAGTGCTTATATTTTCTTTTAAAAAGAGTTACATTGAAAACGAAGGCGTTACATATGTTTGTATAAATGGGTACATTCGATTGATACCAACCTCATTACCAAATTCCATGGGGCCGGGCCAGCCTGACGTACGTGAGATTTCTCTTAAATTTTGTACATACAAAATATGAAAAGACTTTTTCCGACTTATTAGGCTAAATCAGTTTTGCAACCTTTGATTATATACATGTCTAGATAGAGTAACTCTAACAAATGATGCGCATATAAAACGGGCTCCAATTACGAATTATGTATGAGTACGAGCGTATATTTATTGTCAACAAATTGTCACTATGTGCGTGTTTAGGGATATCTGCTCTAAATTAATTATTATCTTGTATTACGTTGTAAGGAGATGAAAGGTAAATAAAATAATGATTTTAAAGAAAATTAATTTATTACAAAACATTAATCAACAAAAAAATAAACAATGAAACCAATGTGAATTAGTGACAATAAGTGATAAATTTCAATTGATGAGATGTATTTTTTAATAAAAGAATAATAATTATAAGTCTATTATTATTATTCTCTAAAGTATTTTAACTAGTGATGTTAGATGATCCAGACGTATCATCTAACATGAATAATTAAATACTTTCGAGTCAAAATCACCAAATCATTAGATATCATTTTCTTCAGCAAAAGACTTTATTAAAGTGGAAAGCCTAAAATTTTGAAATAAAGTATCGTTATTTTCTCAGCTAATAGTGTAAATTAATCTCATCACTCCACACAATCACTATCATTGCGTAGATGCGGGGCAGTTTAGGGGCTAACGCTAACGATAGGCATCTTATATTGAAACACGCCGATTGACGTTTTACGCACATGAAAATTATCGCCTGTTCCATATATCCCTACTAAGTAATCCCCATTGGTAGGGATAGTTGGATTTTTTTTCCGTCTATCCCTACCGGTAGGGATCATTGGAAATTGTATGTCCATTTTCTCTATTGCCTAGATGTATGTTTTTAATTAGTGATTATTATGGTTTTGTTTGTATTCTTTTATACATTAATTAAAAATATCCAAACTGCTGAAAATATTTTCTTTCTTATTAGAAAGAAAATATTTTCAGCAGTACCTACTAGTCTAAGAGCCAGTGAACGGCAGACCACACATAATTTAAGAAAGCCCTAGGTAGTAAAAAAATGTTGATGGCCATCTTTTGATTTCTATATAGTAACACCATCTAGCCCTCAACACCGTAACTAATTACTGCTTTCATAAACCTAGATGGTGCATTGACCCCATTGCAGTGCATTGACACTACTCGAAATTAAAAACCCAATTTACTAGACATGAAAGGCTTGGTCGGATCTATAATTCCGAGTTTTAGAGAGCAAAAATAAAATGAAAGTTTTTCACAATATTTATTACCTTGAAATTTAAGTGCAAAATAGTATTTATATTATTTACGTGTTTAAGGGAATTAACGCATTAATTCCCGTAAACACGTAGGTAAATGATGTTATATCAGGAACCGCGAAAGTTTAAAGTTAGTAAAATAGTATTTAATAAAACAAAAAGTTATGTTTTATTTTTGCTCTCCTAAAACTTGCGGAATTATAGATCTGACCTTATACTTTTCATGCCTTTAATGTTTATGTCATAGTTTGATGATGATGAATTTCCCAAACTACACATGTTAATTAGTACTTGGGGTAAATAAGCAATTGATTGGTGCCAATCAGTTGGTGTAAGAATCTGAATGTCTTTATTTACCCCGTGAACAAAAATAGATGGGTAACCATTAAGTTTCTTAATATTAAGGTAAAAATAAAACAGCAGAATGTGAACAAAAAATCGTTATTTATTATTCTTCATTTTATGACGTCTGAAATAGACATGTGCCATTTGTTTTATAGGGTCACATTCATCAAACACCGTGTTTTTACCACATAAACTGTTCACTTGCTTACACCAGTCATGCAATATAAACGTAATGCTTTTCTTTAAAATAAACTTTTTTATTTGTTCTCCATGGTTCGAAACGAGAGGTGGCCACTAACTCCATGTATTGCGTTATTAAGTGACATATGGACAATCTGTTTTTAAGATTTCAATGACTATTTCTTCAATATGCAACAAACATTCCAGTTATAAATTTTGAAAATATGTCTTCACTGTCCCCTTCTAAATCTTTTTGCATTCACAACAATTTTTTTAAATGTTTCAATTAATTGCAGTACGCTGCTGCTGCACATTTTTCTATATCCCTTGGAATTTGGCTGTTGACTAACAAGTCTATGTTTGGGAGGTCGATTTTTAAGTGGTCCATATTCAAAGTTATTTCTTTTGGTTGAGGCCTGACGACGTCTTGTTTTAAAAAATATTTTAAACTTTGTAGACAATAGCCATCATCAATCTCACAGTTAGCCCCAACTGACTTAGGCGAAACCATATTATTGACTAAAAGGGCTTTATATGATGCCTCAAATGAGGATGCTGTGGGCATAACGTTTCGTTGACCTGAGCCCTTATGGCTCCAAAGAAGTTCTCCAGCGGGTCCTGATTAAAATTGCGCAGCAGTAACGAACGCAGACCTATGTTGTGTAATTTTTTGTTATTTGCTGGAATGCTTGTATAGTTTTTATCCAACTAGAAATAGATGGTACACTTTTCCTTTAACAATATCGTTGTAGTTTCCATTGACAGAATCAAATAGTTTGTCAAAAAATAACAAAAGCTCAGCAGTGTCCCTGCTTTCACGAGGGATTCTCCCAGTTCCTGAAAGTTAATACAAATTAGATACACAGAATTAGACACTTGAGTAAGAAATAATTTAGACATACACACAAATTAGATACACAGAATTAGAAACGAATCCCATAGCAATACTGACAGTCCAGCTAAATACCTGTGTACTATATTTCACCTTCATTTTAGGAATTAAATGAGGTATCACATGACGTGCAGTCAGTTGGGGCAGTAAGCGCATACCTTTAAACTATGGGCCTTTCTTATAAAGGGCTTTTAATTGTTCCCACTTTCCTATATATTTCTTCCCATCTATGTGAAATTCCAGGTTTTTTTGTTATGAGATTGTTCCTTATTCCTTTCATAAGGTGGGGTGGGTCATAAATAGGATAAATAATATTTTCATCAATTTCAAAAAAACCTTCTTTGTACTCTTTGCCCTTTTGCATATATGTTGATTTGGTGTCATTGATAAGCAAACTGATTGCTGCCGTATTTGTCGACCCTTGGTCACATGTAGTTGAAACTACTTTAAGCCCAGTTTGTAATACTTTTCTCAATATTAATTGCATTTGTTGTTTTAAATTATATTTTGATGTAGTGCCAGTAGTTGTTTAAATTTTTTAAAAATTCCTCTTATCATAAAAACAGATGCGTGGTTAGCAAAACTCTTAGTACGCACAAACCCATCATCGCAAAACCCTTTAATTTTGTCAGTTTGCTTATCATATGATATATGAGGAGCAATAGCCATCTCGTCAGATATTAAAGTGCAATATTTATGGCTATTGGGCATTTGGTTTACCCTTTTCTTTAAATGTTCAAATATTATATCATTGCACCTAGGCAACAAATATATTTTTGTCATCAATATTTAATGTGCTTTTCTTCGGTAGCACACATATTTTGGATAACAAATTATATGCTTTTGGACTTGGCTTATACAATGATAAGGCGAGGATTTTCTCATCCAAAGTAAAGCGATGACCTTTGGGGTGTTTTACAGATTGTCGGACCTGCAAGTCAAAAAATGTTTTTGCTGCTGTTGACAAATCCCTTAGATTATATATAGGTCCAGATGCCTAATCCGTGCCTCAAAACTGAAGCCAAAAAATATAAGCGTCTAATATAAATATAAGCGTCTCACTCGTCACACGCGAGCGAACGTTCGCCGCTGAAGTACGTCTCGAGTCGCTACTTATAATATTTAAAAATGCCTGCTTGTGCTGTCACATTCTGTAAAAATTATACAAAAAAAAATCTTAAGTGTCCGAACATCACATTTCATATGTAAGTATTCTATTTCCTAATGTATTTATAAACAATATAACAAAATTTCAAATTAATAAAATTACGCCATTACTAGAGATGTTGCCAGGACGTGAATTTCATTTACCCATAACGCATTCTAGCAGTATATATATTTTTCTTTGCCGAACTTGTTATTTATAGAAAGACGAGAAATATGCTTAACGTTAATGTTCGCGAAACTGGAATCCTTCAAATATTCTTAATTTCTAAACTAGCACCCGGAGTTCAATGTGTCCGTCAAACGATACTTTAGCTGTGGGATTGTACTCGTATTATAACTTATTATTACTACTCCTAACGAACACATCTATAGAGCACTTAGTACTTGTAAAATTTTGCTAGTTTCTTGATACTTTATAAAAATATATATATATATCCAAGTCCTACAAAACAAGGCAAAACATTTACTTTATTTTGTCAAAATACCTTTTGTTACTCTGTTCCTGTGAATAAAGTTGCATTTAATTTTATTACTCAAAAGTGCTTTTATGTTACATTTACCATAAAAAAAATTACTCTTATTCTCAAATTTATATGAAAATCGATTCTTAAGGAGGAAACTCTAAAAAAAAACGTCTTGAAAACAAACCAAAAAATATTGTTATAAATAAATAGTTCCTACTAAGTAGTTTTATTTTACATTTGTCTTTTTAACTAAACGAATTAAATGAAAAAAACGAAAAAATGAAATAAACTAATATTTGTAACTGATTTAAATACATTCAAAATGTATTTATTTAATATTACTCGCATCAAAAAAAAAATATGTTTAATAAAAAAGTCCCTGAATTTTGGGGTAACCTCTATGCACTGGTAGTAAAACCGTCAATGCACACAAGCATAAACATTAGACACTCGCGTTGGGCGGGGTTCACTCACACAGCACCAAAAAGTGGCTTCAAAGTAAACGGTGACTTTTGTACTAGTCACGGTAATCTGGACCTATATATAATCTAAGACAAATCCTTTGTAACAAGTTTATATGCTTCAGAATGTTTGAATTTTCTGGCTATTTTCAAGTTTTTTCAGTTTTGTACAGCTCTATTTGTGATAGATATGTATGATGAAGACCTGAAAAATATAATTGACTATTAATTTGTACTTTAATCTATCTACCTAATACATGCCATGTAACATTAACATTACTTACATCTACTAGTATCGCTGTTACTCTTGCTAGTAGATGCCACTAAAATATTCGTATTTGCAAAGGTTTGCAGATTTTCTGTTGAAGTTGCCGGCAGGACTGAAATAATTAAAAAATAACATTTATAAAGATATTATTTAATCCCATAACTTTCACAGGGCATGGGGTCCCATCTCTAACAAAAGAAAAATGGTTCAAACAAATATCAATAGATGGCGTTACGGATATCGATTTGTTATTGAAGTTTATGGAAAATCAAAATTAGGTCCTGATAAAAGTATTTTCTAATTTCATAAAATACCCTAAACACGGGAAAATTGAATAAAAGCTTCTTAAATCCAGTTTTCTTATTTTGACAAAATTCAATATTGTCGTCGGTCCTCTGGCGGCAATTACTGGTACTACGTTGAAGTAACACTATAACAAAACCGTACCTATCGGTTTTGTTATTGAGTTTGTAGATATTGACTATTGATAGTTGGCCAAATTTTAATGAAACTGTATTGTTGCGTTATGTTTTTGCATTTTCTATTGTAGGTAAATTATTAATTCGAATTTCAAAGATACTATAAAAAATTTAGAATTAATTTTTCTCATTGTGTTTTACATATTTTTTTCATATTGTCAGGACAATTAATAGTGAACAGCGAAACGTATGGTATGTGTCAACTTTGTTATGTAGGCAGGTTAGGTATTTAAGTAACAGACATTATGATTTGGCAAAGTAATTACTTACTTAACTAAGTACTTACACGTACTATCTATTTACACATTGCTAATAGGAATCTTTCACCTCAGACCTCACTCGATTGCAGGGCTGCCAGATTGTATAATTGGATACAAAATTCGTATAATTCGGTAATCATAAGTATGCTTAGGGCTGCTATCCGTCCGGGTTTCCCCGGATTTTTCCTAATTTAGAGGGAGTCCGAGGAGCGTCCGGGCGGGGTTTCCAAAAAGTGTCCGGGTAAAACCCGGACACTCTGTGCCAAGGGACAATTACAATTGTTAGATGAATCTTTAATAAGATAAAAATTTAAATGGAATCGGCGGTTTTTTTAAGGTGTCCGGGAAAGAATCTTGATTTCACCCATGTGTCCGGATTTTTTTAAGTTTTTGTCCGGCGTCGGCAATTTAAGTAATGGCAGGCCTAAGTATGCTGTTTGTTTAGTAGATATATAGAGTTATATAATCGGATACAATGTCATTACTGATGTTATTGTGTAATAAGTACGAACATACACATAGAGATACCTAAAACAAATCATGTCTGTGATAACCTGTTAAGTAATTATACGTTAAGAGTATAACACATAATTGCATTTTACAAAATTAGGTATTTACGCACGACAACGACTAGGTTGGACTCGCGAGTTCCTGACACTGTGTTACCGCAGTGACTAAGCAATCATGATCCTTTTTCTACTATTAAATTATTTGTTTTACTTCCTGTCTTAAAATATTATTAATAATGCGTAATGTTCCAGCCACTAGCTATGCGCCTGCCGCTTTGCTCGTATAGATTATGATAGTATGAAGTTTCTTATTTTTAAAAACATTAAATACCTAAACATATAAAAACTAAAAAGTGTGGTAGGTAGAAGCTGTAGGTATATGAACTTTAAAAGCTCTACAGAATTAATTGAATCTGATATTAAATAAATTTATTACAGGGTGTTAGAGACACCGTACCGAATACTGAAATAGTCTATTCGGATCATCATTCTGGGTCAAAAATCGTTGGAATTTTCTGCAGGAAAATTTATAATTTTCGATATAGCCTGTGAGTTTGGAGTCGTCGACGATTCGCAGGTCTAAGAACCGAGTCGAAAAGCCCTAGCGGATATCCGGGAGCTCCCACCCTGAGACCGGGGACGGACTTGTGACTGAAAATCTTTGCCTGTGGGTGATGTACCACTTCGCTCTATTAAGCACACCGAGCTTTTTTAATACCAGCTTGGTTTGGAACTTTAGGGCCACTGTAAAAGGTTTTTTCAGCAGTGAACGCGAAGTTTGTGTTTTGGTGCAGTTGAATCGAATAATATTCAATAATATTTAAGAATATTTATATACTTTAGGTAAATAAAATAACACTAAGAATATTCATAATCTTTTTAAAATACAACTTTCAACAGTTTTTAATTTTGACTAAGTAGCGCATATTTGTCATATTTATCATTATAATTAAAATTATTAAAATGACTTTGTACTCAGTATTTTATTAACAAACTATTACATGAAACTCAACTAATAGGTGGAAATATGGGTCTAACTATGTTTTTATAAAAAAATAAACGTTCAATGATGATAAAACTGTACGAGAGTCAGTTTGAAACAAATCGATATTATCGATAGCTTTCAGAAGTTGCTATTATTATCCGGATGAATGTAAATTTCTTTCAATTTGCGTCTTTTTTTGAATCAGACCTAATCGCGAGTGATTTTTGAACTTTTAGTGCGAATTCTAAAGTGAAAATTGTGGTACCTGATCGGTGTTAGTGTTTATTGCACAAAGTGATTTACAATAATTATGAATCGATTGACAAGTCAGCTCTTTTGGTGCGCGTGAGTACGGGCAGATGCTGATGGCATATGGTGAAGCAAGAGGAAATGCTTCTTTGGCGCTTCGTATTTACATCCAGCGATACCCTAAAGCGCGTCACCCTGTGGATAGCCGTGTTATAATAACTTGGGCATATCAACATGCGCTGGATAACGTTCCCATTATACCACAGCAGGAAGGCTGAGTTGAGCGGAAAGTACTAGAAACCATTCAATCCGCGTCACGGCACGCAAACTACTGCGAAGCTTCTGCAGCGTCACGGGACGTCTATATTGCACTGGACTGTACACAAAATCCTTCGCAGGGACCGCCAACGCCCGTATCGCATACATAAAGTACAAGCGCTCGTGGCTGGGATGAGAGCCGCCGGGTTTCTTATTGCCGGTGGTTGGTGAAACAGCAGCGGCATAATTCTAACTTTGTGTCACACGTGATTTGGACTGATGAGTCCACATTTACGAGGAACGGCATGTGGAACCGCCGGAATTCTCATATTTGGTCGCGCACCAATCCACGTGAGTACCAACAGACGGGACATCAAACGCGTTGGTCCATAAATGTATGGGCGGGGTTCTACAATAATAAAATTGTAGGTCCCTTCTTTTTACCAGAGCGAATGAATGGGCAACCGTATCTGAATTTTTTGCGGCGGGATCTGGTCGACACCGGAGAATAATTTAGCACATAATGCGATCACAAAAAGGTATTACATACCTTTGAATTGCCTGACGTTTCGACCAGGTTGTACTGGCCGTGGTCACAGGCTGATTGCCTAAAAATCACTCTCACCTCACCACCACCCTACGAAGAGGTGTGCCCCAAAGGTCAATCTTCGGTCCAATTTTATTTCTACTGTATTGTTCACAAATAACAAAGAGTATAGAAAACTGTAAGTACCATGTTTATGCTGATGATTTGCAAGTGTATATATCTTTTAAACCAGACAAATACGAAAGAGTCCTTAAAGAATTAAATGACTATCTCCAAAGGATTGTCATGTGGTCTCAAAAAGACTCTTTGATTCTCAACCCCGTCAAAACAAAATAGGTATATGATTCTGGGTACTAAGAAACAGTTAAGTTGTCTACCTACTCTTACTGTAACACTCATGGGGGAGAGCATTGAACGAGTTTACGAGCCTCGTAATTTGGGTCTGATTAGGGACTCAGATCTGAGATTCAATAAACATGTTGCAGAATCTGTTCGTAACTGTTTTTACAGATTTTTTTATACAAAGTAAGGCCTTATCTGTTGCAGGATCTTCGTGTACGGCTGGTGAAGTCCCTTTTTCTGTCCAAGCTAAACTACGCCGACACGGTATATGGGCCGCGCCTGTTGTCGCAAACAGATAGACTGATGCAGCGAGTGCAAAATGCTTGCGCGCGGTTTGGTTTTGTGATACCTCCACATAGCCATATCATCCCTTTTCTCAATAAGGATTCCGTTTTGAAAATGAAATCAAGGCATAAGCTTCACCTTGCTTGCCTTATGTTTGGTGTTTTAAGTACGAAGAACCAACCTACCTATTTAGCAAACTTGACTGGGTAACTAGTAGGCGTAGCTGTGCAAATAGGCAGTGTTCACAACAACTGTCCGTCCCCCGACACAGAACGGCTGCATTCACGGGTAGCTTCCGTTATGCCGCTTGCAAAATATGGGACAAAATTCCGCCACCAATAAGATCACGCATCATTTGACGCTTGACACTTGACGTCACACTATATTGTACGTTTACCGTGACCATTTCAACTAGGAGTTCCTCCAAAAATAGATCGGTAAATTCGGGGCTTATGCATGGCCACCACCTGACTTGACACCTTTGGACTTTTTTTTAGGGCTACAAAGTGTTGAAATGCGTCGGCGCATATGGTACGCTTGTGAGCGAGTTGGACTACGGTACTACGAGTCGTATCTCGTAAGAAGAGTAAGATCTAAAGGTAATCTGTTATTTTTAACCATAATTAACTTAACGTTTTTGTGTGAGTGTTAGAATCTAACTCGGCATTCAATTTATAATAAAATTACCTAGAAAAAGGTGAAGCATCATCTCCCCATGGGTGCTATTAAAAGTTATTTAATTATGGTGAATTTTAGTTCGATAATAGCGAATGAAAGGTAAAATTATTGTTATGTAAATTGGACTGAACCATAATTTAGATCAAATCAATATTAAGCTGATTGATCTCGTGTTAAAATGTCTTCGGTTGCAAATCAGTGGCGATTAACGATCTGAGTTTTTAAACGCGGTAGCAAGTAGGTAGGTTCTTACGCGTAGCGCAAGCGATCGGCGGCCGCTCGATAAGTATCCAAAGAAAGACGTTTTAGTGATTTTTTTGCGTAGCCGTTTCAAAGCCGTTAAAGTATTATGTTTTAATTAATGTGAACAGTCCTCCAGAACCTATTGTATGTTGCACCTACAACTAGTCAATGTTCAATTCAGTGTAACAGACAGACACACTTTTCAAACTAATGCATTCTAGAAATTATAGGACACATTAATTTGATTGAAAAAAATATTTTAATTTGTGTTTCTTACATTCACAGCTTTGCCAGAAGGTTTCCATTCTTCTCCAATCGTCTGTCAATAAGCAGTACCCAATTTTGCACACCAATCTACGGCCAGCACATCTACGCACTGTTCTTCAACAGTAATGGCACTCCCTCCAAACGATTCCAATCTTGTTTCACGAGTTATGAGTGGTGAGTTACGATCACGATTAACATCATACAAGCTTAAATCTCTAGGTATATTATGAAAATATATGTATTCTACTAAGTATAAAATTATATGAAAACTAAATTGTCTGTAAAGTACAGTTAATGAAAATAAAATAAAAATAAATTGCATTTTGTTTTCAGGTTTCGTAAATAAAATTAATTTGCGTAAATAAATTTTAAGACTGACTAATAAATGCAAATCTCAATCAATGAAGACAAGAATGGCAGATAAGATTTCCAAATCAAAAGTTTTTTTTAGAAAAGGTAGAACCGAAATTACTAACCCATAAAGATTTTCACAAATCTAAACTTAAACACTAAGAAAACAAGGGGCCGAAAATATACATTAAAAGAGAAAATACTGTCAGTTAACCATTTTAAAACAAAGTCCCAGGGCTTATAACCTTCTGTTGAAGCATCCTAATCTAAAGTGCCTAAGTTTATTTTTATTGCAAGCAACATCACTCCCAGATGCTTTTTTTTTTGTGTCAGGCACTATTAACTTTTAATTATAATATAGTAGTCTTCGTGCAAAGTTGGTCGTTACGCATTTTTAATTTTATAAAAACCGGAAGGATCTTATTCACCTTCTTAAAAATGTTTTTGTTCTAGCATGTAAAAGAACATTACAAAAACCTTTAAGTTGTGTGGTAATAAACCCAGGGATTAATGAACATAATATCAATAATTTAAAAAAATCGGTAGAATAGCTGCCATTGGAAAACCGGCTGTGTAGTCTCATCTTTGATGAAGTCTCATTGGCACCTGGGCTCTATTATAATAATTCTATGAAGAAATCACAGGTTTTGAAGATTTCGGCTACAAAAAACCAACAAGATCGCTGATCATGCATTAGTGCTTACGGTCAAAGGTATTAAGGGAAGATTTAAACAGCCCATTTCTTTCGCGTTTTGCCAAAGTGCAACAAAAGTGGAGGAATTTAAAGTGATAATAAAAGAGTTTGTAAGAGCTATAACATCTATCTGGCTTAAGAATGATTTGTACAGTGTGTTATCAGTCAACAGGAAATATGAGCACAGTTAAAAGCTTGCATGAAGACACCGTGCAGGAATATTTAAGATATGAAGAATTTAAAACGAGATATCACACGAAATGTAAGTCTTTTTCTTTGTTAAATTGTTGAAAAAGAAATGACTATGATAATCATATTTAATATTTATCAAAAAATTAAAATGGTGGTAATCCAAAATTTAGGTATTTTACTGGGCTATTTAATAAGAGGCGATACATAAAATATTAAAGAAGACTATTTCATTTCACAACCTGTGCATAGATACTTTAATCTCTAAGAAGATAGGTATTTCGCATACGTTAGTGTGTACCTTGGAATGAAACTATCTCTTTTAGGTATTTAGCTAGGTAGGTAGGTAGGTATATGCGAACCAAATCATGGAACCCTAATTCTTTTTTCAAAATAAAAGTATCCTAGATTACTCCTTATAACACCAGCTATCTGCCAGTGAAAGTCCCGTGGAAATTCGGTCCACCCGTTCCGAAGATTAGCCGTAACAAACAGACAGACAGACAAAATGTGAAAAATATTTTGTTTGGTATAATAATAATAATAAAGCTTTATTTATTCCGAAAAAAGTTTACATTACATATGTGTGTTAGTAGTGCTATGTAGTTCTTTTATTTTTAATCAAGACTTTATTTCGGACCCCTTTCGGGTAAAAGCCTCCTCCATTTTTCTCCATCTATCTCTGTCCTGGCCTATCTCCATCCATCCGTTTCCCGCGATCTCCACTATATCTTCAGCCCATCGTTTCTTTGGTCTTCCGATGTGTCTTTTCCCTAGCGGTCCCTTCCACTTTGTCGCTTGCAGCGTCCATCTTTTGTCCTCTACTCTACAGATATGTCCAGCCCATTGCCATTTTTGCTTCAAAGCGTATTCCAGAGGATCTGTTAATTTGGTTTTCTTCCTTATATTTTCGCTTCTAATTTTATGAATTTTCTTTATTTTTAAGATGCTTCTTTCTATAGCTCGTTGTGTAGTTATTAGTTTGTTTTTATTTTATTTGTATAGACCCACGTTTGACTGCTGTATGTTAGGCTTGGCAATATGCACGTATCTATTATAATCTTTTTTTGATCTAAGCTGTAGTCTCCTTTTAAAATTTCTTTTTGTGCCCAAAACTTATTCCATGCAATGGTAACTCTTCAATCCACTTCTTCTTCGTTCCTGTTTGTACTGAACGAGACTTGTTTACCAAGATAGACGTATTCGTTTACATATTCTATTTCTTTTCCATCTACAAATATTGGTTTTTTATAGTTGTTAGTCATAGCTTTAGTTTTGCTTGGGTTCATGTCCAGACCAACCTTTTTGCTCTCACTATTCAAGGTTTGTATCATGTTCTCTAATTCTTTTGATGTTTTAGCTAAAAGCACAATGTCGTCTGCAAACCTTAAATGTGTCAGATGTTGATCCATTATCCAGATACCTTTGTTTTTCCAGTCAATCTTTTGGAAGATACCCTCTAGTACTGCTATAAACAGTTTAGACGATAAAGGGTCTCCCTGTCTTACTCCTCTTCCTATTTCAATTTCTTCACCTCTTCTTTCTTGTTTGGCATAAGTACCGTGTAAATATTCAGATGCATTTAGTAAAAAACTGTCATTATAACATTACAAACGGACACTTCAAATTTAGTTATTTGTATAGAAGATACTCTGTCTGTTGTTGTGGTCCTAATAAATAAATATATCAAAGCTAAACTTGACCTTGTAAACAACTTGTAAGTATTAAACTACATATACTGATTATAATCGCTACATATTATAAAAGAAAGTCCTCCTGCCGCGTCTGTCTGTCTGTTCGCGATAAACTGAAAAACTACTCAATACATTTTCATGCGGTTTTCACTAATAGACAAAGTGATTCATTAGGAAGGTTTAGGTGTATAATTTGTTAAGATTTTGTGTAAATTGATTGAAATATGTTG
The DNA here is from genome assembly GCA_963859945.1 of Euplagia quadripunctaria. Lineage (NCBI taxonomy): Eukaryota > Metazoa > Arthropoda > Insecta > Lepidoptera > Erebidae > Euplagia > Euplagia quadripunctaria. The sequence continues at coordinate 1,696,298 of OY982585.1, forward strand.
ATGATTGTTGAAGATGTCTCTGCTACCCGAGCGAAGCCGGGTCGGGATGCTAGTTAACAATATAATCTAACTACGTAAATGCGGAAAACATAATTTAGGACAACAAAAGTTAGCATGTGGTGTGGTGTAGGCAACAAAAGTTACCTACTAATTACCTATAGATAGACGTGCATTTCTTTACTTTACATTGAGTTTCGGATCCTTGTTATTATTATAACAACCAAATACATTTTAGTTTACAATTATCGTAATTCGTAAGCGACGAACGGACGAAGCAAGCGACGTAGCGCGTGATTGAGTATCGAAGTAACGTGGTATCTAGTCATGCAAGTTTTCACCACTCCTTGTGAGGTTGTCCGTTGATCTGTCGCCTCCTCTAGAAGGGTTTGAGCAGATGCCTTACGATTTATTTTGCCCATCAGTACAATCCGACCTCAAGAATAGAATATTTTTTTATTTATTTATTTATAACACTTCTTGCAGATAAAATTGCATGAGGCGGACTTAATGCCGTAGGCATTTTCTACCAGTCAACCTTTGGGTAATTAAAGTTGCAATTCTAACTTTAGAAAGTGAAGAACGATATTAGAAACATATATATATATTACATAAATAAAACTGCTTAAAAATACAATACATAATATAAACTAAATAAAATATTATATTATACTAGATAAATACATACACATATATCTACATACATTTACAAAGTGTTACATGTAATATGTGCAACATGTAGGATCTATTTCACATCCCACAAGAGTGTGCAAATGCACAGTCGTTACGTGTATGGCAAGACTGCAATCGTCTGAGGATGCCGATTGGCTCGAGGAAGACCAAGTTGATACACTTGTATCCACTTGGTTTAACAATTCCGGTACCCTCTTCGTCTGCTCTCTGGATGCCAGTAATGAAAGAATCTGAGTGGCTGGCAAACCTGTGGACAGAGGAGCAGCTCCAATTGTTTTTTTTTTACATACTCTACTTATTTGAAACACTATGAGCTCCCGGCGGCTTCGCTCGCTTGTACATTTTTATATATTTTGCGCAGAACCCTTAAGCCTTGTACGGACTAAGCGTTCCAATGTACGCGTAATCTGGGTATGTTAATTACGCGTTAATTATGAACACGTGGTGACAAATAGAATATGGAAATAAGTGGAACGGTCGAAATTTTTTGAGACTACAAAATTTTGAAAATCTCCTTAAAAAAATTGAGCAATTAAAAAAAATACTAGGTATAATACAATTTTTAATTATTTAAAGTTGGAGAGAACGTGTTTGCCATGTGTTTAATCCAATTTCAGCGTTCACATCCGCTTTGACGCACAACCAAAAGCCGACTGGCGACGACTCGCCGCGAGTCAACACGCAGGTTCAAATTGTATACGCGTTACTGCAGGTACGGACTAATTTCTGTGTACGCATAACCGACTACCTACGTATACATTGGAACGCTTAGTCCGTACAAGGCTTAATTCTTTTAATGAAAGTAGCCTAAGTTACTTCTTATAACACCAGCTATATGCTAGTGAAAGTCCAGTGAAAATTGGTCCACCCGTTCCGGAGATTAGCTGTAATAGACAGAAGTAAAAAAAAATAAAAACTGATTTTTAGGCATAGGTATCGTGCAAATAACTACATGAGATTAAAAAAAAAACTATTATTTTGACATTACAAACAGACACTTCAAGTATATTATTATACACTTTAAGTATATATTTATTTGTACTGATTACTGCAAACGCGATTAAAACAATACCTAACTAAAGTATTTTAGCGACATTCCGGTACTTTGCGCAACATAATTGTAACTTTTAACGTTTTGGGAAAGTAGTGGGGGAGTGGGGTGGTCAAAAATTCCGTTACGTAATACTTGAACGCCCCCAAAGGTGATTACGTGACAATCTTTAAAGTACCTCCTTTCCTACAAAAAGAATGATTGCAATCAAACTGTATGTTAATGAATTACAACTAAGTACGCATTTTAACTTTCATCAACCCTCTCAAGGAAACCGTACTGAATTTCGGGATAAAAAGTATCCTCGTAGTATGAACTCAAATCATGGCAACTTTCATTTGAATCCATTCAGTAGTTTCAGCGTGATGCGCGGCCATGATACAGACATACAGACTAAAATAAAAAAAAAATATAGCCTTACCTTCAGTTTCGATTATAGCGCCCCCAAAATTTTTTTTTAAAATATCTTCAAGGTACAGAATTGGACCTGTTGCAGTTTTATTATAAGTATAGATGTCTATTGCAGGCACTGTGGATTTCACTTGAACGCTAGAGAATGTCTCATCAGGTGACCATTGTACACGATACACTTCAATCAGAGAACTTCTTTCTTCAATTGACAAATTCGCTTTAAAAATATTATTTCTATCGTAGGCCGCCAATCTGAAATTAAACAGCATTTTATTTTTCAACTTATACTATTAAAATGATGACTTGATGTTAAGATAAATTGAAAAAGCGACATCTAAAGTTATATTTGTTAGCTTACCTTTCAATCAAATCAGTCTATTTCGTCTTCTATCCTAGTCTTCTATTTCGCAATTCATTTTTTTTATTCTTGGACGGGACCAAAACCACCTTATTTTCCTTCAAAATTACTTAATAAAATGGCGACAGAGCTATCAAACACTCAATTAGTACACGGTTTATGACGGTTTGTTTATTTTGTTTGACCTCCAAGCACACTATGTTAATGTACTAATCTTTGTTTATTGTACATTGGTGTAAAAATTAAATGCAGTTTATCTTTACACTGTTCTTTTAATTCTTCCTTAATGTATTACAAAACCGACATCTTCTCACAAACAAAATATATCGAGGAGGGGTAACAACCACAGATTAGAGAGTAGGTCACAGATTAGCTAGTGCTGGGAACACCTAATCAAATCGGTAAATCCAACACTCCGCCTCGATTTGAGAATGCTTACATTGAAAATCGCAAAATATTTAGTTTTATAAAATAAGCATAACATATGCACATAGCACACTATTAGGACAGTTGCTGTGAAAAGCCTTAAAACTAAGTAAAATTTAACAATAATATTCAGAAATCAATAGTCATTCTGACAAGTTAACATAGAGTGTCAGTACAAAAGTAGTAATTTTTCAGAATATAAAATTTATAACCCTATTATTAACTTAAAGAAACAGTTATCTTAAGTTCTTAAGACATCTTGTCATTACACAATAAACAAATTTAATAAACTGTACCAACAATGTAGCTCTATTATTGATAACAGAGCTTCACATTTGTATCAAGTTCTTATCAGTTATACAGATTATGAAATTAAAATTAGTTTAACAAATTGTAGTACCTTATTATTATATTATGTAATATTTAATTTATTTAGAAAGAAATTATGTTTTACAGGATTTAATGCTTTAGTGAATATGTCTGCTACATTATCTGATGTTGGCACATAAGAAATCTTAAATAAGTTTTTATTCAGAGAATCTTTAATGAAATGATATTTATGTGTTTGGTGCGTTTACTGTTCTCATTGCACTCAACAATATGCATAGCACTTTGGTTATCTATCAACAAAATTGATTTAGTGTCTTTGCAATTAAAATTGGAAAGAATAGCTTTCAGGTATAGCAGCTCTGTTGTTGCTGTTCACGCGCATGAAATATGCCCCGCGTGGGGAGGCGCGCGGAGTGCGCGGTGTGACCGGCATCGACAGCGCGCGGTGTGAAAGGCATCGACAGCGCGCGGGCTGTCATCACTCACTCCACGACAACATCGATTGACGCGCGCGCATTAAAGTTCTATAATATTGTACTGTTTGTAAGAATTATATTGTTATACAGTCCACTCTTCTTATTCTTTTATTACTCATAGAGGAAGCCTAAACAGTTGCCATAGCAGCAGCCACATACTCCGCCTCTGCTGATGACAGGGACACAGTTTGTTGTTTCCACAGCATTTCTAAACGGGGAGCTAAATGAAGAGGTATTTATAAAACCACCCGAAGGAGTGAATGTTACACAAGGAAAAGTCCTAAAGCTAAAGAAAGCCCTGTATGGTTTGCGTGAAGCACCTAGATGTTGGAATGAACTATTTCATAATTTCATAGTATCACAAGGATTTGACCAATGAAAATATGACTTCTGTCTTTACATAAAATCAAATATACTGATATGGGTTGATGATATTATTCTGATAGGAAATGAGGAAGAATTAACAAAAATAATAAATAAACTAAATGAAGAATTTAAGACAAGAGACATGGGAGAAATAAAAGAATATCTAGGTATGGAAATAAAAAGACAGGAAGGAAAATTAACAATAAGTCAAGAAAAGATGATTAATAAAATTCTGGAGATATTTTGTATGAAGGACTGTAAAAGAGCACAGACACCTATGGAAAAAGTAAAACTCAATAATGATGAAGAGATTATTGATGTACCATACAGAGAATTAATAGGCTGTCTTACTTTCCTGTCTACAACATCAAGACCAGACATCACATTTGCTACATCTTACCTCAGTAAATATCTGGACAAGCCTACAAAGACATTATGGACATCAGCAAAAAATTCTTCGATACCTGAAACAAACGTCGAGTAAATGTCTGACATACACCCAATCCAAAGAAGACAATGACCTGCTTCTGACATACACAGATGTGGACTGGGCCCATAACCTGTTAATGTACTAATCATTGTTTATTGTACATTGGTGTAAAAATTAAATGCAGTTTATCTTTGTACTGTTCTTTTAATTCTTCCTTAATGTATTACAAAACCGACATCTTCTCACAAACAAAACACATCGAGGAGGGGTAACAACCACAGATTAGAGAGTAGGTCATAGATTAGTTAGTGCTGGGAACACCTAATCAAATCGGTAAATCCAACACACTAGCGCTAGCGGGAGCAAAATCGGACATTGCTGCCATTAGGCTCATATTTTTCCAGTTCAAAGCCCAGACCTCAATCCTATCGAACATTTATGGGACGAGCTTAAAAGAAGAGTTCGAGCCAGAGACACTGCTCCAACGAGTCTTCAGGAGCTGCAACAAGCGATTGCAGAGGAATGGGGAGGGGATCCCTTAAGATGTCGTTAAAACTTTGGTCAAATTGATGAAAAATCGAATGGAAGCCGTCATTCAGGCTATGGGAAGGAACAATTCTTATTAATAAAATGTTTTTTTGCTGATTTCCATGTTTTAATTCGATTTTTACTAACAATTTTCATACTGACAAATTACTAAAAAAGGTGTACTTTAAATGGAGATCTCCAAAAATCACTTTGTTGGCACGGTATAAGTACAAAAATGGTACCACATGATAGGTGTTGAAGTAGACTTTGAGTCTGCATTCACGAAAATTAAACGAACATTAGAAGTTTCGTATTTTTTTGTACTATTGTTGAAAATTGATCAGTGTGCGAATTTTTTGCACCCAAGTGTAGTTATAATTAATTTAAAATTTCAGATATATTTTTACTAACTCCAAAAGCGCACTCAATTTTGTTCAATGTCAATTTGCAATATTTGCATCGTATTATAAAAAAACATTGTGTAAAATAAACTGTTCTTAAGTTTTTACTACAAAAACTTTTGCTCTTCTTAACATGTGTTTTGCAAATACGAATGTGAACACTTTTCAATACATGTTTAATTGACTATTAAAAAACGCTTGAAAATAAAACAATATTATATAAAATTAAGACATTAAAATTACCTACTTGGCTGCATTGAAGTTGATTTAGAATTGGATGTAGAATCAGTCCAGGACGATGTGGACGGCCTATCAGCTAACCTCAGATGAGTCGCAATATTTACAGTTGAAATGTCTGGAATGTTTAAAAAACCACTAAGTAACAACAAAAATTAAAATCCCATTGTTTAACCACAAAAACAGGTAAATTTTGTAAAGGAACCTGTAAGTGGCCTTAACATTGTTATTATCAAAGGAAACGAAAGTAATCTAGAATGTGTTCAAAAACATTTTCTCTACTGTCTTACAATGAGAACCTAGCAGCAACTTCCAAATTATTTATTTTTATTAATATTAATAAAAATAAATATTATTAAGTAAGTATATCTGTGTAATATTAATAATTACATTTATTATTATTAATATTAATTATAACATATTTATTTACAGAAAAGAAATTAATAAATTATTATTAAAATAAAATGAATGGTTAACTAAATTGTAATTATAAAGGAAAAATATATATATATATACAAACAAGTATTTAAACTTAAAAGTTTATGTTTAAAATAATGATACTTTAATAAAACTTAATGGCAATGGCAATTTCTATAATTTTGTGTTGAATAAAACAAAGTCGTAGACGGCATTGCACTGAATATGTCATGGGATATTGTGTCTGATGTTGATGGCAAGTCACTGTATATCTAATGAGATGCAATATCTATGGTAGTAATACCTGAAAAATTAGTAAAAAGCATATGAATATTGCTGTAAAGTTTCTGAAACATTACAATTTGCAACTTGCTTTTGCCTAATTTATATTTCTATCCCTTTAGGTTCTTGCAACAAAAGGTAAAAAAGTTAAACTACTAAAAGTTAAACTTTAAGGTAAAAAAGAAGAAAATAGTGTTTAAATTAAGGGAGCAATTTTACTAATAAAATAATTATTTGAAACAAGAATTAAATGTAATACCTTTTAAATACAGCTACATACCTGGCAGTAGTAATGAAGGAACAGCAAGGTCATTTAAGCGATTGTTCCTGTTTTTGTCTTGTGGTCTAAAATGAATATCACACACTTTCTTTCGGAGATAAATTTGATCATCAGATAAGCCTCTCAACAATGTTTCAGCCAAATTTACCCAGGTCTTAAATCGCTGTGGATCTTTTGTAGGTTGAGGAAAGCTATGGATAGTGACACCTACAAAAATTAAATGTGTTTCATTTCTGTTTTATATTTTACTAAAAATAATATTTTACACTACATAATATATGAGGGGTATAGTTTTAAAAAACCGCAAAGTCCTTTAACACAAAAAATCGGGCAATTGAAGATTGGTTTCTATTTATTGTAGTATTTTTGTATTATTGTAGGATGTATGTATGTTTGTTACAATTGTGTTGAAACTTGGTATGTAGATAGCTGGAGACCTGGATTAACACATAGGCTACTTTTACTTGATGGGACTTACGCGGGTAAAACCGCGGCGCGCTGCTAGTTTATAATATTAGTGGGATTATTCCTTTGTAAAGCTTTTAGACATATCTGTATTGATGAAATTTCAGATACCTGTTGTTTTACATCCAAACACACAACGTCTTGTAGTAGGCATTAAGAAACTTATAAGAACTTTAACGTTCAAAATATCATAAAATTACGAGTTACGCACTAACAATAAATAGTCCACACAATCGCAACTAGAAAAATCTAAAAACTGAAGCGTCCAAACTGTCGCAAGTAAATAGAAAACGCGTCCATAATATCGCAGCTAACTGTTGAAATAAAACACTAACACAAGGAGATAACTCAACTCAATTGTAGTCGCAGAGGAAAAACACACACGCACAGAAATTCACCAATATGACCAAAAGAAAACTTTGAAAAAAGGTTTTGTAGACATTTATTTGAAAACAACAAATAAATGTAAACAAAACGTCCAAACCAAAGAGTAAGTCCAAACAAACTTTTAAATAAAAATGTTGCCATCGTATGAAGATCAAAATCTACCCATTAATTATTTTTATATTTTATTATATTAAACAAAGATATTTTAAATATATTTAAATGCAAGTGTTCTTTACTTTACTTTTTCTAAAGCTTAGTAGGATAGTGATAGTTTAAGTAAACAAGCTCAATACTTAAAAGGTTTATTTATTTTTTGCTTTTTAGTTCTTTTTGTAAAAAGATTTTTATTAAATGATTTTTTTCATCATTAGCTCAGCTACATAATGTGATGATTTCTAAACGCAAATAACTTATAAAGTAATGAAAAGTAAACAGAAACACTTTTCGTTCTTACAATTTTCGAGGGTTTCTCTCAATTTTATCAGGATCCTATCATCAGATCCTGACTTCCTTGACATAGGACCACCCTTGAGGTATACCCTATCTAACAAAAAAAGAATAATCAAAATCGGTTCGGTCGGCCGCATATCTTCTAAGATATCCATTTTAATGATATGCTGTAAAGGGCAATTTTAATCTACATGAAATGCACAATGTATCTAATGTATTAAATTGGATAAGGAATAATACTGTATTGTTTAAAATAGTTTGATAAATAAACCATAATTTTTTTTGTAATACGTAAAAGATAAAAATGGTTACTGTGGGTTATCCTTAGGAGATAAACATATATCATCGCGGAATTTTTATCTATCTTTTAAAGATATACAATTCCGTAGTACATTAATTTAATCTATCTCGTAATTAGCCAGCGTTTGCAATGTAAGCGCACAAAAATATGTTTGTTACGACATGACATTACAAATCTTTGAATTTCTCGACTTTTCTCTACTATAATATGCATGTATACTAAATATAAACCTTCCTCTTGAATCACTCTGTCCTTTGGTGAAAACCGCATAAAAATCCGTTCAGTAGATTTTCAGTTTATCGCGAACAGACAGACAGACAGACGTGTCTTATTTTTGCCAACATTTTGTAAATACTTCTTAGATATAAACATATACATAACACTGTTGTATTGTGAACACACAATACAACAGTACACATAAACATATACATAACACTGTTGTTGTGTTATTTAAGTAGTGTCCTACTTAAATAACATTATTTATATAGTGTTCTACTTAAATAACATTATTTATGAGTACGATACAACTAAGATGCTATAGAAAAATTAACATAATACCATGAAAAATTATGTTAATAATGTAATTTTTTTTAGAATATAGCAAAGTGTCAATGTACTTACTAAAATTAATTAACTGTAAGTATATTTCTCGTCTTCCTATAAATAATAAGTTTTGCAAACAAAAATATACATACTGCTAGAATGTGTTATGGGTAAATAGAATTCACGTCCCTGGCAATATCTATAGTAATGGCGTCGCTATTTTATTAATTTGAAATTTTGTTATATTTTTATAAATACATTAGTAAATAGAATACTTAGATATGAAATGTGATGTTCGGACACATATGATTTTTTTTAGTATAATTTTTACAGGATTTAAAAGAACTACCAGGCATTTTTGAATATTATAAATAGCGACTCAAGACGTACTTCAGCGGCGAACGTTCGCTCGCGTGTGACGAGTGAGTCGCTTATATTTATAATAGTCGCTTATATTTTTTTGCTTCTGTTTTAGGACACGGATTAGGCATCTGGACCTATATATAATCTAAAATAATTGTATTAAGGTGAAAATTTATAACGCCTTTAGTGCTCAATAGCGAAAACTTTTATCCAAAATTTCGTCCAAACGTACGTGAGTTTGATGGATGTCACTAGTAGATGGCATCACTCTCTTCAATGATTCACGATAATCCGCAAAACGATTTCTATTGCTGGATAGCAGAACTAGCAGTAAACGGTGAGGATTTTTACTTTATTCTTGTATATAATTACTGATAAATATATGAAGAATAATTGTAAAACTACATAATTATGTATAATTACGAAAAACACTTATATATAATACAATACCCAAGTGCATAACTGACCTCCCTTCTAAGAAATTTTGTGTAGTGCTAAGAAAATGGTTAGTAAACAATGGTTTCTATTCAGTCAAGAATTTCTTAAAAAAAACTCGTGTCAGTCCTACCATTTTAGAAATGCACTGTAAGTATGTATAATTAATATTTAATAGATTGTTGTACGTTGCTCATTTTTAAGTAGCTGAGCTAAATATTGTTTAAGGATCTATTTTAATTTACATTTAATTCTAGGGTAAATTAAGAAAGTTATATTTGCATGCCAATTTCTTGGCGAAATGTGTATCGTGCCTATATTTTATGTAACACCTTCTTGTACCACGTTTTACGTAAATAAATTATTATTATTATTATTTCTCTTTATTAAACTTAAAACTTATAAATTACATTTTTAAATATGTATAAAACAAAATATAAATTTAAAAATATAAAAAATAGTACATCACCGACATCGGGTACAGGGACCAAGATACCGGTGGTTAGGGCTCCAAAGACAGGAACCTCCTCACTATAGGGACCGTGTCAAGAAGAACTGCCTTCTGCATCAGTCCCTTGATCCAACCGTCTAACGCGAGCCTCTTAAGGTGTTGATCGAGGCCCTTGGCTATTAATCCATGAGCCGATATGACAATCGGAACAATGATCGCCGATTCGACATTCCACATATCAACAATCTCGTGAGACAAATTCAAATATTTGATTTGTATATCTTTTTCGACTTTCACGAGATTCTCGTCATGAGGAACAGCGATATCGATGATCATTGCACGGCGCTCTAATCGGTCTATCACCACTATATCAGGTTTATTTGCAACAATAGTTCTGTCAGTGATGATAGATCGATCCCAATACAATGTGGCTCGACCATTTTCGAGAACTGGGTCGGGCACATACCTGTAATATGGCACCTCTGAATTCACAAGGTTGTATTTAAGGGCTAGATGTTGATATACAATCCTGGTCACTAGGTTGTGTCTGTGCAAATATTCACCATTGGCAAGACAAGAACAACCAGAAATAATATGCCTGATAGATTCACCGGGACGGTGGCATGCCCGACAGATGTGAACCGTACCATCTTTCAGGATATATTTCCGATAGTTATTTGTCATAACAACTTCGTCCATAATTGCAAAGACAAAACCTTCGGTTTCTCCGAAGAAATCACCGAACCGTAGCCAAGATGTGGACGCTTTTAAGTCTATATCAGGCCCATTTAGGGCCCGATAAAAACGACCATGAAGTGCTTTGCCCTTCCATACCTCCCTGCGCTCATTAGTACTAAGAACTACAGGTTTGCGCCAGTTCTCTTTAGCCAGAGCGAGCGGAGTGAGTCCTTTGTCCACTGCAACCACATTACAACGCACTCTCACATCAGTATGAAGAAAATATTCTCTAAGGTTGTATATCTCACGATTGTGTAAGGTCTTAATGTTTAAAAGTCCACGACCTCCAAACTTTCGTGGGATATACAACCTCATTACCGATGAACGTGGGTGGTGCATTCGAAATGCAGTAAGCAGTGTACGGACTCTCCTGTCAAGGGCATCTAGTTCCGTCTGAGTCCATCTAAGTATACCAAAGGAATACATCAGAACCGGCATGACCCAACCGTTGCAGGCACGCATTTTGTCACCCCCTGATAAAAGACTTACAAATTAGTGGGGGCTAGTAGTTTCAAATCATCCATGTATAGAAGGTGAGATATAACTAGATCATCTTTCTGCAACCTATAGCCTGGTCCTGAACCCTCTATCAGAGTACTGAGAGGGTTCAAAGCCAGGCAAAACCACAAGGGACTCAGACTATCACCTTGAAATATGCCCCGCTCAATCTTCATTGGTACATCGCTTGCGGCAATCTGCCGACATCCTGGATAGCGAAGTACCGTCCTCCATTACCTCATACATGACTTCAAGAAAGTGCAAAGAGTTGTATCAAATTTATACAACTCTAGCACTCTCAAAAGCCACGTATGTGGGACCGAGTCATAGGCCTTCTTATAGTCTATCCAACATGTCGACAGATTCTTACGGTTACGACGCACCTGTTGGCTAATGGCCATATCCATGATAAGGAGCTCTTTAGTGCCACGGATCCCGCTTCTACATCCATTCTGAGAAATAGAAATGATCGAATTTTGATTTGAATGTGTAGTAATTTTGAGTCTCAGAATAGATGTTAGAAGCTTATATACGGTTGGTAAGCACGTAATAGGTCTATAGTTTTTGGGATCCATGGCACTACCGGATTTGTAGAGTAAGTGGGTAATGCCAGTGGTCATAAAATGAGGTAATAACCCTGAATCCAAAGCTGATTGGAATTGAGATGCCAAACGGGCATGTGAGCTTCGGAACCACTAGTTGTGCAGTCCGTCTGGTCCAGCTGATTTCCAATTTGGTAATGAACGGACTGCACTACTTCCGTCCTCTGTGGCTATGGCAATAGGTTCCATTTTTTTGTATACTCTCACATGACCGCTTAACATCTCGCATCCAATCACCTTCTGTATGAGTGACAGGCACCGACTAGATGTTACGCTAAAATGTATTTGTAACATCTTCATCCGGTAAGTGCTCATCACTCACACATGGATCCGCTTTTTCCCATTTTCCGTAAACCCACATCTCATTTCTTTGGAACATACGATTCTGATTATACCTAACAATTCGTTTTTTGTAACGTCGTATCCTATTTGCCCACGCATAATTTTTTTGCTTTAGAAAGTCTATGCGCTCTGTGACTAAATGATATACTTTTGAAAACAAAAAAGCTTCATCAAGCGCGAAGCGATTTTTTACTGTTATATATTGGCAAATAAAATCAAAAGTATCTAAAAATACATGTCGTCGCCACATCAAAAACTCTTATTTATTTTATAAAAAAATAGGGACAAACTATAATCGATGATAACACAGTTCACTATTTAATAAGAATAACTTAATAGACATTATTTTGACTGGTAACGCAATGGTATTGGTCGATTGATAAATATTAATGAATAGTGGGGTTATAAAAGGGTAGGAATAAGTTCAGAACGTTGACTTGAGTGCGAATAGTGGTACGAACAACTTGGCAGTTACTGTTAGCGATTATAGCGATTCATATTTTAAATCAGTGGTTGTGAGACTGTTTCTTACATACATAAGATTTTTGATAATGTATACACAAAAATGTAATGTACCTAACTTGTAAATTAGTTTCCAATATCATGTTTTTCAAATTTCGGCGGTTGAGGTGCCGGCCAGGCTGCGCAACGCCATTATGTGACGTCACTTATGTACATTCAGTACAGTAATTTACAGTTTATTTTCAAATTATTATGTAAATTAGTACTGCACGCATGTTTGTTAATTTACATGACTATTAGTATAATACTAATAATTATGTCGAATAATACATTAAACATGGTAAAACGTTTGGAGGAAACAAAGGAAATAATTTATACGGAATACTGTTGATTATAGTATAATATACTATTATTACCATAAACTACTATTATAAAGCTGAAGAGTTTGTTTGTTTGGTTGAACGCGCTAATCTCAGGAATTTCTGGTTCGAGTTGAAAATATCTTTTAGTGTTGGATACCCCATTTATCGAGGAAGGCTATATGCTATATAACATCATGCTACGGCCGTTAAGATATTGTATAAGATGTTGTAATATAGCAAAAACGGAAAAAAATTCAAACGCATTGGATGCCTATATAGTTATTGTGCAATAAAGTCAATTTGACAATATGGAGAATGTTAAAAATTATAAATGTACTTACTGTTTGTGTCAGAAAACATTACTCAATCTGCAATCTGACTTTTTGAAAAATTTTGGTAAATGAAAAAAAAACAGTATATTTGTTATATATTTCACTTGCGATTACTAAACTTATTCGAATGCCATCTTAAGTAAACAACGGGTTCAGTTAATGCTCAGTGATAATTATAATCGTGTTGTACAAGCTTTAAAAACCATTTAAGTTTATAGATTGCCAACTTTGTAGCTAAATTTTTAAGAATGTGGTATTTGAAACTGAGGGCGATGCATATAACAGTCTTTGATCCCAAATACGTTGAAGAAAAATTGTCTCAAAAGCATAAAAAGATTTTTTATGCTTAATTTTTCATAAATACAAAAATAACTCAAACAGTTATAAAAGACACTTTATTTAAATAGTCTTAAAATCAAATTATATGCGCAGGTCATGCACCTCTGCCATGGGCTCTTCACAATAATTTTCTTGAACTTCAGATGCGCTAAGTCTCCTGCGCATCTAGTATTTTGGTATAAAAAGATAAAACTGCTATAATAATATCCCTCCATTGTGGACCGAAATGTTTTTGAAGCAACTTTTTAACATCTATATCATAATTTATTTTTATTGACAGTTGACAGACACAATATTATGTAATTGTTGGGGTAAATGGGGTATGAAATGACTAATAATAATAATAAAGTTTATTTATTTCTCTCTTCACAAAAGATACTGGTACAAACAATTAGGTAATAGAATATATATAAAACTGGTTTCTTTGTAAGAGACTGGAGTCTATACTAGGGTTGCCCCTGTGTGACAGATCTCCAGGTTTAGTTTTATTATTGTTGTGTATGTAACAATAATAAATATTCACTGTCACTGAAATCGTTTATTATTATTTACTCTTACATAATTGACAACTTTGTATGATCCGATTATTAAGATTAAATGCAATTATTAGGTATAGCTTATTTTACACACGAGTCGCCGGAGACCAACCGTTTCCTTCCTACAGGCAGCACGGTATTTCTTGGCTGGCATTCTCGTATACCCAACAATTATGTTGACAAATATTTTGCCGTTTGCCAAGATCACTTTTGTAATCCCTCTTACGAGCACATTTCCTAGTATTTTTGAGCGCCTCAGAATAAACCGTTTGCATTCTTTAAAAGCCATATTCCAAAACAGAGTCGGCTTTAAAACTGCCTCTGCAGCGCCTCGCCAGTTAAAAACTTGGCAATCACTCCCAAGCCTTGCCAACGTCGATGTTTCTCCCAAATCGTCTTTTATTTCATCAGGATCTAATATGACATCCAATTCCTTCAATTTTTTTTCAGCGATGCAAAATTGAGCATAAAAGAGTGTCCTGTCACAGGGAAACTAAAATTCTATTGAGTTAATATTTCGATGCTTCAAAAGCCACTTAAAGCAAGCACCCAGTAGAATACAGTTCTTATTCTGACCTCCGCAGCCATCTGCGACCAAGCGGATTCTGGTAATATTGGTCCAATCTGTATGATTAAGTCTGTGAGTAATAGCTGAAGCGACTAAGTTCCAATCTTTGTTAAATTAATTCTCCATGCAATAATAAGTACACACACTCTCTTTGCAAAGCGGTATGTTAGAAGCGCCCTCTACCACAGTAAACGAATAATATGCCATTCGGTCAGACAACTTTGGCAACGGCAAATTTTTTTGGCAATCAAAATAAAATCTTAAGACCATCCGAGTCATCTTTGAGTTTCTCATAAAAAGCTTTAGCCTTCAAAGAGTAGACTCTCTTCTCTGTCATAAGTAAAATCTTCATATCAGTTTTATAAGCAATTTTTATGTAAAAGTCCTCAAATAAATTATTGGTGATACGAAGTACAACGGCTCATCTAGTAATTAAAAGAAAAACATTTAATTTTAAGAGCAAAGTAAACTAGCTCAAAATAAAAGAAATATTATAAACAAAAAAGAACCCACATTCTTTGCTCATGAGAACTTCCTTTATGAGAACTAGAAAGAACTGAATGTTAATAAAAAATTTAAAGGTGTTGATTTGGATGTTGTAGAAGAAGATTTGCAAGAATTATGGCCGCCAGGTAAACTGATTAACAACAACAAAACAAGATAAATGATTTGAAATCGTTACTCCATCTTATACTAGATGATGGCAGTGATTATTATAAAAAACTGAAGGGAACCGATGCAATAATAGACTATGTAGTAGGTTATTGTGGTGAACCTGATTTTGATTTGGACGAATAGTAGGGTAACTTTTGTTATTTTCGAATTCGTAGCTAATTTGTAGTAAATTTGTGGTGAACTTAATATTTTTGTAGAGCCCATACATCGGTAGTTACGCATAGATGTGCTATCTTAATATTAAGCTAAGTGTATCACTGGGAAGTACTCTGGTTAAATTATGCCGATTCACCTATCTAGACACACCCCCTATTTCGACAGGGATGTGTTTTTGGGTATCTTGACCATATGCATCTGAAAGCTACAAATTAGCTACAAGATATCCCGTCAATTTCATCTTTCTGTGTGCGCGGTATTGCAGAAAGATGTACTAGCTAATATTAAGTTAGCACATCTATGCGTAACTACCGATGTATGGGCTCTACAAAAATATTAAGTTCACCACAAATTTACTACAAATTAGCTACGAATTCCCCATATGATTTGGTTACGGGGTTCACAAGTGGCTTAATTTACGTGATATTTAGCACACCATTTGAACAACGCAGGCTTACTCATTCGCACCAAAGACTACAATAGTATGTAATATAGGATTATTCGCACGCAAGACGTCGACGTTGGCGGTTGTCATAGCACCTTCACTTTCGATGTCCCGAAAAATGGCCGTAGCACTCACTGCGTTCAGCTCGACTACAAATTTTAATTTAAAGAAGAGATAAACTTGGTTGTAAATACAAATACACCTTGTATTTGCTTTTACGAGAGAAATTATCATGTATGCAAATATTGTGGGTTTTGGAACCATCGCATTTGAGAAACTACATTAGAGTAGGAGCTAGACAGTGACCGAACACGTATAAAATAGACATAACGCACGCGCACGTCTACTTACTTCCACCATACGTTATTCAGACAGTTAATCGTGGCCAAACCCGATCTTTTAGTCTGAATACAGATGTAAGTCCTACTGTTATTAGACTACGCTAAGACTAAAAACTATCTGAATACCGCGTGGTGTAATAAGTGCTTAAGTAAGAATGGCAAAAGAATTGCCATTAACAAAAGTAGCCACGTTAGATTTAGGCATACCTGGATTTTTTTAGCTGCCCTTTGATCAATTTTATTTAGGATTGACGCACATGTAACATTGCAAAAGGTTTTGACTGGATTATTTTATGGCGGGCCGCCTGCTTGACGCCAACTCTTGGGAGTTCGAGACAAAGGAAGAAGGTAATTTGAGGTAAGGAGAACGGATAGCGCAGGGTAGCTAGCTGCAGTAGCTTGAAGTCGGATTCGCGTACCTGTATGTCCGTCCTGTTATTGGAGAGGCCACTAGGTCAGGGCTGATCTGTTAACAAGAACACTAGTAACGTGTGACGCACGATACAGTGGCGTAACCATACCATCTGAGACCCGTGGCTAATTCATCGGATGGAGCACAAGTTCACTCTTGGTGCCTCGTGTACTTAGGGCCTTGGCGTCGGGGCTGGAGGTCCCCTAGGGCCATGGGCCCGTGGCATTTTGCCCGCTCTACCGAAATTCGAAATTCAGTTCA
Source organism: Euplagia quadripunctaria (assembly GCA_963859945.1). Taxonomy (NCBI): domain Eukaryota; kingdom Metazoa; phylum Arthropoda; class Insecta; order Lepidoptera; family Erebidae; genus Euplagia; species Euplagia quadripunctaria. The sequence continues at coordinate 1,713,445 of OY982585.1, forward strand.
TGTGCGAAGAGTAAATAAAGATAATGCTGTATATAATTATATTTGCTAAAACGTGTGGATATTAATTTATGGTTATGATATTTAATATACCTACTAAGTGTTTTAATAATACTTTACTTCAACATGCTGAACGATAGTCGTGTGCAAATATGAGCAGATGAAATGGCAAGACAATAAAATTTTATACGCTTCTGTATCCTTGTTCATTACGCTAGCGATAGAGTGGCAAGGTGAACTTGGGAAAACTAATAATTGGAATTGTAAAAAAATATTTCATACTCGGTAAAGTTTATTATTATTTGAAAATTAAAAATAAAACATTTTTTACCTTCATTGAGTTCTATTATTTAGAAAATTATTTAATAATTATTGTCCAGATTTCCATATTTTTGAAAGAAGTTGTTTCAAGTTGTTTAGTTTTTATATTAATAGATGGCGTTGATATACTTGGCTTAATCGCGTTATACCTTAATTAAATAAGAATACACGAATAAGAATTCCGAGAAAATACACTTACTAAATAATTAAGTGGTATTATTTCTCAGCTACGGACTGCGGGTTCCTTTCATTTTTCAGCCAAAACAAACAGTCAAACCATAAATTTCTTCAGCTTTCCTACATATATATATTCGAAAGGAGGTATAGATTGTGATAGAGCTATAAAAGACAGTGGATATTTTAGTTAATACCATGTTTGTATAAGTTAACTATTTTTATATTTTATATAGGTAGTAAGATAAAAATCCAATTTTATTTAAGATTTTCAGAAACTTATTATAATATAGCATAATTATGTAAAATTTAAAAAATAATAAGATTTAATTAAGCTAACCTTAAATTCCTTACGGCTCGAGTTTGTCGATTACAAAACCTTCTATTACTCAACCCATTTGATTAATTTCAAATAATAATTAATTACAAAATACTATATAATATTTGATTTCGGTGATTACAATATTGATTTCGGAAGGATCGATTTTTTTAAATTAAATAACCTTGTAACCAATTGGCGTACGAAGTGCCATCTGCTACTTAGATTTACGTGATTAAATCTACAGTTATTATTGATATATCCTATCGATATGCCACAATTACGGCTGCGAATGACCGAGATGAGGAACATAGCTAGAAAGCATGGAATTATAATGTCATGTTTATTAATAAAGTTGCACCAATTAAATAAGCCATACCTGAGAATAAGCAAGGCCAACAAATACCCGCGGTTACATAGTTTAGCTTAGACAACCAGTCGCTATGCGCTTGTGAATATTATATACATAAAGTTGAATAATCAGACAGTTTGCAAACAGTGTTCATTACACGAAGACATATCTACTTTTTTGTGCATCAGTTTAAGTTAGTTGTGATATTTCGTAACCGATCTTCATTTGGACGTGTTCGATGTGTGGTTTTAATATAAAAATGTGATAGAATTTAATTGAAAAAAAAAGTTAAATATTCCAAATTTGAAAAGTTAGTTTAAAAATTAGTTGTTTATGAAAGGAATTATTTTTCTGAAAGTGCAACACAATGTGAGTGGTTCGAAACTCTTGACAATAACTTTTTATCAATTTTTCTTTAGCAAAGCCACATTATTTTGTTTTTTATTTTTAAATCTAGAAAAAAATGCTTTTTCGTTTAATGCAACACGTTTATGAAAGTCTCAATTATATACATATTTACTTTAGCTACTAATTAATTACTACCTAATGGTATGTGGCTGATTGTTAAATGTTCTCAGACCTCTAAATGCTCTGAAAGAACATTGCAATAATTCCTTTTCATCTTAAGGTTGTCTTTAAAAGATTGCCGTAAAATATGTAACCATCTGTACTTTACCTTCACTTACTTTGTAAACAAAGAAGTTTGCTAAAAAAATCTTTTGTATTTTAAAGTAAATCTATCGAATTTATGTCTGTTCTTAGTCAAATACGTCCAGATGGAGTTCAGAAATGTTTATTTATAAAATTTGCTGCAGTTCGTTAAATATCTTCGTTAAATATTTATCTTTAAATCACAATTCTATTGGTAGCTTGCTTAGATCATTATCGAAGGTTGCTTGCCTTAAAGCGAACATTGTTATTGTGCATATGTACCTTTATAAAACAATTTACATCGACCTAGAAACAGTGTTAGGTGTTGGTTTTCCAAAATGGTGAGGAAAGTGGCCACAATCAGCCATGACGACCACAGGGGGGCGAAGTATGAAGCTGATCTGGATCAAGCTCTTGAAGTTGCGGGTAAGAGAATTTTTTTAATACTCTTTTAAATTAATATTTTAAGAGCCTATTAAAACTGTAAAAAGTTGCTTTTGCCCATGGCGCGAGCAACTAAATGTAGTGTTAGCGAGCGAGTAAATGTTATACCATAAACGGTACAGTGAATACTCATTTTGATATTTGTGGTACAATGTCATTGGCCTGTTACTTTGTCTGTTTTTGAATTATTGATTTTTCTGTGACAGTTCCACGATTACCGGTAACATTGTAATTCCTGAAATTACAAGCCTAGATTACGATCTGTGCAGTGTTATTTCATTCCCCTCGTTTAGAATAACAGTAGATTTGTGTAATCAATTCACTATCCCCCGGAAACATTACTTTTTTCTGGATGAAAAATACCTATGTCTTTCTTTGTATCCTTTGACATGGCATTTACCCCAAATTGTTGAAAAAATTGTGGAAAATTTGCGAACAAACCAACTCACACCCGCAGTACAATAAATTCAATATCTTTATTCTATGAAATTACTCAACAATTACTTATTTAAGATCGTACTCTAAAAGGAAATTGAGATCAACACACACAATGTCATCGCAACGTAAGAAAAAATATAATTATTTAAAAAAAAAATAATATTATTGTTTGGATACTTAGTTAGGATCATCTATGGCCTATAGTAATATATGTACATCGCAAGGTTGTGGAGTGAGGCAAAAAAATACAATTCTTAACCGGATCCCTCCCCTCTTGTTTTTCCCAACAAAATTCGTTCAAAGTGGATACCCCGAGCAAAGCGAATACTCTCCACTATTCTCCAAATTATTCGTTAGCCGATAGCCGTGGCGGCGGCCCCGCGGCGGCTTGCAATCTTTACTAGGTTGTCTGTCAACCTAGTAAAGATCGCAGGCCGACTGTAGATGCAGGTCGCATCCAACCGGCCTTCTTGGAAGTCATTAAGGGAGGCCTATGTCTAGCAGTGGACGTCCTACAGCTGAAATTGTGATGATGAAGAAGGGAAACTGTTATAGAATCCTGTACCTAAGTCCTTTAAATAAAGACTAAACGAAAATAAGCAAAAATAGCTTGAGGTATTCACTTTGCACGGGTTTCGGTCACACACGAAGACACGTACACGAAACAAAAGGTGGATGTAGCGTATTATATTGTAACACAATAATATGTCGCTGACCTATGTTACATTACAATACGCTAAAATTAACATTTAAGTCGTCATGTGACTTTTACGTCATTATTTGAATAGTTAGTTTGTCCTCTGACAGAAAAGTTTGCTGGACCTCTTTGTCCCTGCATACACTCATGCGTACCATATTATATATTTATTATAAAGGTTTCTTTTATTTTAAAAAGACAACTCCCGCATTCGGATCGCCTGTGTCACAAACATTAAAAAAAACGGACACAAAGAACACCCAGACTCGGGACAACTATTTGAGGATTACACAAATTTTTGTCCCGTGTGGGATTTGAACCTTCAACACTCGGCGCGGCGTAGTGGCGAGGTGGCCACTTAAACCATTACGCCATCCGTTTCGTTGTTTGGTTGAACGCGCTAATCTCAGGAACTACTGGTTCGATTTGAACATTTATTTCATTGTTGGATAGCATTTATCGAAGACGAGGCTACATGACATCACGTTACAACCAATAGGAGCGGAGCATCATAGAAAAATGTTGCAAAAACGGGGAAAATTTACATACGCAGACGAAGTTGCGCGGGTCAGCTAGTATTTATCTAAGTTATTAAGTAAGTTAAGAATTTACAAGGTGCATCTGACAATAGAACACTTACTTAAATCACTTATAGGTCATATATCATCAAAATATGACGGTTCTGTGGTATATTTCTACAGAACCGTTCTCGTTTCGTCATAGTGCGACCACACGGCTTAACATTACATACTGGCTCTCCTAAAAATGTGGAGTTTACGTTTTTCTCAGTTTTAATGTTAAGTTAACGTAATTATTGTGATGATGTTCAAATACAGAAAATATCAAGTGAAAATTAGCAGTAAAACGTAAGTTGCGGGTTCGAACCCCACCCAGTGCACTATCGACGTGAACCCATTCCTTTTTTGTACGTGTGGAAACCCCCTCAGGCCGTCACCCCCCGGGGTTTTCAGTAGGGCGGTGTGTGTGAACCCACTCCTAACACAAGCATTTAGCTTAGCTGGAGGGGTTAACAAGAATACTAGTAATGTGTGACCCACATTGCTAGAATAATTTGAAAAAAAAAATTCAACATCAACCAGTACGAGGCCACGGCCACCCAAGCATGTCCACCTAACCTGGTAGGAGAAACCTTCTTTTTGTTGGAGGATTACACCCGTTCTATCAAGGATAGCCTCCCCGTGATTGAAAGATCGACGTTTATTTTCTTTATATATATTAAATTAATTACATTGACCCATCCAGGGTATGGTCAAAACTAAACTAATATGGGTGAAAAAGTAAATATTACTAAAAATTTACGATCGACAATGTTATTGAAACCGACGCGGCGACGATTTATCCCACTAATATTATAAATGTGAAAGTTTGGATGGATAGATGGATGGATGTTTGTTACTCTTTCACGCAAAAACCACTGAACCGATTTCGATGAAACTTGGTATGTACATAGCTGGAGACTTGGATTAACATATAGGCTACTTTTATCCCGATATTCCCACGGGATCGTGACTTACGCGGGTGAAACCGCGGGGCGATGCTAGTAAATTATATACTTAACATATTTTTTTATTGAATAATTTCTATTAATACATTTTTTAACCCCTGACCCAAAAAGAGGGGTGTTATAAGTTTGTCGTGTCTGTGTATCTGCCTGTGTGTCTGTCTGTAGCTCCCAAACGAATGGACGATGGTTTTGTTTGAAAGGGGCAAGTCACCTTTGGAACTCGAGAGTATTCTTAGATATAATTCAAGAAAATCTGTTCAGCCGTTCGAAGATTATCAGCTCTTTTCTAATCGTTGAAGGGATGTTCGAGTCGGGGGTGTTTCAAATTTTAAATTTATAGTTATTTAATAAACGAAGTCAATCTCTAATATCTGTCAGTGTGGGACATATCACAATGTTAAATTTAATAAAGGCTATCTGTATAGATAACCTTTGAATTATGAGTCTTGGCGTCTTACTTATGAAAAACATATTAAGTTCCTATGCCAAATTTTTTTTAGCCCCCAACGCAAAAAGGCGCTGTTGTAAGTTTGACGTGTCTGTGTGTCTGTCTGTGGCATCGTAGCGTAGTAGTAATACTAATACATAGTATTTAATTATAAATTAAAAATTTAAAACTCGGAAATCCCTTCAACGATTAGAAAAGAACTGATGATCTTCGAACGGTGGCCCCACACTGGGTAAGCCTGCCCTGTGGGTGCTTGATACGGTTACAACTTTCCACATTAATACGTACAAACGCAACACAAAAGTAATTTTAACTAAACAATCAGTTGTACAAGAACAACTGAACATAATAATGTAAAAACAAGTTTAAATAATGGTGGGAACATAATTTGTTTATTTTAGTATTAGTAAATTTATATTATTATGATTATACATAATATTGGTGTGTATTAACCTTCAACAACAACCTTCAACGATTACAAAAGACCTGATGATTTTCGAAGGGCTGAACAGACTTTCTTGAATTATAGCTAAGAACACTCTCGATCCAGTCACCTTTCAAACAAAAAAACGCACTCAAATCGGTTCATCCGTTTGGGAGCTATGATGCCACAGACAGACACACAGATAGATACACAGACATGTCAAACTTATAACATCCCTTTTTTTGCGTCGGGGGTTATAAACAAAGTCACTTCCCGTTTCTGACCCTCTGTACGCTTAGATCTTTTAAACTACGCAACGGATTTTAATGCGATTTTCACCAGTAGATAGAGCGATTCAAGAGGAAGGTTTATACGTATAGTTTCATATTGTTTGGTTTTAATTTGTGGAAATATGACAGTAATTGTTCAAGATGTCGGGAGAAATCAAGTCGACTGAGAGCTTTCATCGAAAATGCTGCCTCATTCTTTTGAAATATAACAAAATAATGTATGATGGAATTGTTCTTTTTTATTAAGACTACTAAAAAAAAATCATACGGCTATGACGAAAAAGTACTAAGACCTAATATATCTGTGTGAGCGCCATCCTTCGCCGGCTCGACCGGTGTGATACCACGGCCTCACAGAAAACCGGCAATGTTTGCATTGTATTTCGCCGAGAGAGTGAGGTTACCGGAGGTCCTAATCCCTCCCTCTCCACCTCCCTCTCCCCCTCCCTCTCCCCCTCCCCCTCCCTCTCCCCCTCCCTGTACTCTCCCTCTTCCCCCCTTCCCCTACTCCCACCTTAAAGTCCGGCAACGCACCGTTGCCGGCCTGCAGCATGCAGTTACGATTAAAAATGTTGAAAAAAACTATCGTGGTGGTGGTGGAACGTGTAAAGTTTTCGAAGTATTCACTCAGTTTTTGAGAAAATTATATATATATATACTTATATATACTTATATATAGGTATTTATTTTGTTTTTCATAGTAGTAAGTTACGTAACCGGAAGATATAGGCGTTCAAAACAAGTATATACCTAAGTTAAAAGTACCTTATGACAATTTCTGATAAGTGGTATTTTCATAATATCTGGTTACGGGGAAGGAAGGTCAATAACTATAACAATAAATTAATATGACTTATGTAATATCCACCATGCATATTAATTAATTAATTATTTGTATGTAACTTCCTCATTTTAATTACGTTAATATGTAATAATAACTCAGTGATTTTAATAAACAATATTGTATGCACTTACGTAATATTTCGACGTCAAAATAGTTACAAGGAAAATAAATTTCTATTAGGTATGTCGAGCAACAGGATTCTTTGTATTTTTAGGGTTCCGTACCTCAAAAGGTAAAAAAAAGAACCCTTATAAGATCACTCTCTTGTCCGTCTGTCCGTGTGTCACCACCGATTTTCTCAGGAACGGGTGAGCCTAGCAAGTTGAAATTTATACCAGATACTGAGGTTTATAGTCCCTATTAGGTGTATAAAAATCAAGGTCCTGAGTCAACACGATAAAAAGATATGGGCAAATTTAGATTTTCAAAAAACTTGTAAGTACTAAAATTTACGGAAGTACCCTATAGGTTTTGGGGCGAAAACCTATAGGGTACTTCCCATTTACCTGGAATCATGAAATTTGGTAAGAAGCAAGGTCTGACAGCACAAGTAAAGGAAAAATCCGAAAGTCGTTAATTTGTTGTTATATCACATAAAAAAAAAGTTTTTATGATTACATACTCATATTTTGCGGTTGGATTGTTGCCTTTGTCGTACATCGCAACCGCAAAGTTAAGTTTGTCTTTCGAAAAAGACGGGCACAAGTCTTCGAGAAGTGATTCCTGAGATGGACGTATACAAGTTTGTTTGCTTACGGAACCCTCGGTGCGCGAGTCAGACCCGCACTTGTCCGGTTTTTTTTTTATTAACTTTATTGGCTTTATAGGATACAGTGATACATATATTAGTTTAGTGTAACAATTACTAACAGGAAAGTACCATAGGCACTATTATTACATTTTGTTAAGTAGTAGGTAACAATTTTCAAGATAAACAATTGTTTCATAAATAGTATAGATTGAAACACAATTAAATTAAATCAAATCAAATTAAATTTTAGATAATTCATACTCATTAGTTTCCATTTTGAATTTAGTACATCGTTAGATTAGCAAACAAACACCGAATAATAACAACAACACCATTTTGCGTGTTGTTATCATCGACATATTATGTACAAAAACTATTCCATAAAAGACTTATAAATGGTTTTCTCATAGACGCCATTGTCAGAACTGGACCAATTTGGGAAATGGGACCACACGGGAAGCACCAGCTTTCAAATAAAAAAAGAATCATCAAAATCGGTTCACCCAATCGAAAGTTCTAAAAAAAAATCAAACAGTCGAATTGAGAACCTCCTCCTTTTTTGAAGTCGGTTTAAAATACATGTTCCGTTTTATTTGAATTAAAACTAAAAAGCGCTGCAGCGCCAAAACAATAATTTGTAGTCAAATCCTACAGCATTAACAAGCAGCGCTCGATTGGTTTTAAATGCTTGTATTAGGAGTGGGTTACTTATTATAATTTAACCATGCAATGAAGAAGATCCAAATAATAATTCAATGCAGTAACAATGTACTACTGAACTAATAGAACTAGAAGTCTGAACTAGTACATGTGAGTGCCATAGGTCGTGGGTTCGATTCCCACCCGAGTCTGGGTGTCCTTTGTGCCCGTTGTTTGTATGTTTGTAAAGTCCCCCGCGACACAGGAGTAATTCCTAACGCGGGAGTTGTCTTTTAAAAAAAAGAAAAAAAAAAAAGAAGTTTACTTGATTGGACCGCTCTTTTCAATGACCAAGCAAGAACAAGCCTAGCATTTCTTGTAATTTTATTTTATTAAGTACTAGCAGCGCCCCGCGGTTTCACCCGCATAATTATATTATCCCATTAATATTATAAATGTAAAAGTTTGGATGGATGGATGGATGTATGGATGTTTGTTACTCTTTCACGCAATAACATCTGAACCGATTGCGATGAAACTTGGTATGTAGATAGCTGGAGACCTGGATTAACGCATAGGCTACTCTTTATCCCGATATTCCCACGGGACCGGGACTGCCGCGGGTGAAACCGCGGGACACTGCTAGTAGTAAATATTTATTTTTAACCCCCGACGCAAAAAGAGGGGTGTTATAAGTTCGAAGTGTCTGTGTGTCTGTGTATCTGTCTGTGGCATCGTAGCTCCCAAACTGATAAACCGATTCGAGTGCGGTTTTTTTTGTTTGAATGGTGACTTGATCGAGAGTGTTCTTAAATATAATTCAAAAAAATCTATTCAGTTCTTCGAAGATCATCAGCTCTTTTGTAATCGTTGAAGGGATTTTCGAGTCTGGAGTGTTCTTAATTTTTTATTTATTTATTTCTGTAACGAAATGGTGCACTCGTGATTTTCTTCGGTATAAAACTATAATGACGCAGTTTGCTTATGGTAATGACCTTTTCAGAAAGATAAGGCAATCGGCGGAAGGCATCTCTTAATTTTCACCCTTAGTGGTGGAATATTTACCTTGAGTATATCCACTTAAATTTAAAAAATAGTTATTGAAATCACATCATCGGTTCATAAATTACGTTCAATTCAGTTCAGTCAATAAAGTTCATCAATATAAACAGTCAGTTCGTAAATTAAGTGAGCAAGTTCATGTTTCCAATTTAAAAATTCATCAATATAAACCCCCAAATGCTTTACGGCATCTATGGTCGCTACTTTTTTATCCCCCACATCACAATCTAGTGTGCAATTATTTTTAGCAGTAGTTTTAAATAATATTATATTGGTCTTGTTAGGGTTTCGTTTTTAGACTGTTTCCTAAGAACCACGTAGAAAACATATTCAGAGCTTCATTAACTTTCAGTTTGAGCGTGTCAAGTGTGTCTGCAGATAAGACTGCATTTGTATCATCGATGAACATAACCAATTCTGTATCTGCTGCTGATATTTGTGTTACATAATTGATTAAATCATTTACAAAGGTTCTGAAAAGGATAGGACCTAGAATGGAACCTTGTGGGACACCAGTTCCAATTTGTGTCAATTTAAATCTAAAGGGTTCTTCACACTTACCCCTACTATGAGTGTTGTATTCACAATTTGTTATCGCTTGGATTTCTACGTACATTTTTCGATTCTGTAAATATGATGTCAAAAGTTTTTTTGCCTTAACTCTAATTCCGTAGTGATCTAATTTTATCAGCAGATCTCTTCTTTTCTGTACATAGGGCACACTGAAAGTTCTGCACTCCTGGCCGCTCATAAATGTTTGAATTTCGAATGTAATATTTTTTTTTAACATAAGAAACTCAATCTTTGATTAAAAAAAAATTGGCGGGAAATCGCGTTGAAATGAAGTTCGTCTTCCGTAGCAAGAATGGAATTAACGTGAAAAGATTTTATTGCGATGATTTTTTATGATTTCAAAAGTTCACTGACTCCGCAATACTACATTGCTCGTCTTCAAAATGCTTTTGGGAGGGAAGCACCTCATTTGAGCACCGTAAGGCGTTGGTACGCAGAATTTGATCGTGGCCATGTTTCTCTCCATGATGAAATTCGTGAAAGTCGACCCTCAACTTTGAGGAGATTTGAGGACATTTGGGAATTGGTATTAGCCAAATTCAAAAAATCTTACATCAATTTAAATTTAAAGCTAAAAAACTTTGTTGCCGCTGGATTCCTAATAAACTCACCCCAGAACAAAAACGGACTCGTGTTGATTGGTGTAAAAAAATGTTGTTAAAGTACGATCACGGACGTTCAAACGTTGTGTATGTCATTGTGACAGGAGATGGAACATGGATACATTGTTACATGCCGGAAAGAAAGCAACAGTCTTCTGTATGGGTGTTCGAAGGTAATAGCAAACCATTATTGCGTTTCTTTTTCTCCCGGACCGGTCCTGCCTTTGTTTGCCCAGTGTCTTTGAAAAAGTTAGGGAAAAACGATTAAGAAGTCGCATCCTATTGCACCATGACAATGCTTCGGCGCACACCGCGAATAAGACAAAGTCATTTTGGCTTCCGAAACGGTAGAGCTAGTGACCTATCCCGCACATGGTCCAGACCTGGCACCATGCGATTTCTGTATTTTCCCAAAAATTAAAGATTTGATGAGAGGTATGACATTTACGGGGCCGGAACAGGCCGTGATAGCTTTCAACCAGCACGTGAAAAACATGCCCTTAGACCAAAGGTCCTTATGTTTTTAAAAATGTTTTGACCGAATGAGATTAAAGATATATTATTATTTTATATATTTATTTTATATTAGAGAGATTAGAGATAACATCAAGAGAATGAGAAGGTTTTTAGATCATTTATAATATATTTCTTCTAACTCTATTAATGCGATAACGCATTATTTAATTCTTTTGTTTAGACTAGGATCATTAGTTCAACGAAAGGAACGTGCATCTATTTTTTAATATGATAACGCATTATCTTTTTCTTTTGTTTAGACTAGGAGGAAAAATTATCTTATCCACTGTAACGTCCGACCCGCGCGACTTAATTTACGTCATAAAAATTATCTTATACTAAACAAAAGAGATAGAAAATGCGTTGTCATATAAAAAAAAGGGCAAGTGCGAGTCTGAGTCGCGCACCGAGGCTTACGTAAGCAAGCAAACTTTTATATACTTACATAGTACGTCCATCTCGGGACTTTTTTGAAAAACAAACTTAACTTTGCGGTTGCAATGTTCGACAAAAACAATAATCCAACCGCAAAATATAAGTTTGTAATTATAAAAACTATTATTTTATGTGTTATAACAACAAATTAACGACTTTTGGATTTTTCCTTAACTTGTGCTATCAGACCTTGGTCAGACCTTGCTTCTTACCAAATTTCATGATTCTAGATCAATGGGAAGGACTTAACGCGTACTTGTAAGTCTAGTTGTTTAATGCTCAATTCTGGACAGAGACATTAGTTGTGAGTTCTTTTATAAGTTCCTCATTTTAATTGAAACGGTATTTAACAACTTGCAGTTCTCCTTGGCTTCTCTCTTGCGAGACGGCAATATACAACATGTTGCCGTGTCGCTTCTCTCGCTCAATTGTTAGATCTGGATTCCGTCACGTAAAAATGTGTCTATGTAATTTTTTTGGGGAAAAATTTCTTGTGGGTACTTAGATTTTTTGTGATTACAAAGTTAAAGTACCATGTGTATAATCAGCCTAAGAATAATAAAACGATGGGTAGGTAAATATCCATGATTTTAAAAATCACATATTTGTAATGAAAGGTCAGATAAGTCTATTACAATGGATAAGTATAATCGTGTAATACGTGCATAGAGATAATATCAATAGAGGCCGCTAGCCGTAACTTAACCTGTATATGGAATCGTAACAGCGTTAGGGAAAGAAAAAAGATTATGCAGGTCTTGCATCTCTCATTCTCCTCTTTACCGATTGCTTTTACGCTTCTATAGCCAGCTTTACTTCTGTATTTATAATATCTCTATGACTACGTGACGGTAATTTTTTGTATGCATTTTTAAGAAAAAATCGCAAGCAGAAATAGGTACGTCAAATTTGGAATATTTTAAGTTTATGTAGGTACTAGCTGCACCACGCGGTTTCCTCTGATTAAGTCGGGAATCGGCCCTGAGAAAACCGGGATAAAAAGTAGCCTATGCGTTAATCCAGGTCTCCAGCTATGCACATACCAAGTTTAATCGCAACCGGTTTAGTGGTTTTTGCGTGAAAGAGTAACAAACATCCATCCATCCAAACTTTCACATTTATAATACTAGCTACGCTCCGCGGTTTCACCCACGTAAGTCCCGATGCCGTGAGAATATCGGGATAAAAAGTAGCCTATATGTTAATCCAGGTCTCCAGCTATCTACATACCAAGTTTCATCGCAATCGGTTCAGTAGTTTTGCGTGAAAGAGTAACAAACATCCATCTCACTTATTACTCATACCCACAAACTTTCACGTTTATAATATTAGTAGGATTAGTGGGATTGAAGAAGTGCAGAAAGTTAACTTCTTTAAACAATAAGTGACACAAATTAAAAAACGTTTATTAAATTACATTACGTCATAACTCATAACGGCCACATCAAGCTACACGCGTCTAGTATATATGTTGATCTGGCATGCTACGTAAGTCTATTCAGTGACAGTTGAAGAATTCATGTTCTGAATTATGGTCGAAATTCGACCACCAGCCTATCTCTAATAATATATATAATATAATAATAGATAAGAATAGAAGCCAATTGAAGGAAAGGGATGGGAAGGGATGATTAATGAGATGGATTGGGGTGTGGAAGCAATAGCTCGAACATATCGAACGTATACAGTGATCTGTCATGCTACGTAAGTCTATATAGGTGGCTGTAGAAGCGTAACAGCGTTAGAGAAAAAAAAAATCCAATTAGTAAAGAAGAGAGAGAGAGGTGCAAGACCTGCAAAATATTTTTTCTCTAACGCCGTTACGATTTCACATACAGATTAACAAACCGCTAGTCGCCTCTATTGATATTATTTCTATGCACGTATTAGACGATGATACGTATCCATTGCCAAAGACTTATCTGACCTTTCGTTACCAATGTCGACTGTGGTGTTATTATTCAGTTGCTAAAGACGGCTCTGTATCGAATTAGGCTGATTATAATACAGGGTACTTAAACTTTTTAAGAAAAAAAACAAAATATCTAGAAGAAATTATTACTCCAAAAAAATCCATAGCACTTAATGCGTATTTGTAAGTCCAGTTGTTTAATGCTCAATACTGGACAAAGACATCAGTTGTAAGTTCTTTTATAATTTCGTCATTTTAATTTAATCGAATGGTATTTCACAACTTGCAGTTCTCCTTGGCTTCTCTCTCGTTGTTCTATGTTGCCGTCTCGCTTCTCTTGCTTGAATGTTACATCCGGATTCCGTGACGTAAAAAGCTATTTCAATAATCAAATAATTTTTGTTGTTTCCTGCGGAGGATGTAGTTAATTTACAATTAATCACATATCAGTGAATGACACAAGCAGTTGTGTACATGAATATCGAACAGCCCGGGCTCGTATATTGATAAATTATCGAGTGTACTCAGCTCAGCAGCATACGCAGTTAGGTGGCATGTCAATATATTTATGTAAACCTGATGTACCTGCAAAAAAAATTAAGATCAGTTCTGTAAAAAATTGGCATATATTATACATTCTTTTCACACTCGTAATGAACATAAACTTATTGTACCCTCCTTTAGGCTTCAAAACTATTCGTCGTTAAGTCGTTTCTAGATCAACGTGTGTGATTTTATATAAATAAGTCTAAGCATGTTTAAGCCCACAGTAAAACGACAACTATGCCTTTTTACTCTTTTTTATATCACGTTTTAAGACAATAAACAATCAGACCCTAAAAAAATCCATGGAGTGTGTTGTACGAATTATTCATTAGCATTTGCATGTGGGAGAGCCATGCTTCGGCACATATGGGTCGGCTTGACTCCGCTCGATACCACGGCCTCACAGAAAACCGGTAGTGAAGCAATGCTTCATTGCATTTCGCCGCGTGACTGAGGTTACCGGACGCCCTAACCCTTCCCTCTCCCCTATTCCCATCCTTCCCCTCTCCCCTCTCTTCCCCTCTCCCCCTCTTCTTCTACTCCTACCTTAAAGGGCGGCAACGCACTTGTGACTCTCGAGTTACAAGTGCGTTGCCGCCATTCGTCGTTTGACCCCTATACCATAAAAAAAGCCATACAAAAAAGTACAGATGTTAATAAAAAACCATCTGGTTCATTTATAACACTGATAAAAAAGCAGGTAACCTTTTGCTGGGAATGCTCTACATAGTATTATGATACACATGTGTGGTGTTTTATGACAGTGCCACACACACTGGGACACTGTAATGATAATAACAATCATTAAAAGGAAGGAAAATTGTCTCAAATTTCCATAGGATTAGTTAGCATACCTATATCAACTATCTTCTGAGAACCGACTTCCCGCTAAATTTTAACAAAAAAATTCAATAAGTTATGTTATATAGTAATACCATGGAATGAGTGTTCTTGGGGAGGACGTATCGACGCGTCCGTGGAACTGGACGTTTTACATCACAAAGACAGAGAAGAAATACTAGATTTATTTCGAAAAGATCTTCCAACCTGTTCAGTTTGTATCTAGCAGGTAGAAGAAGAAAGAAAAGGAGGAGCAGAAAAAGACATTACACTAAGTTCCATTAGATAATTATTATCAATCAGACTAATAATTTTCCCCGATTAACTCTTAATTTACACCACTTTCATAGTTTTCAATAGTATATTTTTTTACAATATTATTTAATCAAACAGGACTACAACATATTGTTTAATAGCCACCAGGAAAACCACGTTAAAACACGCTAAGTATACTACCCGACTAGATTGAGTGGAAACAGATACAATTGATTTGTACCTATCGAGAACGCCATAACTAGTTTTTTTTTTATCTCATGGCTCACGGTCATAACTACATATTCGAATACAATCAAAACTATATAGATACAGTATGTGTCTGAAAACGGAACCCTTACTTAAAATCACTAAAAGAGCATGACTCTAGCATGATTCTAGCAAAATGGTTTTTTGAAAAAAAAAAACTATCTGCATACAAGTTATGACCGTTTGAATTTCCAGGTATTTTCACCTCCGTTTTTCATAAAAGCAGGTAGAATGTGTAAAGTTAAGGATTTTAAATCGTAAATATTTTTTAATTTTAGAATTTTTCATTCCGTTACTTGGAAAATCCATAATCCTGTATCTTTATATCCAACAAGGTACACTGGCGAATTATTTCGCCAGTGTACCTTGTTGGTGTGACAGTGACCAAAGTTAAGACACTTATGGACAGCGCTTTCCAGAATTATATTAGGACTCTAGGAATCTCTTGCGACTCTTCAAAATTTTGACAATTTGCAAGAGATACGAAAAACAGTAGATAGAAAAACCTAAAACTCTTTTATGAAAATAGCCCTGTTCGTGGACAAGAAGCTATTGCTTTACTCACTATTTTAGTTCTGTTTTCCATAGTAACATTCCTATTAGATTCTCAGGCGGCTGAACCTGACGCGTTTGAACAGGGACATTAATTTAATAAGCATCCTTTATATTAATACAAATGATCTTGAAAATACGACATGTCTTCTAAAATCAGGGCGTATGGGCTAGACAATATACCACCCTCCTCAGTAAAAGATTATATACATCTGTTCTTGAGAAACCACTCGATACTTGTACAATCTTTCATTGCAACAGTGTCCGTAGTAGTAGTAGGAAAGTTTCACGGGTTATACAAGTGCCCAAAAGTGGATCATCAACATATATTTCTATCTATAGACCCATTGCATACTTATTGGTATTTGGTAAAATATTTGAGTCCATATTGAATAGGTATATTACAGTTCAAGTTAGCTAATATTCTTTTGAATGACTCCCAACAAGTTTACCGTCAAAGCCAATATGTCGTCAGGCTGTCAAGTTGATGCGGCATATTTTGACTTTGAAAAAGCATTTGATCGTATAGATGATAATGATGATATTCTCATAACAAAGCTTTTCCTTTAGGATTCGATCGGCGGCTTTTAAGACTTATAGCGAATTATGACAGGGACCGTAAACAATATGTTAAGTTAGGAAACTACAAGTCACATGATTACTGTAGGGCAAGGACGAGGTCTGGGGTAATTCAAGGTAGTACTCTAGGGCCGACCCATTTCATGTGTAAATGATTTTCTGTCTGTTCTTTCTAGAACAGAGTGCCTTATGTTCACTCACGACATCAAATTATTCACATCACAGATTGTGAAATGTGAAGCACTGCAGCATGATATTGATGCAGCCGCAGAATGGCACACAACGAGTAAATATAACATTATAATGACACAACTTTCCCTATTGGGGAAGACACAACATATTACAGACACACAAAAAATCAGTCGAATTGAGAACATTCTCGTTTTTTGAAGGCGGTAAAATAATAACATAACTATACAAACAAAACTATAAGTTTCCATATTTCTTTATGTTTAATCCTTTATTTTTATATTTCCAGGTTTTGGTTGTCACAACCTGTGGTGCTGCTTTGTACTGACCCTAGTGTCCATATCAAGCGCACTGGACCAAATGGGGTATGCCGTAGTGTTGCCACCCGCCGCCTGTGAACTACAAATATCTGACCGAGCGAGAGGATTCATCATTGCCATGCCTTATATTGGTACGTTCATCAGTTTAATTAACCAATTTTTTTTTTATGATAAGTTGAATTTCAAATGTGGTCACACAATAATAAATTCAGTCGTCTTAGGGTGAATATTTGTTCTGTTAATCCTTAATTTTTGTGCGTCATTGTTATCTTGCAGAAACATAATTCATTGTTGGTAATTGTCCTAAAATACGATTTTGTTTAAATCAAGCACGTGACATAATGACAAAGTTTTAAATATTTTCTGTTTATTTTAAGAGATTAGTTAAATGTTTTATAGATTTTTGGCGAGAGTTTGTGAGGATGGATGGATGTTTGTTATTCTATCCCGCAAAAACAGCTAAACGGATCTGGACGAGATTTGGCACAGAGATAGCTTATTGTCTGGAATAGCACATAGACTACTACGCAAACAGACAGCTATTTATTCGATATTTTCAAAATCTTAATCCTCGAAATTTTTTCCTTAATCTATATACTTCACCTTTATTTCACCGAAGTATAATGTCAATGTTCGTTTTATGTACAACGTTTATTTATATCGGTTAATTTAACTTAATAATTAAAGTGACTTTACTAATTAATGCACCATCTAGCTCCACTCAGATTAACATTGAAATTAATAGTTATCGTAGTACAACAATAATATTAAACACGTCTGATCAAACAAGGTTCTGTTTGTAATATTAGTTAAAAATATTATAGACCTATCTTAGTTTGGAAGCTCTTATTAATAAATCTCTGAATATATAATTTAAAGAAAAAATGATTCAAACTCAATCTGTCTTGCAATGCACACGGGTGCAATAAAAGTAGCACTCAATCTTAATATATATTTTTTTATTAGCAAAAAAAATACTAAAAATCATCTTAACCTACAAACTTGTGGGAGAGCCATGCTTCGGCACGTATGGGCATTCGGCGTTTTCGCCGAGTTAGTGAGGTTACCGGAAGCCCTAATCCTTCCCTCCTCTCTCCCCTCCCCCTCTTCCACCCTTCCCCTACTCCCACCTTAAAGGACCGGCAACGCACTTGTGACTCTTGAGTTGTTGGTGTCCATGGGCGGCGGTAGTCATTTAACATCAGGTGACCCGTCTGCTCGTTTGCCCGCTATACCATAAAAAAAAACTTTATCTCTTTATGCTCGTTATGTTAGTAAAGATTTTTATATCCACTATCTGTGTAAACATTTTAGAAATTTAAATATTTTACTCTATGTCTAGGTGTCCTTCTAACTTCGCACGTGTGGGGTTTCCTGGTGGACACACAAGGCCGCAAGAAGACGATCATTTTGAGTACGCTGGGCAACGGTGTGTTTGGTGCTGTGGCTGGGTTTATGCCGAATCTAACCACCTTCATAATATGTAAAGCTTTGTCAGCTCTTTGGTAAGTCTATTTTTTTTACTTATGACCACGCATGACTTTTTACAGGGTAGTCCGATTTCAATAATTCTAGGTCTAGGTCCAATATAGGTCCTATTTAATTTTCAAATAAATATTTTAACCCTAAGGTAGGAAAAATAAGGGATGAATGATTGTTCACCAATTGACTTTTCACCTGTGAACCGATTTTGTTGAAGTCGCAGTCGTAGCTCGCTACTGCGACTTCAACAAAAACGACGCTATATCGTCGCCGCTGCCATTATTTTACTTCATAATATTACTTCCTTGTTTGTATGTTTGGCGCCGACTCATAGTTATTTAGGTATTTACATCAGTGTAGGAGTTTTGTTCGGGTAACGAGTTTATTTTCACTTTTCAGTTTCTTTCTTCTTTCTTCGGCTTAATTTTATGATAAAAATTGTCATAACGTTTATGTAAAATGATTATAACATAGTTTAGACAACAAAGGTACACCTGACTTACTGATCTATTGGGTTTTGGCAATCACTGTTGAATCAAATCATTTATTTGCACAGAATGTAGGTAAGTAAATATAAAAGATGTTACATTAAGTATGAAGCCGGATACATTCTGCTCTTTAAAAAGAATGCAATTGAAAGCAAATGTAAAAAATTTAAAGCGTTTTCGCGAGCTAGCTTTATTGAAGTGAAACTTTTTAGAATCGTTGTGATTTGAAATTCGATGAAACGGAAGTATCACGATAAAGTTCTTACGATAAAGTTCTAATAATAATAATCTTTGTCTTTGCGCCTGCGTACTACCAATCTTTGTCTTTGCGCCTGCGTACTAATTATGTCAATGTCAATGTGGTGTAATTTTTGTGCATTTTTTCTCCATATTTCACTTTTACTTAATTGATTCTTTATAATTTTACATTTTAATCCAACCTTAACATATATTGAAAACGAAGTATTGTTTGTTTTCAAAATGGGGTACAGTTATAACTGGACTTTAGGTTTGCTTACTGTTTATTATTAAGGCCATTGTTTGTATATCTTGATGTGTTTTTCTGAAGTTTCACTTCTGCCGTGTGTGAATTGCACGCATACACTTTCTTTAATAGTTTATTAAAGTGACTACAGAAGCGATAACCTGGTACTACGAGTATATTACTGTCTGTTGGGAGCCGTCCTTATAAACGTTGTCGATTTTTTTTCTGTTGAGAAATTCTAAGTAGCTCCAAGCTGCTATTGAGAATCGGGAAGTTAGTTGCGGTAAAGTACTGTCCTTTGTAGCACTTATTGATAGGTCTTGTCTCCGGTCATTTTGGATGGAAGCCCATGGGAATAGAGTGCACCTATGTTTGCTCAAATACTTGAGCACTCAAAAAACTCCTGCGTATTAGTTCCCATTGAGATTGGTGGCTAAGACCGAAATTCGGTCAAGAGAATATTACTTTCATAAAATTTACAAATAAATTGAATGCAGGTCACAAAAAGATATGAATCTGGGCCACATAACTGTTTTTTTAATGAATATAATACAAAGCGACAAATAAATTTGATAACTTCCATTTATGGAGTATTTAATTGTTTATTAAACACAATTTATTTCACTGAGATAGCATTATTAGCTTCCGAGATTATTAGGTATCTTTACGTGACCCGGAGTCATTCCGCTCTCGCGTGTATAATATTAAAATTTACAAATACTGGCGGTTCCCCGCAGTTTCGTCCGCGTTTATGGTCACTGCTCTGCTCTCAAAGATCGTACGAAGTTGTTAAATAGCATATACCTTACCTTCCTCAAGTATTGGCTATCAAATATCATTTTATTAATACGTAAAGATAATTCTTTGTACCGCTTTTTAAGAACATTTCCATACGCACGTACCGGCGAACGCAGTAACGTGAATTTTGGAATATTTACAGTTTATATACCTATAGAAGTGCAGAAAGCTAAAATTTTTAAACAATATGTCCTACAACTTTAAAAATTACGTGAAAACAGCTTAATGAAATTACACGCGTCCAGTATAGGTGATTACCTGTCATGGTAAGTAAGTCTATGCAATGACAGCTCAAGTTATACTGGCCAATGAAAAAACCATGGTCGCAATTCGACAACCACGCAATCTCTAGTGAAAATAATCCCATCAAAAACATAAATGTAAAAATGGGAGCCAAGTTCAATATTGAGAATATGCATGGCTGTCGAATTTGCCGACAAAAGAATTGAAATCTAAATGGTTGCCAAGTTCTGTAGATAATCCTGAAATTATTTATAAGAATATACAACATTCTAAAATAAATTTAAAACACACATTCTTAATATTCTCTGCTACAACAATGTTTGCTGTTTAAATTTATAACTTCTTAAATCTGAACACTCGATTTTTTTACTCAGATCAGATAACTTACGATAAATTGAAGCTCAAGATTTGACTTAGCTAGTTTTCGCATACAAGTTATCTTATGCTTGGCGAATCAACTTATCTTCCTTATTTTACATGCAAGTTACGGTTTTTATATTGTGATGTCAACATATCTTACTCTTCTAAAAGTTTGGTTTGCTGGTACAAACTAGCCAAGTCAAATCTTGAGCTTCAATTTATCGTAAGTTATCTTTTGTTATATGATTTGTGGAAAAAAATCGAGTGTTCAGATTTAAGAAGTTATATATTTAAATATCAAACATAGTTGTAGTAGAGAATATTAAGAATGTGTGTTTTAAATTTATTTTAGAATGTTGTATATTCTTATAAATAAATTTCAACATTATCTACAGAACTTGGCTCCCATTTTC
Organism: Euplagia quadripunctaria; assembly: GCA_963859945.1. Taxonomy (NCBI): domain Eukaryota; kingdom Metazoa; phylum Arthropoda; class Insecta; order Lepidoptera; family Erebidae; genus Euplagia; species Euplagia quadripunctaria. The sequence continues at coordinate 1,734,675 of OY982585.1, forward strand.
ACATTTATGTTTTTGGTGGAATATCATTACTTTTTGTAAAGATATTATTATTATTCATCATTCAAGTGATATGTAACATTATACATTAAACGCTTATAGGCAACAGAAATTTGTTCGAATCTGGGCTGTAAAGTATTTCTTTCGTAACACAATTAATTGCAATGGCACAAAATGTGAGAGCTGGCGCTGCCAATTGCAGTTTTTGTTATTATTAGTTGTCTAAGTTTTATAAATAATTTGATATACAAAACGATATTTCATCATGGAACCTATTCTCCTGCGAAAGAAGAAAAATGCTATTATTATTTTGCAAGGCGCTAAAAAAAATATTTTAAATCGTAAAAAATTACTGTTTTCAGATTTTTTCCTATGTATATTTACAATTGGAAATAAAGAATTTGATTTGATTTGAATTACCTAGCTGGACGCCAAATTTCAACTTTCTAGGTCATGTGGAAGTGGGTTAGGTTTTACGTCTATTTGTCAGTCAGTCAGTGATAAAAATACTGATTTTTAGATGTTAATATCTCAATGACCGTTTGAGGTGTATTTATGAAATTTGGGATTCTAGTTAGTCTAAGGGGTTTTAATAAATATACCAAATTTCATGTGTTTATGTAAATAGCTTTTGAGTTATGAAGGTGTCAAAAGTAGCTAATGGTTCGTGTAATATAACACACGGCTGCTGCGTCGCCAGCCCTTTTTCTTGAACTTGGTTGTCTACATTATTCAAATATGACTTGAAATTCCAGATAAAACCAAACTAAAACCGTCTATTCAAATTTATTGTATTAATTTACTTAAATTTAAAAGTATTGTACATAGAAATAAGATAAATTTCAAGGTTGTTTTGTAGATTATGTTAACGACTTTGAGAACAACTGATTGTGGATGTAATAAAATACTTAGTTATAATCTATTAAGTCTTGAGTAATCTGGAATACACGATTTTAGGTCTTCATAATTATTTAGTGACTTAGCTTAACAATTTATAAAAATAATAATATCTTTATTTCACTAAAAGTGTGTGTGTCAGCTAAGACGCATGACTAGAGTTTACAATCTTACGGTGAAATATATATAAAGAATGTATTTGAAAATAGAACACTTACTTAAATCACTGAAAGTGCATGACTCTAGCATGCAGTTACAATAAGAATCTTTGAAAAAAAAACTATCCGTTTACAAGTTATGACCGTTTGAATTTCTAGGTATTTTTGCCTCCGTTTTTCATAAAAGTAGGTGGACAGTGTAAAATTAAAGATTTTAAATAGTACATATTTTTTTATTGCTTGCCTGTGTACCAACAGTTATCGCAATTTGTATATCGCATCCATTTACTAAGCCCTTTCTCATCAGGGTTCAGGCCTGGGCACAGCACAACTTCCGCTCTGCTGAAAGTGACTGGTGACATCCGGGCAGGAATTGAGAATTCCAAAGTTGGCTTTGGTTGATTTATCGAATGCATTTAACACCATCAGTCACGATATCCTTTTGTCTATTCTCTCCTATCTCATGATTTCACCTGATGCACTGGAATGGTTCTCCTCATATCGTCGAGGGCGCCAACAGTCTGTCCGTGTAAATGATTCCTCGTCAAGTTGACGTGATGTTGCCTCTGGTGTCCCTCAAGGCGGCATTCTCTCTCCTCTATTATTTCAATATTCATCAATCTCATCACTCAGAATCTTCAGTGTGCGTGTCATCTTTATGCCGATGACTTGGAACTTTACCATCAAGCTACCATTGACAACGTATCAGAGACCACAAATAAATGATAAAAGGGTAACAGAGACCTGAAGGCTATTAATGGTTGGGCTGACCGATTTGGTTTAACCGTAAATCCAACCAAGTGCCAGGCTATCGTTGTTGGCAGTCAAAAAATGATCAAGTGATTAGATCCAGATAAAATGCCATCCATGACTTTCAACGGATCAAACGGCTTCGCTCGTGTGAACATATTTATATAGGTACTTTGCGGGGAACCCTAATTCTTTTACCAAAATAAAAGTATTACATATTACTCCTTATAACACCAGCTAACTGCCAGTGAAAGTCCCGTGGAAATAGGTGCACCGGTTCCAGAGATTAACTGAACAAACAGACAGACAGACAAAAAATTTAAAACTGATTTTTGGGCATACGTATCGTATAAATAACTGTAAGACCTTAAAAAAAATATTATTTTGACGTTACAAACAGACACTTTAATTTTATTTATTAGGATGTATTTATGTAGATGAGAATGTTATATTTTTTCATCTTTAGAAATGTCTGACTGTATGTAGGTTAGCTGCATTCGATTAAGGAGCGTGTTTAATATATTGTCAATTCCAAAGTACCGGTTTTTAAACTGATAAAATGTTCTAAATTTGTCAAAATGTTTTTGTACAAAATTTTCAAAATTTCACCTACAATGAAACAAGTACCTAACTGAATATTTTCTTATATTTTTTCAACTTGTTTTTTTTTCAATGCAATTTGTTTTGTTCAGGAATAAGTATGTCTTGCCTTCGACTGTGACGATGATGATGAAACTAGGAATATTATATCCAAATCATTATTTGGTAGCCAGCAGGTTTTTGTTCTCGTATCAGACATAGAAAGTTGCCCTGACGATTCCGGTCATACATGGGTGACTATGAATGGTATAATACGTTGGCTCGGTCACGTACATCGCATGGATCCCGAGCGACTACCCCGACAAGTCATGCTGGTTCAGATAGCGGACGTAAAAAGACCAATTGGGCGTCCCATCTTGAGATTTAAAGATTCTTGCAAGCGGGACATGAACAGCTTTGGTGTTCAGACCGAAGGATGTTAAAAACGCGCCGACATGAAGCCTGAATGGCGCCGCATCAACAATGCCGGAGTCACTAAGCACGACGAAGACTGGCTGTTCAACCTCAAGCAGAAAAAGCTTCGGTGTGCTTCATCACCACCTACAGATTCACAATTTACCTGTAATCGATGTGGCAAAAACTGCCGTGCTCCCATAGGGTTCTTAAGTCACCAAAAGAGATGCCACAACACTTAAACCAATACACATGCGTTGCAACAAACATCTTTTTAGATGCAGTGGCCAATAAATAAATGACTAATACGGTACGAGAACTTGGTTAATGTTCATTCCTAGCCAATGTCCTATAATATGTGCTTGAATTGAATTGAATTCCTATGGTCGTTTCATTAACTAGAGTTTCCATAGACATTGCCACTGTTAAATAGATAACGTTTCGACACATTAGAACTAGTCACAAATGTTTTTCAACGACTTTAAGGCCACGTTCAGATGACTGGCGTCGGGCGCGCGTTTTGCTACCGCGCGCGCGCGTTGACGCGCGTCAACAAGAACACGCATTTTGTTTAAGTTGTTCACATGCCGCCGTTTTGATCCGACGCTTGCTTGACGCGGCGGCACCGCCCATAGCGGCGACGCGTCAAGCGACACTCAGTTAAGGCTTAGTAAAATTTCACAAATGTAACTATGACAAATTAGAAGTCAATCTAAAATACCCACTCAGTATTTTTCGTTATCAATCGAAAAGTCGATTTAATACGCATACATTTGTCAAGTCGAAAATGTATGTAAAATGTCTATTGAAACTTCGGAATAAAAAGATTGGAAGATAATTCATCAAACACTTTCCGAGATTTGCGGCAAGAAACATACGGAAGCTAAATAAAACCTTTTTATATGTACATATAGATTGATTTTTTCATCTATAAAAGTTTTGAATTAATATTTAAAACTTGAAATTTTGATGTGAAATAAAAATAAAAGTAAGTAGTAGTGCTTTTGGCAACTCTTGTATGTTATATTTTTGACGTGACAACGTCTTATAAATTGGTTTGCCGGGTGACACTTCAAGAAACTGCGTTACGCTCCGCTCACGTTATGCGCTCACAATGAGAGCGAGTGAGAGGCACGCGTTTTAAATATAATTCTTTGTATAAATAAATGTTTTAAATTGTTACTATTATTTCATCCTTCTTCCTACTATACGAATGAATATTCACATTAAAATTATTTTACTACTCAAAGTCGTTGTCACGTAAAACTTTCGCCCGTATACCGACTTTACAGGCAACCAATTTTTTTATTTTAAGAAACTGCATAAAATGAAGTGTCACCGAAATCATGCTTTGTGAAAAATGGTATACGGACTTTTATTTAAATGGCTGAATCCTTTTATTACAATCACTTGTCGCCGCTTTGAAAACGCGCGCTCATGTGAACGAATGTACAGAAAACCAATGATCTCAAAGCGTGCGTCGCCGCGCGCCGCCATGGCCGGTGCCGCCGCGTCAAGCAAGCGTCGGATCAAAACGCGCGGCGGCATGTGAACTACTTGAACAAATAGTTCTCAATTCGATTGTATTTTTTTCTTATATTTGTTATCTCAAAACTTTCGACTGGGTGAACCAATTTTGATTCTTTTTTTATTTGAAAGCTAGTGCTTCCCGTGTGGTTCCATTTCAATTTGGTTGGTTGGTTGTGACAATGGCATCCATGAGAAATCCATATAAGTCTTTTATGGAAGTTTTCTTTTTGAAGTCGATTTCTTTTTTGAAAGGATTATTCTTATAAAAAGGTATTTTTATTCTTCAAATAAAAATACGACTTATTTACATGCACGCGTTATAAAACTCCTCCGCACCGTCGCCTACTGGCAGTGTTCCCAGAAGGCTGGTAGCATTGCCACGTTGAATGGCGATGCTAATTCTCTGTGCAAGATAAAGGCCTGCCTTCTCGTCACGAGAAGTGTCGATCAGTCGCTTAGTTAGTTCCTTGTTAACGGATCGAGCACTGGCCCCATGACCCTAACGTTTCGACCCCAAACGGCTCAAAAATATAATTACCGATTAAATTATTATTTATGTCGTTTGAGGCTCTCCGCGGAAAAAAAATGTATTACAAAAGGTAGGTAGGTATTTTAGATATGCTATAAGTACATATAAATTGTGGTATACCTACCTACTCTTTAAGGCGTCCATTAGACGCTCATGAAAACGTCAATCATTACCAAAAGTCATGATTGATGAAACAATATCGACATCAAAATCTCATAATGCAACCGTCAATCACTGCGTTAGACGATAGGTTATTCGTCAATCACCGTTTTGATTGTGGCAAAACTGACAGCAAAACCTACCCTGTAATGGGCGCCTAAGGCTATAAGTACCTACACATTTAGTCATTCCGTGTGTAGTAGATGACATGTGTACCCATACATTACATCCACACATCCACTCCTAGATCCCGAAATGCAGAGGCGAATTAAACACCCTTTGAGATATTTTTCACCCTTTTTTTTTTTGCAAAAAATATACACTACTAAGAAAATAATGAGGAAAGACTGTTACGTGAAAGCACGAGAAGAAAAGATATGCCAACCACGATAGCACCGACTCTTAACGTTGTAAAACATAGCTCGTGTTATATAATTCAGTCAGGCTATTCAATAGACTTCCTTCAGAAATAAAATGTATGATCTATGCAAAAGGAATTTGAGTCCAGACTTAAGGAATTTCTTGTTGATGGGTGCTTCTATACAATCGATGACTTTATGAAACGACAACATGATAAAATAACTTGCATAGACATTGTAACTATTTATTCCATTTAATATTTTTATCTGCTGACATAAAAATATAATTTTGCTTATGACATTTTAGTATAATATTTTTGCCTGATTATAATTCAAATTATTTTATCATTAATATTGTTTATTGTCATGTATTTTGTTATTATGATTTATTATTTTATGAATGCTCTTTAGTTTTTAAGATAATTCTATTTCAACACAATGTAATATTGTTTAAGAAATAAATTAATAAATCATATGTTTTTACTTAATATTTGTTTTGTTAACAGTCTGGCGGGTCCAATTTCAATCCCTTTCACATACATTAGCGAGATAGTGCCACCGAAGTACAGAGACATAATGGTGTCTCTCATGAACTCTGTAACGTTGGTTGGAACAGTTCTCGCTACACGTAAGTACATATTAATTTTTAACTGTAGGATAAACTATCTCTCAATGTATAATTACGCTGTATATGCAGCGCCGCGGCCGGCCTTAGGGTAGAGCGAGTGGAGATATTCATGAGTAATTGGAATGTACACCGATAGCGGTAGAAACTATGTTAACGATCAAAAGGAGTAGGTATAGTCACCAGAGCTACATAATTAATTAAATTTAAATTAAATAAGTGTTGATAGTATAACACTTAGTAGGTGGAAGTTGAATAACACTTTTATATTTCTTAGGTTAGCAATAGATGGCAATTGCGGCTGTCGACGTCAAGAACTGAGGTGGGCACTGAAAATCAGTAGTGAGGTGGCATTTGTCCATCGCAGTGTATAGTGAGGGTTCACCTATTTTCTAGGGCACGGCGTACAACCCTCAGTAGCATAAAAAGTATTTTGTTATAATTATATTGTAGTTAACATTCAGAGCAACGTGATCGGATACGTGACACTGACATGATAGGTCAGTGTCACGTCATGTGATAATGACATAATTATGTAGAAATGTTACCTATGTAAAAATTTTATGGATTTTTATTTTTTATTTTGTTTTAAAATTGCAATTTTTTATTTGTTGTATGCTGTCTATAGAATAAAATCATTTTCTTTCTTTATATATTATATTAGCAATAAAAGCTTTGTTTTGGTAATTATTAATATGAAGTGAAAAAAAAAATGGTTACTGAAAGACACTCTTGCTCTACCGTCATCAAGGACCAGGACCTGTGCTGTGTTTATGGTTGAAATTATGACGGAACCCTATGCGATATGCTTCTCACACACTTTCACTTACGGGTGAGAGGCAAAAAATGTTTTGTGGGTCCAAGGGACCAACAGGTCGGCTACGCATAACGCTCCAGTGTTTTACGAAAGCCAGTTTTTGGACGTCCCATTTTTATTTAAACAGCTTATAGGAGCTATTATTTAAATACAAGATTTTCTATCCCCATTTCGATGGCATATCTAGTAACTGAGTAATATTTTTTTGAAAATCGCTCAATTTCCATCCGGATAATTACAAAATTTAAATTTTTTACATCCTGAAGAACGAATAACTCAAAAATAACGAAGTGTAGGATATAGTATTGCCGAACTAAATTAGCTCCAAATGTGCAATTAAAACATTCGTAAAAATTTTGAGCTCTATGCAATTTATGGTAACCTTGAATGTCTATTTTGACCTAACTATGAATAACTTTTTCATTTCAGTATATTTAATAAGAGTATAGCCAATATCATAGAATTATATAACATAAACGAAATCACTAATTAATCTTCAAAATATGACGAGTTTGGCTTTTTTGGCAAAGACTAATCAAATTCGGATATAATAATTTATCTGGGTGCTTCACAACCCTAAAGATGTAAAAGCCGGATTAAACGTTAAAATGTTATAGTTTCCAAATTCCATTAAATTGGGATGTGAAATTTATTTCATGTGTTGAAAAAGTAAAGGGCATAGTTTAAATAACTCACCCCAATATGGCGTAATATTCAAGAAAAACAGAAAAACTAAAAACCAAATATCTTTCATATATCCGGAACTCATAAAGCTACGAGGTTTCTTTATAGTCTTAAATATGCAGCATAAGAAACACCATCGATGCTTCTAACATTGTATGTGTGTATTATGCTTAGTTTGACCCATAAACTTAATATAGTTTGACCACTATATTTTTTTTAAATTTCGAGATGAATAAACGTCGATTTTCGTTTTTTTTTTCTTAAAGACTAAACATGCTAAGTAAACGGGAATAATGAATTTTTATACATATTTAAATGATCCCATCTATCAGATTTTCCATTAAAAAGGGAATGTCCGAAAAAGTGGCCTCCTAAAACATTGTGCGCTCCCTAAATTTGAACACACCTTTGTGTTAGACTGTATAAACGAATGTACAAGATGGGACACACACATGTGGTCAAATTTCTAAACAATATCAAACAATTTTATTTCTTTCTGTAGACATTTTCTGAAATGTCTGGACATTCCCTCAACATCCTTGGTATAAAATACCATTTTATTATGACATGAAACAGTTAAGTATAAAGATATTATTTTTTTCAGCCTTTGCTTGGGCAATACTACCGAATGACTTCGCAATTGATTTCGGCGCTTACATGTTCCAGCCATGGCGTCTCCTAACTATAGCATGTTCAGCTCCTTTAATAATAGCATCCATCTTATTAGTTTTCGGCCCCGAAAGTCCGAAGTATTTAATGACTCAGGACAAGCATGAGGAAGCACTCCAAATTTTACAGAACATGTATGCTGTTAACAAACGCATGAAACCTCAGGATTATCCTGTAAGTATAAAGACTTGTGATGTTGGCAAATACGTCCTGTGGCCAGAGCGTGGCATGACTCTTTAGGAAAATGTATTTGTGGCAGAATTTAACAGAAACCCAATCTTCCTTCAACTTACCAAGAATATTTGTAGACTTATGAAAGAAACAATGGGTAACAGGCTTGCCTCGTTAACGCTAATTAAAAAAAACCATTTATTTCGGCATGACGATCGACGACAATATCAGATCATATCGCTAAGTAGTTGTGCTCGAATTAGAAACGGCTCAACTATAGTAATAGCTGGACTCTGAGTAAGTTCTCCAGAACGTCATAAGTAGATAACACACAACAAGTGACACCACTCATGTTGCAAGAATTTATGGGTCAGTAGTGGGGTTGTGTGCTTCTTTGGGAATTAATAGATTGATCCAAAGGAAAATGGATCACGTGCATTAGTCCGCGTGGAAGTGATGTGCGTTCTTAGTGGCTCTATTTCTTTGCGTGTCTCCCTTAGTAGCTTTGTGCCCTTGAATAAAGCAATCACAATTGTCGTCAGAAATACTTCTAATTAAGGAATATAGAATAGATCAATGGATTAAGCCAGCAACATTTAAACAACGGACACAAAGAACACCCGGACTCGGGACAGCTATTTGTGGATCACACAATTTTTTGTCCCATGTGGGATTTGAAACCACAACACTTGCGCCATCTGTGCAGCGGTTCCCTTTCAATATACTCCTAATTTTCCCATCTTTAAGTCCTAAAGTGACCAATTGCCGGCAATAGGCTTACCCTGGTTCCAGTTCCAGCAGCTGAATGGAACCAAATTTCAGATGGCAATATTTGGATGTTAATTACCTACGCATGCACTTTAGAGAAATTTTACGTGTGAATGAACTATTAAACCATCGCTGCATCGTCTTGCTCACCGAGGTATGAAAATAAACCATTGCGGTTTTTTTTCTTTACCGAACTTAAAAAAATATTTTGTTTTCCAGATTGATAGATTAACGTCTGTGTCGGTGCCCCATGAAAAAACCAGTTTGTTAATGACCATCAAGTTACACACTGTACCTTTACTTAAATGGTCGTACTCGAAGTGGATGCTTCTCAATGCATTTTTGTTATTCGGAACTTTTAATGTGTAAGTATTTATGATGTAAGTATTTTATAAACTCCTGTCAGAGCACGTTGTTTCGCCTTTTATATTTTTGGAAGTAAAAACTTCTTTAGGCATGTAAAAACTTCTTTGTGTACAACAATGTGTTATATTCATAAACTTAGTGTTTATTAAGTTTATGGTTATATTAGTCGGATAGAATTAGATTTTTCGGAAGTGAAACCTGGGTTTTAAATTTTTTTTCGCTAGATAATAGCGTCAGAAATAACATCACAAGTTTAAACGACAATCCGAGGTCAGGCAGGCGGTAAAAAAAAATGGCAATAATCAATGGTTTCATGCGGTTTTCACTAATAGACAGAGTGATTCATGAGTTAGGTTTAGGTGTATAATTTGTTAAGATTTTGTGTAAATTGATTGAAATATGTTGAGGATTGTTGAAAATGTCTCTGCTACCCGTGCGAAGCCGGGGTGGGTTGCTAGTATTCAATAATTTGTAGTATTTTGTGTATTTTTATTTGAAATTTAAATAGGAAATCTGGGTCTACACACGAAGAAATGAAAAAGTTTGGTGCATCTGCGGAAGATTGTAAGTCTTTGTCAGACATTATTCCTAGTTCCGAAAGACCCCCAAAGACAGTGGACCCATATTCGCCTCTCGCTGTTTCTCAACTGTGCCATCAGCTAACCGGAGGGCCATGCAGAGAAACAGATTGGTCCAAAATATGGGATCCGCCTCCGTAGAACATTAGACGGTGCCAGCATCGTCTCCCCTAAGGAAACGAGAAGAGGCCCGTTATAATGTAATGAGCTCGTAAGACGTCAATAGACCTGCCCATAACCCTTTTACGTGTGGAACTAAGGCAAACAAGCACATGCCATTGATAATCGGAAAAATCGTTTTTTTTTGCGTTTTGCGCGAAAAGCGTAAAAGATACAAATAAAAGTTAAATGAAAAAAGATGTGCAATAAAAAGACTCGAAACAGTTTTTTAGCCCAGATCGGTTCAGTGGTTTTTGAATAAATTGCAAAATGCCGCGCTTTTTGATCATTTTTTGAAAAATTCATAACTAGCTGAATATTAAGACTTGAAATTTTAATAGAATGTGGGTTTTATAGACCTAAACATATGCACCAAGTTTCAAGAAGATCGGATTCTTTTCAAACGCGCTCTTGTTCCTTGAACGTTTCTCTACAACACAGTAAAACGGCGTTTATTTTGCAGGTGTAGAAGTACTCTTAAAATTCATTATAAAAAACTGTTTCTGGTCGAGGTCGGGATGAACTTGGCGGGATACATTCCTACAGGATTCTAAATAAAATACCTGATAGGATATATTTGATCTATATTTAGATGGGGATCAAGAGATAGTACTAGTGATCTCTGTATCGTCACATCTCAGAATTAACAAATTCACAAAATTTACCAGAGGTCATTGGCCTCTTGAGGCTCTTAACACCAAAATTTACGGAAGAGGAGAGCACGAACCTTTGCTTTAAATGATAGGCGACTAGGTGCCATCCTGATTTCCTGCGGCAAGGCGTTCCAGAGAAGGACAGACTGAATTATGAAAGAAGAACTGACACAGGTTGAAGAGTGACTTGGACATAATAAGAGAAGGTTATTTGAAGAGCGGAGATTATGTATATGATATTATGATTATGTGGAGTTATGATTGGAGCAGAGATACTGGAGAATGGAAGTAAGATATGTAGGAGAAGTGCGTGAATTGAGAATTTAATACAGAGTAGTGAGGGCGCGCAGATGACGGCGCCGACGAATCGGAAGCCAGTTTAATTCAGAGCGAAAAGAGGAAACGTGATCATACTTTCGAAGATTAAAAATGAATCGAATGCAGTTATTGAGAAGACGGTCGTATTTGTTGAGAAGACCTACATTCCAATCCATTATGGGGATAATCAAAGTCTGAACCAACATAGATTTTGTTTTAGATGGGAGAAAGTTTTTAAGTATAGATTCACCGGGACGGTGGCATACCCGACAGATGTCAACCGTACCATCTTTGAGAATGTATTTCCGATAGTTATTTGTCATAACAACAACATAACATTGTAAAGACAAAGCCTTTGGTTTCACAGAAGGGATCAGCGAACCGTACCCAAGATGTGGACGCTTTGAAGTCTATATCAGGCCCATTCAGGGCCCGATAAAAACAACCATGAAGTGCTTTGCCCTTCCATACCTCCCTGCGATCATTAGTACTAAGCACTACAGGTTTGCGCCAGTTCTCTTTAGCCAGAGCGAGCGGAGTGAGTCCGTTGTCCACTGCAACCACATTACAATGCACTCCCATAACAGTATGAAGAAAATATTCTCTAAGGTTGTATATCTCACGATTGTCTAAGTTCTTAATGTTTAAAAGGACTCTCAAACTTTCGTGGGATAAACAACCTCTTTACCAATGAACGTATACTGCTTACTGCATTTCGAATGCACCACCCGTGCATTTGAACTGCAGTAAGTAGTATACGGATTCTCCTGTCAAGGGAATCTAGTTCCGTCTGAGTCCATCTACATCAGAACTGGCATGGCTCAACCATTGCAGACACGCATTTTGTTACCCCCTGATAAAAGACTTTTAAGTACTTTTTACAGGCGGCCAAAAAAGCGCTACTGGAGCGATTGTTTCATATTAGATTCAGGTATTCCCAATGATTGTGATATACCTAGGTACTTGTAGGTTTCGGTGGCAGACAGATATCTGATCTTATTATTATTACCGTTAATTACGTAAACGTAATACAAACGTACGTAAGTATATAATTATTGATAAGTAGGTAATAAATTTACGTACGTAATTATTGATGAAATCCAGATAAAACCAGAATTCCAAACACTTCAAAGTTTTTTTATCAGAAACCATTACGGAATTGAACACATTGAAATTTCAAGTATTAGAATAAATTCTTATGTATTACATTGAACTCTATATTTCTAATCATAAGAAGCATAATCGCAATTATTAATTAAAACACAAATGTGTTCGTATTTTATGGCAGCGCATAAAATACGAACAAACATACATTGATTTTTGTACGTTGTTTGTGTGAAGGGTACACCTTGAAGATCCGATCATCATTAAATTTTGTACAAGTTACCAGGGGTTCAGAGAAGAATGTAGGGTACCTTTCATCCAGAATAAAAGTACCGAGTACCAAGGGATGAAAAAAACTTTTAGCCGCGGACAAAAACTAGTAAATAATATAATTTGACAGTCCTCAAGAAATTAAGTGTTTAGCATTGAAAAATGAGGTCCTTCATAATAACAAACTTCATTTACAAGTTTGCTTATTAATTTTTAGTTATAAAACAAAAGATTAGATCTTATCTTATCTTATCTATCTTATCTTACCAACGATTTACGACGACGACGATAACGAACGACTTACAAAAACTTTTTGACGTTTAGTAGAAAGTACAAATAAAAAATGTAAGATACTCCTTACCCAAAAACCCTTTCTACGATTAGAAAAGAGCTGATGATTTTCGAATGGCTGAACAGATTTTCTTGAATTATATCTAAGAACACTCTCGAACATGTCACACTTTACATAAAAAAAAAACTTAATCATAATCGGTCCATCCGTTTAAGAGCTATAATGCTAGAGACAGACACACAAATACATACGTAAATTCATACGTTATGGACTCTATCCTGCGCGAAGAATCAGCGCAGGAATTCCTCCAATGTCAAGTGATTTATAATTATACAAGTTAAATAACAAAAACGTATAAAATGGACGTCTGTTAGTCCATCTTGGAAAAAAAACCTTACCAATCCACTCCTCCTTTTTGCGTCGGAAGTAAAAAAAGAACTTATTTGACTTGACAGTCAAGTACCGACTCCGTTTCGTCATCGCTGTGTGCGTATAGTTTGTGTGCCTACTGCAGTACACCACCTCTTCACATGCACATTGTAGTTTTAAATTAGATGTGTAAATGTAGACTTCATCGCGATAATAATTCCAAGGAATTGCAATAAAAACACATACTTTTATGTCTGTGTTAATATTTCAGATTGAATGGTCTCTATATTTGGATCCCAGAAGTAGTGAACAGAGTGTTTTCGGGCGGTGAGGCTGACGGCAGAACTCCGTGTCAAGTCATAGCACAAGGGCTAAACCAGGTAACAAAATACTTCATGTAAAGATTCACTAATATTATAAATACGAAGGTCAGTTTGTTTGTTTAGTTTTCACACCTTAACTACTCAACAGTTCATAATGGCGAGGACATAGGTTACCTATCGTAACACCCCAGTTCACATACACAACACTTTGTAGGTGATGTGCACTTTTAGAAAGTATTAAATTAAATAGGAACCTTACTTTTTATCCAGAAAGAAAGAACTGTTCTAGAGAGATCCTTTCTGCATGACAAAACCATGATTACCTTCAAGATTAGCCACCAAAAATGTTTTTATTTTTTCAGACATCAACGGCAAGTGACCAATGCAGTAGCACCTTAGATGAGAAAACACTCATGATAAGCACAATTGCTCAAACGATTTTAGCGCTTTTTGTGATGATCATGAGCTGTGCCATTAAATTTATATCGAAGAAGACGATAATAATCATGTGCTTTTGGATTATGGGTAACTACAACTGACTGTACTCTAAATAAGACGTTACAATAATTCTTTAAAAAAAAACCGACTTCAACAAAAAAAACTATTCCATAAAAGACTTATATATGGTTTTCTCATGGATGCCATTGTCAGAACTGGACCAAAAAAAACCACACGGGAAGCACCAGCTTTCAAATAAAAAAAGAATCATCAAAATCGGTTCACCCAGTCTAAAGTTCTGAGGTAACAAACATAAAAAATTAACAAAACATACAGTCGAATTGAGAACCTCCTCCTTTTTTGAAGTCGGTTAAAAAGTGTGGTCAAATTTTGGGAGTGTTATGTGTAGCTGAAATGGATTTGATAAAATGCTTATCCTGGTGTAGGTTAATTTCCATCTCAATTTCAATGATTTTTTTAAGCAGACGTTTGCAGAAAAACCTCGTCGTCAAAAATATATCCGAAAATATTGGCACACACACACACACACACACACACACACACACACATGCAAACACACAAACGCATTCGATTTGTCACATATTATGTATTCATACAAAAAAGACATGCATACAGATAGGAACCACTCGGTTTGATGGCTTTTAAAATCGTTTAAATCGTTTTCATCTCGTATAAATATAAATAAAATATTTCCAACTAACATGATCTTTTTCATTTCAGGAGCGGCCTGCATCCTCGTCAATTTCATTACAAACCAGATCGCGTTCGCTTTTATATTGTCAGCTTTAATTATTACGATACTAAATGTAGGATGTATTAATGCGTACACTGTGGATCTCATCCCTACACACTTGAGGTAGGATGTGATTGAAGCCAACACACGTGTACACGTAAATGTAAATTTATACCCAAAGTTACGTTAAAACTAATATTAAAATACGGGTCTTTCACGGGTCTGTCAATTCTCAATTCGTTGGAATCTTTTTTTTATGTATCTTCACCGATTACTCGAATACGCCTGAACCAATTTGGAAAATTCTTTTTTAGTTCCAAAGCGTATACTTCCCAGGTGGTCCCATTTAAATTTTATCGAAATCAGTCGAGCAGTTTTTGAAAAATCATGAAAATATCTAAAAATTGTTATACATGGATGATATTTTCGTCTACTCCGAAACCTCACTGTCTCATTGGAGCAGTGCGTTTAGTTCGCCTACCCATATTATATTTAAACAAAATGCATCTACTTACATCTAAAAGCATACTGAAGTCGGTGATGTTTTTTTTAAAAGATAATTATTTTACTATTCTGATTAACGATCACTCGACATGACTTTTAATATTCGATATAATGATGTCGAACAGTTGTATAATTAACCCCTAACTTTGTGGAAGAGAAAATATCGACTAGTTTTTTTTAAAATATTGATAGATCTTAATTAAAATGATTGGTTACATGTTCCAGGGGTATGGCTGTAACTGTATCCATAATGTTGGGTATGACGGGGTCCATCACAGGCAGCACTATGGCTGGATACATGATTGTAGACGCGTGTGAACCAATGTTCTATACATTTGGCGGGTTACTTCTAAGTGAGTATATTAAAAAAGTTTTTAGTACCCCTAATTATTTTTAATAAAACTGTCTTTTTAATTGAACTGTCTTGTAAAAGATATTATATTATACCACCACGTGTGTATTTCGCGGAGATACCCGACGAGTTTTGGGACCAACGGGGGACCAACAAGGGATTAAGCGTCCTGCCCCGTTGGTGTCAGTAAAATGTAATAATCCTACTAATATTATAAACGTGAAAGTTTGTGAGGATGTAGATGTTTGTTACTCTTTCATGCAAAAACTACTGAACCGATTGCAATGAAACTTGGTACCTATGTAGATAGCTGGAGACCTGGATATAACACATAGGTTACTTTTTATCCCGATATACCACGGCATCGGGACTTACGCGGGTGAAACTGCGGGGCACAGCTAGTCCCACTAATATTATAAATGTGAAAGTTTGGATGGATGGATGGATGTTTGTTACTCTTTCACGCCAATACTACTGAACCGATTGCGAAGAAACTTGGTATGTAGATAGCTGGAGGCCTAGATTAAGACATAGACTACTTTTTATCCCGATGTTACAGCGGCCTCGGGTCTTACGCGAGTGAAACTGCGGGTACAGCCAGTATTATAGTATAAAAGTGAAAATAAAGATAAAAGGTCCAACCCGTAACTAGTCGGGTTACTACAGCTATTACTATTACTGTATTAGATAGAGTATTCATTGAGGAAGGTTATGCAACATCACGTTACGACCATTAGGAGCGAAGCAGTGACCATGAACGCAGGTGAAACTGCGGCAACGGCTGGTCCAATAAAAGAAGTAGAACATTTCTATTCAAATCATAGTCAAGGTATTTGTAAAACCAGTTGTGTTTAATATTGTGTATGATATTAATTTTCAGTTTGCGGCGCACTCTCATTCTTGTTACCGAGTTCAAAAACTTTGAATAACTAGCCGAGCTGAAGATGATTCAAACGTTAACATATCGCCACCCGGCAAAAAAAAGTGTCATAGGTAATACAAAAACAGCTATTTCGAGAAAGCGCGACTTTCATGCCTGTGAATTGAACAAAACAGCTCAGTGAAAAGAGCACTTTGTTCCCTTTTTCACTGAGCTAATAACGATGTTTTTACAGCTGACCAAATGCAACATTTGCTATTCAATGCTATAAAAATGTCAAAACGTACCTAACATGTGATATGACACTTTTTTTGTGATATGACACTTTTTTTGTGATATGACACTTTTTTTGAGATATGATACTTTTTTTGCCGGGTGGCGATATTACAATCAAGATTACAACATTACTGATAATGTTTAGCATTAATTAAAACGTGGCGTAATGGCTAAGGCATTCGACCTGCAATTATGTTGTTGCGGGTTCGAACCCACCTAGTAGGTACACTAATTAGTAATAATAATAACTTGAGACACTCACACACGGCCGTCTGACCTCAAACTAGGCAGAACCTGTACTATGGAAACCAGACTGCCGATTAACATACTTATATATTACTAAATACTATAAACTCTACATTTTATAAAACAAAGTCCCTCGCAGCGTCTGTCTGTCTGTTCGCGATAAACTGAAAAAGCACCAAACGAATTTTCATGTGGTTTTCACTAATGGAGAGTGATTCATGAGGATGGGTTAGGTATATAATTTGTTAAGGTTTTGTGTAAATTGATTATGTTGATGATTGTTAAAGATGTCTCTGCTACTCGTGCGAAGCCGGGGCGGGTTACTAGTTTTAGATAAATTACACACAGACACTGAACAAAATTTCAATCATGCTTATCACACACTTATTTATGGGTGGGAATTGAACCCACGACCTCTGACCCAGCAGTCAAGATCACTAACAACATCAACAGGCCCTAATGCTAGTAATGTGTTACGGGTAGTTTAAATAAAAAAGCCTTGCAAGTACTAACCAGTGGTGTAACAATAGGGTGGCAGGGCGGGCAAAATGCCACAGGCCCATGGCCTTAGGGGACCCCCGGCCCCGACGCTAAGGCCCTAAGCACACGAGGCACCAAGAGTGAACTGCCGCAGATGTAATGTAATAATAATAACAATATGGCGATAATAATAGCAATAGTCGCTCAGAGGTCGTAGTTCGTCCGTTATTTATTAAACACTTGATAACATTGACTGAAGCTCCTTGGAAGCTAGCAGGGAAAAAAAATATTCATTTATTTTATTGATAACACAAGCAAGTAGACTTACTTAACAAAAACGAATTAAGATAAGTTATAAAAATCTTTTTAACAAAAAATTCAACCGACGAAAAGAACTAAAATGCAAAAAATAAATAAACCTTTTAAGTCTCGAGTATAGAGCTTATTTAGATAAACTATCAAATTTTTATAATCTTATTTTGAGTCGGCGCCAAACAACCAACTGTACGTAGGTATAATTAATCATTTTATTTATATATTTATAGAGGCTGAACAAACCTAAAAAAAAAGTATATTTATACATATACGGTCGAATTGAGAACCTCTTTTTTTTTCGTCGGTTAATAAAGACAAGATACAAAGCCGAACGTAGAACTTCCTCCTTTTTTAAGTTGGTAAATGACAATAACGTTCATTACTCTCAACGTCAATGTTTGTCCTTAATTTAAAGAAAATTAACAAACGCACTACATCTGTCCTTAATTTCTGAATGTTTCCTTCGTTTTCACTCAGATACCATCATCAGATTTAGACAATGGGACCACGTGGGGAGCATACCCTTTCAAGCATAAATAGAATTTTTGAAATCGGCCCATAGACGACGGAAATATCAGTGAACATACATAAAAAAAGTAGGTACATACAGCCGAACATAGAACTTCTTCCTTTTTAACCCCGACGCAAAAACGACGGGGTGTTATAAGTTTGATGTCGATGTCTGTGTGTGGCATCGTAGCTCTCAAACGGATGGACCGTTTTCTTCATTTGAAAGCCAGTTTCCTTGCGGTGGTTCTTAGCTATGTTTGGTTAATATCGGTCCAGCAGTGTAAGAGTATCAGCTCTTTTCCAAAATGATGTAAGGCATTTTGTAATCGTTGAAGAGATTTTCGAGTCAAGGGTGTTTTAAATTTATAGTTATTTTTGAAGTCATCGTAGTATCTTTGTGAGATATTGTGATTTTACAGGCCGCAGGGACTGATTACTGATGAGATTTTTTTACTGACTTTAATATGGAGGAGGTTTTATGCTCGGCTGTATGTAATTTTTTTTAGGTATGTTCACCGGTATTTCCGTCAATTGTGAACCGATTTTAAAAATTCCTTTTTTTGTATTTCAATAATACTTTACTGCTGTTTTACAGTCATCGTGACACTGAAAATCTGGAGTCATGATGACTCTCAAGGTTTTTAAGATGCAAACTGAAGTATCGCAAAGTCGTCAACTCCATACAACGGTTTAAGTGCTTAAATAAAGCTAAACAACAACATATAAATGATCAGCGAACTTGATTCTTAAAAAATAAGTTTTTAAAATTTTATTATTATATGTTAGTAATTGGCTTTGGATAAGATACATACCTAACTCCAACCTTGAGCTTGCTTCTCTGTTAACGTTGGTGAAAAAAAAACTAACCGATAATACGATACTGTTTCAGCATTAGACTTTTGGTTTTCTTCATTTCATCAGACGACTTACATAATTGACAACTGAACGCCTACAAAGGTTTGCGGAACCTGTTGGGATTTTTATGGTAGACCGATCACAAAACGTATATTTAATATCTATGTTATTAATGCTTTGCAAGATGATGTAGATACCTAATTAATAAGAACAGATTTACACTACATACGAAACTTTATTTTACGATAAGAACGGAAGAAAACATCGAAGAAAAAATACTTTGAAACGTGAACGTGTTACGTTACGTAAAAGAGTGTAGCTGCAATACATTAAACACCACATACATCCGCACACCGCCGCGCCGAGCGGCAAACTGGTGGGATTTTTGGTGGTATTTACGTGAACTGGGCGCCACAACGCGCCCGAGCTAGCATCTAACCACAATATTTTTCTACTTTTCTGTGATTGGTTAATTCGTGAATGTAAGCTCTTTCAATGTATAACTACTTGTGTGACTGAATTTGTACATATAACTAGGCTAAGTTTATTATAATTACATTAATACTGAGATTCATACACATATTGATATTCTATAACTGATCAGAAGTTTTATTCTGCACCTCTGGACCTCTACAGCTACAGTTCACCCTGCCTTACAAGAGCTTGTTTTATGATTTGTTTACATAACTTAAAAACTGTAATCTTTTAAGTACATGGGTATAGTTAAGTAGCCAAAATGAGGCACTAAAACAAAAATCGGGTACTAACTAGCTAGTATATTTTTTCATAAACTTTTTCTTTATTGCCTTGCGATAATTTAATAAAATCTCATATAAATTTACCACTAACTTTGGAAAATTTGCTAATAATAGTTATATAAATGAAGCATTCACTTTTATTTTTGACGTGATAACGTCTTATAAATCGATGAACGCCGGCTGCACGCACGAAAAAGCATGACTCATTGTCACGTTCCGCCTGAGCCGAGCGTGCAAGCGAGAGCGCGGAACAAGCGATAGAGGCACGATCGGCCTAAGCGTTGGGCCTGTGACGCATCTATCTCTCTTCCACTGTTTTCATCCTTATATTTATATATTCCCACGCGGGTGAAACCACGAGGCGCTGATAGATATACCTAATTATGTTCTGATAGCAGTCCTTAAGCCATGTGTCGTAAACCCTATGTACCTAGTACTTAATGTAAATAAATGGTTATAAATAAAAACGATGTCTTTTTTAAACCTATAATTTTAAAGAAAAAACGTTCTCATTTCAGTTGTATTTTTTTTAAATATTTGTTATTTTAAAATAATCTCAAGGAATTCATTAACGGATTTAGAGAATTATTTTTTAATATGGGACCAAACGGTACGAATACCCACGTACCGTTTGGTCCCATTTAATAACAAATCCCGGAGGGTGGAGAAATATAGAGGGGGGGGGGGGAAGAAAACCACCAAATTTTTTTGCAATTAAATATATGTATAAAACCATTACAAGTTATCATTTATTAGTACTTCCTTGCCTGGACGTAGAAGTTGCATATTTTCATATAAATTCTTCAAGTATCTATCCATCCAACATTATCTTTGCACCCTGATAATGCACATTGTACAGCGTGCTGGTGTGTCTACGTTCTTATTAAAAGGTTAGGTGAGGTTTAAACGGGGAGCTTTCTGCAACTTCACGACTAAGCGCGTATTTTGCGCTGGTGGGAATAAAAGCTGTTCGAGCTACCCTGACTCCCTGAAGAATTCCAGTAATTCTAATTCCTAATTGATGACCTACGTATATAGCGTGGCGGCAGTGTATTTGGCAGTAACTCAGCCGGTGGTGGAAGCCACGGGATCGATTCCCACTGTATTCATGTTTGAAAAAAAAAATGGACATACTGTGGTTCACAAGTACTTTCGTAATTTCCGAATGACTTGTTTGGTTCTTTTAGATATTACACACAAACAAGCAAACTTCTTTATGATACATATATATTGATAGAGTTATTTAATTTCAAATACGTAAGTACCCAAATTATATATTGTTTGTCGTAACAATAATCTTTTCAAAGGTGTATAATTTGCAAACAGGTTATTAATACCTGCCTGCCAGTGGTTGCTTAGGAACGGTTTGTTATTAAACATTCCATATGGAATTTGGCTGAAGTAGAAGTATGTTTATCCATATTAAAGTGTATGCTTAGTTTGGGTCGAGATAGCACTCAGTAATATGTTCCTGAATACTTGAATAATTCAATTCAATATTACAAATTTCATGATGTAAAATTAAATTTATGAAAAGTCTTTTGTTCACTACTAAATCTTTGCGTCCTTTATTAGTTGCTCAAAGCTCTAAAACGATAGACAAGTGAGGGACTAAAATACAATTGAATCTACGCCCACGAGTGTCGTCAACTACAGACTCCTGATTTGATCAACATTTTGCGAGAGTGACCATAGTTTTCAGGAAAACATCCTTCAGATGCTTTTACTGAAGACCTCCACTCTAAGATTCAGAGAGAGAGAGGGAAGAAGTCATTTTAAATCATGTAATCCGGTTTACAGATTTGATTTCTCTACATAATTTGCATTTCGTACACGATTGATCATCTATATTGATTAATCTTCTCTGTTTCACACTTTCATCAAGTGTCCAGTTTTGGTAATCTGCCATCTTCAAACAAATGATAAAACTGTTCTCCTAGTTCCTCAACTTCTCTTACATTGAACGGTCTATCCTTAAACTTCCAATGGACTTTCTTAAAGTGATGCCTCATATCCCGTACCATATAAAACATACTATCACACAACGGACAGCATACAGTTTTATCCAAATGTTTCTTTAACCGGTGTGTCTTCATCATACTCGAAGACCTGAACTTCTGTCCACAAATATCACACGAGTATGGCAACTCCCCTGTATGCATTCTAAAATGCATTTTTAAACACACACGGTTTGCAAATTTCTTAAAACAGACGGAACAGAAACAATTATTGTCAGTAGTGTGAGTTGCTACATGTTCTTTCAAACGAATTTTCCCGCAAAAATCTTTGTTACATATTTGACAAATATATGGTTTAATTTTGAGATGGTATCTGTTCATGTGTGCTTCTAAATCATGTTTTTTCCTAACCACATGACCACATATCTGACATTCGATAGCAGGTTGTTTTGCTATTATTTTGCTTTTTTGCTTATCTGATGTATCACCGTGAACTTGCTCCATGTGTCTCTTTAAACTAGAAGGCTTGATGATTTTGTCACACTGAGGACAAGGCTCCGGTTCTAGATGAATCTTTTGGTGGAAACGTAAAAGAGATTCAAGATGGAATGCCTTTCCGCAGACTTCACAAACATGTTTCAACGCTCCATCTCTTTTGTACGGACAGCGAACAGCATGTTGAGAGTAGAATGAGGCTGCCACTTTCTTGTTACAACGAAGACACTTTATTCTATTTGTGTAATGTCTTTGACTGTGTATGTACAGTTTCATTAGACTTTTAAATTGTTTTGGACACTCTTTACAAGGATATACCTCATTCTGGTCATGTAGTTTCTCATGTTGTAATAACTCTTTGATATTTCTGAATAAAAGGTCACATAGAGAACATTCTATTCGCTTCCTTCGTTTCTTACATTGGATGCCTCCGTGGACTCTTGCGTGGTGTTCTTCTAGTTCCAGATCAGTTAGGAACTTACTCTTGCAAAGATTGCAAGCGTAAACACTCTCATTATGTCTCAAATTCTCGTGGGTAGTTAATTCTTCTTCTACGTCAAAGGATGCTACACAATGGTTGCAGCTAAACGCTCTTATAACAGACTTGCATGCCTTTTTGTGGTTTTCCAAACTGTTATTGTCTTTAAATTCGAAATCGCAGTACTCGCAATTAAATTCTTGGTGGAATTGCACTATATGAGTCTTTAAACTCAACTTTGTGTAGAACTGTTGACCGCAATCAGCACAAGTAAATGGGTGATGATCCAAATGTTCTCTATTCACGTGACCAATCAAATGTTCCTTTCTTCTTGTGACATAATCACAGTCTATGCATTTTATTTTGTTAGCGTGATTCAGCGTTTGCTCTCTATAAGACATTAGGTATTTGTAATGAACGCAAGGCATCACAAAACACTCGGAACAATTAAACTTGCATTTATGTTTCTTGATTTCACCATCTTGGAAACTTTTTAAACACATAATGCACTGCGATTTTATTTTAGTATTATTTACTAAATGGCTTATATTGAAATGTGTTATTAAAGAGTCTTGGCTGTAGTAAACCAAGTCACAAAACTTACATGGAAATACCAAATAAGCATGATTTGCTCTCAAATGATGCATTAGTTCTCCCTCGGGTAAAACCACTTGGCAAAACTTGCATTTAGCTTTTGCATGTGTCTTGTAGTGAATATTTAAATACTGCCGGGTATTATACGACTTATTGCACAAGTTGCAATGGAAGACGGATTTCTTATGTTTAGCCTTTTCATGTTCCTTCAAAGATCTGTACGTGGTGAAGATTTCTGGGCAACCCGTACACTCATAGGTGTTGTAACGTGGAGTTAAATTCCTAGCTGAATTTAACGGTTTTATGACAATATGACCTTCTTTTAATGTAATGTTGGGGGTGTCATCAGATTTTAAAGGTTTAGGGGTTGATATTTTTTTTATTGGTTCTTTTGGAGTTGGTAACTGGTTTTGATATGATTCAACTTTCACAACGACAGGTACTTCTGGTTCTTCTTTCTTCATAGCTATGGGGGTAGCAGTTGGGACAATCTCAGTCATCTTTGTATCCATAATAGTTTTGCACAAATCTGTGTCAGTTTCTAGAACGATCATGACATTAGCATTCTCGTAGTCAGTTGAACTGCTGGAGTTGCCTATTTGGTCGTTGACATCAATGACCTTGGAGTATAAATCACTGACGCAGTTATTCATTATTTTTGAAAGTTGTTTCGTATTGTGTATGAAGAGGTAGGATTGAATTATTTTTTCTGTGCAGCCGTCGCATAAATAATGACTCGACATGAAGTTTTCAATCTGTAAAAAGAAAGTTTTTAGGTCACTTTTAGAGGGAATAGATAATTAAGACAGACAGGAGGAAGACAAAGAAAGAAAGATTAAAAACAATTAGTTGCGATTACCGTCTGGTCTTTCCCAAGTAATATACATGTAAAATATCGTACCAGACATTTAAATATAAATGAGTACAAGTGTTAGTTTGCAGATAATATTCATTTAGCTAATTTCTTACATATCTAAGTACTTACATCATCGTTAAATACGTAGTTTATGATATCTTGAAGACATCTCGAAAATTTCTGCTTGTTTATAACTAACTCCATGTCTACAGAACAAAAGTTCCCTGTGTTCTCCAAGCACAGGCCGCAGAACTTTGATGAAACCCATATTGATTTTATTTTGTGTTTCAGCCAGTCCAGATTGTCGTGATTAGTGTTATTTGTCGCCACTTCCGCCATTATTATTAATGTTTAATCTGAAAAGAAATATTTCTTTATAACAATAGTAAAAATCAAAATCAAAATTATTTATTTCAAGTAAACCCATTGTAGGTATTTTTGAATTGTCAGGAGGAGTCAGTCAGTATAAGTAGGTCGTGAAGCTAGTTGCCTGTTCCAAAACGTAGATCCTATGGAGAAGAACAGGCAAGAAACTCCAAGGACACTCTTTTCCAACATGTTTTTTTTTTTACAAAGTTATTTGTTACATTGCTTATAAGCGCAATTTAATGTGAGGACAATGTAACATAAATTAATATTGTTCTAAAATGGAAAAGAATTGCTAGGCAACATAGAAAATTAACATAATACTTGTGACTACACAGTACTTAAGTTAGACGTCGTCCCGGCAATAACATGTTCGAGTTACAGATTAAACATTCCGCCACTGTGAGGTTTTTGTTTGTGTGTGTGTTTGTGAGGAAGCGATTTCCGAAAGAGGCGGCGGAAAGGGAACTAATGAGAGCTAGTACTCTCCCGTCCCGAAGAAGAGGTACCAGGCACCGGAGAGCGCAGAATGATCTCCGACTTCCGGCCTGGAAAGGGGGCCAAGGCCCTCCCCGCACGCAATGGTGTAGCTCCTTATCATAAACGACTGCACCGCACGGCACTGCTTCTGTCATTCTGCGTTATCACCCTGAAGGCCATTGCGCGTTGCGGCTTTAGCAGAATTGCAATATTACGGGCCGTCAGAGCGTCCGCCCATAATGGCGCCCCGTATCTACGGGCCCCGCCCCGCCATTGACCGTACGATCCCCTTATACAACTTTCGGCAAGATGCGTTGGACTCTCCCAAATTGGGCAGGAGCCGCGAGAGTGCCCCAGGGGCGCCCATTAGTCTGGGAGCCAGCTGCCGAAAGTGTGGTCCAAAATCCCATCGGCTATCGAGGATGAATCCCAGGTACTTCATCGTACCCTCGATGCCGATGCGGACTCCCCCCACTACAATGTGGGACCCCGAGGTTGGCGCCTTCTGAGGGCCATGGAAACAAACAGCCTCGGATTTGTGCAAAGCCACCTCGCGGCCCAACCGCCGGATCCTACCAAATGGCTATCCAACCCTGACCTTCTCGAGCTACTGCTTACACTCCCCAATCCATCCGTATACGTAATATCCTTTTCCTTCCATTCTTGCCTAACTTTCCCTTTCAATATACTCCCAAATTTCCCATTTTCAATTCTCTCGCAATTGCAATTGCAATTGTCTCGCTTTCTATTACGTGAGTGGGACCAAATTATTGTATGCATATGTGCGCCTACAGTACAGGCGTAAGTGTGTGCATGTATGATGGTAAGCAATTACAGGGGCTGATGAGTAAATTCCTATTTAACGGTGGTCTTCTGTAAGTTGGTAGTTTTCTCCTAGTTTGGCGGCAGAGAACAGTGTTAGGACACGGCAGCGTTACCTATTTTTTTATTTTATAGGGGCCAAACCAGCAGATGGGTCACCTGGTGGTATGTGACTACCGTCGCCCATGGACACCTGCAACTCAAGAGTCACAAGTGCGTTGCCGGCCTTTGAGATGAGAGTACGCTCTTTTTTTGAAGGTTTGAAGGTCGTATCGGTCCGGAAATACTGCAGGCGACCTAGCTCTAGGAGTTAAAAAATAGTTTTAAATAAGGCTTCACTTAAAGTGACTGTCCTCCCACTGATGTGGCTCCAAAGCTTGACTCACGATAACGTGCGTAACATTTAGTGAGTTCCAGGGATAAGTATAGGTACAATATCTCTATCTTAAACTAACCTAGTAGTATTTATTAGTAGGTAGTGTAGGTAGTACACAGCAGACTACGAAGAATTATATTTGACAATATTCGTACAAAGGTTGTCTGGAAGAAATGGCCGTGTGTGATAAGACCGACGATTATCATTATATTAATACGTGAAGAGAATTCTTTGTACCACTTTTTAAGAAAATTTCGCAACCGTAGTAACGTGAATTTTGGAATATTTACAGTTTATATATAGTGCAGTGCAGAAAGGTACATTTTTTAAACAATTTGTCTCACAACTTTAAAAATTACGTGGAAACGGCTTAGTGAAATTACACGCGTCCAGAATATGTAATTACCTGTCATGGTAAGTCTATATAATGCCAGCTCAAGTTATACTCACCAATAAAAAAAAACCATGGTCGATATCTTAATATATATGTACCATGTTTGTATTCTATCTTACTAATATTATAAAAAGTTTGTGAAGATGTATGTATGTATGGATGGATGGATGGATGGATGGATGGATGGATGGATGGATGGATGGATGGATGGATGGATGGACGGATGGATGGGATGGTAAACGGTACTGGAACTGGATGAAATTGGGCACAGAGATAGATTATAGTCTAGCACAAAGGCTACTTTTTATCCCGAAAAAATGTACGGATCCCGTGGGACAGATTTCTTCAACATTTCCACGCGAACGAAGTCGCAGGTAACAACTAGTTTTACATAAAAGGAAAAGATAAATTAATAAAAACAAAATTCAGAAGTGAACTGTAGTTATAATATTTCCATGCAATAAGTCTACTTCCCTTTTTAGCACAGCAATAGACAAAAAGTTTAGATGGGAAAAGAAAATAAGTGGTAAAAGAGAAAGCATTAGCAATCTTAAGACTTTTAAGAAATAATATTAATAATTCCAATAATTTTGTTAAGTAGATGCAGTAGGGTACATAACGCCATCTGTGAGTGATCAGCGACATGAAAATCTACGGCAGTTTTTGCTATTTTCTAACAGATGGCGATGACTAATAGTTTCAAAGTAAGAATTTTGTTTTTTTGTCCTAACTGTATTACCATAAAGTAGAATATACTATCCTCCTCTTGTTAATTTTCAATAACATCTCTAGTTACGACGGTAATTAGTATTTATTTAATATTCTTACACACTAAGTCACTACCTACAAAGACAAACTTAATATTCTTTCAACCCCTAAAGCTAAACTGTAAGGTACACTGTCGTCTGTCGATTTAGGTACTGATTTCATGGACATATCCCAGGGTAAGTTAATGAAGGTAAAAAAAAATTACAGCCCCGGGACCAACAATTTTTTTTAATAGTTTTATGTTTACCCCATTGGTCCTCAAATCTGATTTAACACCTCGGCTAAAAGCTAGGTACCCATGAATGATTTGATCACAGCGAGACCATAGTACCTATTCATTCCTCACTGCACCATGAGAGTTACTAAACTACCTAAAAATATACATTTATTATATTGAAGAGCATTTACTGTCTTTTGAGTAACCATGAACAGAAAACACCATTATTTTTATTTTTATGATTGACTAATAATTATTACGAGTCAGGGTGTTGCCTTACACCTCTTAGTTTCATAATTTGTAAAATCCCTGATCAAGCTTAAAAGAATATCTCTTAAATTTCCAGGTCCATAGGTTTAGCTGTATGCTGTCTGACTGACAAATAGCTCACAACCTCCTTAAGATAAAATTGATTGTTTACTGTCCTGTCCATTTACAGAAAATCATATCAGCAGTGTAGTGGCTTCCTGGGACATACTTATCCTTATCAAGGTATAAAAGATAGTACCTGGATGACCGAGCTTTGCTTGGATTTTTTTTTATGTTTTCTAAAATAAAACCTGGCTAGATCGATTTATCGCCCCCGAAACTCCCTGCATACTACATTTCATGAAAATCGTTGGAGCCATTTCCCAGATTCAGATTATATATATACATTTATATAAACAAGAATTGCTTGTTTAAAGGTATTAGACAAATAGTTATTTTTAACACCTAAAGCAATATTTTTTCCAGTTATAAGTTTAACATGTGTCTCCATGTGTCTGTGTATCTATCTGTAGCATCTTAGCTCCTAAAGGGATGTACCGCTTTTAATTTGTTTTCTTTTGTGTTTAAAAGGAGGCTTGATTAAGTGTTCAAAGGTCATCTGATCTTTTGTAATCATTAAAGGGATTTTGAGTCAGGGTATTTTAATTAATTTATTTCAATCAATCATTAGGATGTAATAAAGTATGTAAGTAAGTATGATGTATACTAGTGTTGTATCTATATTATTTTAGTAGTTTATAGCCTGCAGCTGTAGGCAACCATAACCATGATAGAAATTTTGATAGCTTTAAGTAGAGATTAAGATAGGTAAGTACACTTCTTGATGGTTAATAAGCTCAGTATACGTAAGTACATGTTGACAATAAGTTTAGTTTCGGCTATATAATGAATTTTATCAGAGATCTGTTTCTTTTTAAATTCTAATAGTAAACTCTATTTTTAGGCAAGGTGAGATTTATTACAACACTATTAATCATTGTCACTACAAGTGGTAAATTTTTCAACAGGATGAATAATAATTAATTATTATAATTATTTTATTATGGACTCTATCCCGCGCAGGGATTCCGCCAATGTCAAGTGTTTTAATTATACAAGTTAAATAACAAAAACGTAAAAAATGGACGTCTATTCGTTCATCTTGAAAAAAACCTATCTTGATCCAACAGGATGAAACTAAACAAAAATCCTATCACATTGGTCCAATTGGAGGAATAATGTCACTTATTATGAGTTAGACATTTGGCAAGTCCAAGTGCTAAACATGGGCTGAAAGTAATTTTTATGCATGAATATGCTACCTATACCATCGGCTGGTGCTAAAAATATCAACATATTTGTCAAACAGTACTAAATTTTTCAAAAATTATATCTAAATTTCTTAGGTTATATTACGTATACCACAAAATGGCGAATTTTATTATAGCTGAGCATTTAGTTTTAAACATTTCTGAATGCATTTTTATAGCTTACTTTAGATGTAACGAATTTACAATAAAATTCACTCACCTTTTCTTTTCACGTTCCAGATTCTCAATTGTTTGACTGGTAAAATTAGCTTGAATCTATGAAATGACGTTCTCTATACTGATTGTGTTGCGCTTTGACAAAAATAGATAAAATACTGTTTGTTAATTATTTTATTACACCGTCGCCTTGTAAATACATAGAAGGAAATAAATAAGCTTGATATTTACTTCTATTGTAAACAATGAAAAAGAAATTACATTCATTTTCACAAAAAAAACGGACATGACATGGAACGCTTTTGACCAATTTCCAATAACTGCGGGTCGTCCCGCTCCGCGCCCTTCGGCTAAAAAACCTCCATGTCACGATAGAATGAAACGCTACCAACCAAAGAACATTACAACTTATTTAGTCGATTATTAGTTGTACAACGTCATCATTTTAGCAACGCTTCTATCATAATATTCACCATATATTTTTAAAATTTCTCATTTATGTAGCAAAAGAGTGAAGCAGATAATTATTGTCGATTGCTGTTAAATGTTACGATGTAACAATTATATTAAACATCTTCTACTCGATTTACGGAAATCGATATAAATATTTCCAACACCTAAAAAAGTGCGTTGACAATGACAGATATCACGAGATCGAGAAGTTATGAAAACTGTTTATGTTTATTATTTAGTTTTTCTTTTTATTCTCGTTACATAGCTGTTACTTTTCTTTAATAGCAAAAAATGGATTTGAAATATATAATATTAAATCCAGACAGAATAAAGAATGTTTGTTGTTTGTGTTTTAAGTGTCCTCAATCTGAGGACTTAATATGTTTACATGATGACATAGAAATTCATGACGAAAATATTAATTTTAAATCGTCTCTAAGTAGAGTTATGAAAAGTCTATTTCCTTCACACGTGAGTATTGTGAATTATATAAGGAGTAAAAGTGTTAAATAAAATTTTAAAATAATTATTTGAAAGAAAGTTATTACCCTAAGCCTACAGTCAAATCTTTATTACCACATTTAACTATTCAGAAACTAAATAATATAATAGTCAGCATCTAGTAGTAAAAAATACCAGCTACATAATATAAGGAGTAACAGATCAAAGTGTATTAACTCCGTCCACCGGAATAAGATAGTACGAAACAGATTATAAAACTTTTTTAAACCTAACTCATCAAATTATGCCGCATCAAAACATATTACTTTTTTTATGTAAAATAACCAAAAGTACATAACATTTTAAACAATATTAAATCCAAGTTTGGATATAATAAAATATATAGCTAATATAATGGATTGTGCCTGTATCGCAAAAGTTATATTGACAGAGTTAATATGCTTTGACCTGTTTACTCCTCATATCTGCTCGATACGCTGACGAAAATGAATTAAGCACCTTAACTACACAGTAATTATTTAGCAATACAATATGTAAGAAAATCATGAGCTCATTCATTAGTTACATATATTTATTTGTAAGGCCATAATCAACTTGATTCCTCTTTTAAACCCAAGTATAAATTCAGAGGCCTATACTTGACAGATATGAGGAATGTTAGCTTATGGTGAAATGTTAATGAATTCTATTCTATCTCATGTCATAATCTAATTCTGTAACATATTTGTATTTTTTTTTCAGGATATTTTATTAACACACATGTGTGACAACTGCTCCACCTTAATATTAAAAGTATTCAGCCTTTTTCAAAGAAGTCTTCTCAACAATGATATAATACATTATTTAGTTAATAAATTAGATCAAGAAATAGAAGAAGTTGAATGTGAATTATTTTATAACAGTAAAGTTCAGAAATGTAGACTTAATATTAATTTACCTACTAATGAAAATGTTTTAATTTTCCCTAAAACTGAGGATGAACAATGTATCAAATGTCCGATGAAGTTTAAGTCAAAGTTATTACTAAAAAAACACATTCATGTAACTCATAAGAATACCAATAATGCCATTATTTGTGATATTTGTGGAAAAATATTTACTAAAAACTCAGCACTTGTGGCTCATCTTCGATGCCATAAAGAGAAGCAATGTCCCTACTGCCTTAAAACTTTGAAGTCTCACTCGCATTTTAATATACATTTAAAAAATCACACATCTCAGTTAAAAACTAAAAGAAATGCTAAAGTCTATGATTGTAAAGATTGTGACTATAGTAGTCCTAATAAGTGTACTCTAGAAGCACACATAAATAAAGTCCATCTAGGTATTAAACCATTTATTTGTGAGCTATGTCATAAAGGTTTTTATAAAAAGGATAATTTAGTCCAACATTTAGTAACACATAATAAAACAAAAGATAAAATATGTTACATCTGTGGTGATACTTTTGGAATTGAAAAAACTCTACAAGAACACTTAAAATTACATTCAGGTCAGAAACCTTTCAAATGTGAAATATGTAATATAGGCTTTATAACATCTGGACGGAGACATGAACACATGAAAAGAAAACACATGGAAAAAAAAGAAACCTGTGTTATCTGTGGTAAAAAGTTTAGTTTGAAAAAGGATCTGAATACACATTTGAAGAAAGTCCATTACGCTCAAACTGAAAACTTTATATTAAAAGTTGATCAAAACAGTAAACCAGGCTTTGAGGTGGTTAAAGTTATAAATTATAAAAAATAAAGAGTATTATTGTTAAAAAGTTATTATTTTCTTGCCATCTTCCCTGATTTCAGCGGCGATGACGCAATTTTTAAGACGGTGGAGTTGCAATCATTGGTTAACGACTACCGGCGTGAATCCAC
This sequence comes from Euplagia quadripunctaria, assembly GCA_963859945.1. Lineage (NCBI taxonomy): Eukaryota > Metazoa > Arthropoda > Insecta > Lepidoptera > Erebidae > Euplagia > Euplagia quadripunctaria. The sequence goes on from OY982585.1 coordinate 1,766,907, forward strand.
TCATAACCCAAGTTATAAACTTAGGTCGATGTCTTAATAAGCATACTAGTAATGTGGGCTCACCTCACTGGTAGTTTTTATAGCAAAATTTATATACATATTAGGGATGTGCCGGATATCCGAAAGAGAAAAAAGATCTGTATCCGTATCCGTTACTTTTTGGCGGATCTGGATCGGATTTTTTTACGTTATTATATTTTATTACGTTTATGAAATTCTAAATTAATTTTGCTAAAATAAATATGAAGTATCTGATTTAGTGAGTTTCTAATATTATTGTCAGTTCTAAGGAACTATTTTACTATCTTTATAACGAGATTAAACCCTACATTTTTGTGATATATGTATTAAAATAATACCACTTACGAAAGTTTTTATTGTAACATTAAAATAATTATTAAAAACCGGACAAATGCGAGTCTGACTCGCGCACCGAGGGTTCCGTAAGCAAACAAACTTGTATGTAGATAGTACGTCCATTTCGGGAAGATTTTTGCCCGTCTTTTTCAAAAGACAAATTTAATTATGCGGTTGTGATGTCAACTTTATAACCGCAAAATATAAGTTTGTAATCACAAACTTTTTTATGTGATAAAACAACAAATTAAGAACTCTTTCAGATTTTTTCCTTTATTTGTGCTGTGAGACTTTGCTTTTTAACAAATTTCATGATTCTAGGTCAATGGGAAGTACCCTATAGGCTTGGATTTACCTGCGAAATGTTCAAATTTGGTCAAATCTAAGGCTTAAGTGGCCATATCTCTTGATTGCGTTGACTTAGAAGCTTGATTTTTTACAGCTTGAACGGACCGTAGACTTATGTATTTGGTATTAATTTCAACTTGATGCGTCCACGGCTTTCTGAGAAAAAGAGTCTTGACAGACAGACATACAGACGGACAATAAATTGATCCTATAAGGGTTCCTTTTTCCTTTTGAGGAACGGAACCCTAAGAAACATACGCAATGCAACTTGACAACGTCAAAAAAACATGAGAACCGTATCCGCATCCGTATTCGCGGATCTAGACACTAATAATCCGTATTCGTATCCGTATTTTTTGACGATCCGGCACATCACCAATACATATATGTATTATATTTAGCGTCGGAACTAAGTTTAATTTTAGTTTTATATGTGTGCTTGGCTAGGGTTCCTACTGTACTGTACCTAAGGTTGAAATTCAAGAAGTTGCAATTCTGGAGAGCTACATCTGAGGGGGAGTCAGGTTTGGTAATGAACTATAGTGTTTAGGCATGGTACCAGTATCGCTTGTCACCACTTGTTTGCCGCCTTTTTTTATTTTTTTTTTATTTTAGTCAACAAACAATTGTACAAAGTGCTTAATATAAACTTATGGTACCAATGGATAAGTTTTAGGTAAATGTACAACCAACATCGTTGTCCACTACAGAACATTAAGTATTACAGAGTACATTTGATATGTGATAACTACTTAAGTGATACATTTAGTTTTATAAAAACAATGTTACAAAATTGGTTGAAGACAAGAAGGTAATCATGAGTCAGCGGCTATAGCATTTAATTACTCTCGTCTCTCAAAGATCTCTGTTAGCATCTCAACCATGCATACCTTAAACTGTGCAGGTGATAGCATAAATAGGTCGATGTTTGTGAAATAATCGTTATAAAGTTTCATAATGCGGCGGAGGGGGGCTCGTTCACCCGCATTTGTTCTGCACATTCTGGGTGCAAACAGGCCACCAGGATGCGCGGTGCGCATATGCGATCTGCTAGGGATTCTAAAGTATATTTGATTTATTAGGTTGTTACAGTCAAATTTATTGCGACAAATGTTATATAATGTTGATAAATCCATCGACCATCTTCGCATTTTAAGAGTTAGTAAAGAAAATTTTACTAATGAGTCGTAAGAAGAAGATTTTTTGCGGTAACATCTATAGTTTACTGAACGGAGATATTTACGCTGTACTAATTCTAGTTGATCAATATATTTGGCGTAATGAGGATTCCACGTGATCTAATCAATGACTTGTAAAGGAGTATATAATTTTTATTGACAGCATAAATTATAAATATTGAGAATTAGGTTTGTGTTGTCTCCAAAATGATAAGCTTTACAAACATCGGGAAAAATGCATTGTTACAGTAGATGGTGATACAATTCACTCAGTGTTGTTTTTTTTTCACAAATAATAATTCTATACATTAAAACGAGAATATAATTGTTTGTATGCGTTCTTAAGAAGTTTTACAAAACGGAGGAGCATGAAATTTGGAATATTGAAAGTTTATATATAGAAGAACACGGCTACATCAAATTATAAATGTCCAGTATCAAATTGTTGGCTTGGAAATCAATTAAAAAAAAATAACTTAATGAATTAAAGTTGAAATTCGACCACCAGTCGAACTCTAGTACATATTATTCTTTAACAGTGTTAAAACACACTACGAAATAGGTAAATATTCATTATTAAAAATATCAATTTCTGCACAAATCCGAATTTTTTTTATTAATACGTTCAATGCTGCCATCTAAACTGGCTTTGCGATTTCAATACTACCAGATACTAGATGTCATTGCTCAACAATTTTGATGAATAAAATTTCAAATAAATCTATCTTGTTATGTTATCTGTGCCTTAGACAAAGCGTAGTCGTAACAGCTACGTCTGAGCTTGCCAATTCTTGATTACTGATTAGTTGGCACCTAAAGGGTTCAAAGCTATATTTTCTCGTTACTTAAGAGGTAATAGGTATATGAAATAAATGAAAACACTCGTCAAATGTAACTTATATTTATTTTTATAAAAAAATAAGGTACAAAAGGACATTTTATACTTTTAACAAAATTTATCAAATTTACTCCTCTATCTTATCAATAAATATACAAAATACGGCAGTGTAATGAGTATTTTACATTAAAACTATTACAAATAATTTTGCACTGGATTTGTACATCACAATATGGATTCTAGCTTTTTGTTTATCATAGTTGGCTAACATATAGGAATCTCCTACAATTTTTAACCTATTTTAAACTAAAGGGTTACATAAAGAGATGACATGTACAAGCTTACAAAAATATGATATAATTAATGCGTAAGTATGTTATCAAAATTAAAATAATCATTGATAGTGTTCGTATATATACCAAATAACTTGAAATGCTGGTGTTTTTTCTCAGCAAGGTTAAATAACTTTTACTGTCAATTCAATATATTTTGTATATTAAAAATATATATATTTTAGTCGATTCTGTGCAATCAACTAATCATTTATGGTATGTTGAACTTTCTAATCTCGCAGAATGTCCATCTTTTTTATTATTTCAGTAATAAGTTATTATTATTACACAGTTTGTTAGGTGAAAGGAGAAAATAGTAGTTCTGAAGCTTAGTTCAGGATTATCTAGCTAGGATATTACATCTATGTAAATATATTTTAGTAACAATTGGTAACTATATTCGGTAACCATTCATTAGGGTACTTATGCTACTTAATTAATCGTTGATTATATTAAAAACAAATTATTATCCAAAACTTCATAGTATATAAGATTCTATTCAGATCTATTATATTCACAGTAGGTGTAAGTAGGCATGCCATTATTGAACACAGTAAGTTCTAAATGAAACCTTATTTACTTTAAAGTATATATACATTTAGGTATATAACAAACTTATTTGTTGTAACTATTCTTATTAATATTATGCAGTATCTTCCCAAAAAAAATATAATCATTTTTGACGTGAATGAAAGGTTTTAGTTCACAACTCAGTTACGTAATTCAAAAATCGGCTAAAATATCGCATAATCTTAGTAAGAAATATTAATCAGTTCATTGTAAACTTGCGTCGTTTTGTCGTTGATGTATTTAATATTGGTATCCTCCTCCTTGATTGGGAGGGACGTAGGCCTGACCGCCACTGCCAGTACTACCGCTGCCGCTGCTGCTGCCGCTGCTGCTGCTGCTGCCACTGCCGCTGCCGCCACCGCTACCGAAGCCGATGCTGTTTCCGTTACCGCTGGGACCACCGCTACCGTAGCCATTGCTGCCTCCGTTGCTGCTGCCGCCGCCATAGCCGCCCGAGTTACCAGCGCTAGGGTATCCGCCTGCTGGTGGGTCAGGATAGCTAGCCTCACCCTCATAGGTCACCTGATTTTAAGAGTTAATGTTAAACAAGAAATCATTAAAGGAAACAAAAAACCCAACCGTATATTTTTGTAATCACTTCTAAAATTTTGGTGGACCATCTCGATAGGTTTGGGAGAAAAAAATTGAAACAAAATCATTCATCGAAATCGGTTCAGCTATTTAGAAGGAATATACATGCAAGCCAAACATATAACCCTGCATTTTTGGCTTTAGGTAATAAGTAAGTAATGTTGTACTGAATGTCGAAGGGATTTTGAAGATAATGTATGATAAAAGTAATAATACGATTGGCATATGTTGAAATGCTTTACCTCAGCGTTGAAACCGTTCTTCCAATCCGCGGTGTACTTGACAATCTGCGTGCGTCCGTCGGGAAGGGCCACTCTGTACTCTCCCTTAGTAACATCTCCGTCGGAGATGGCGTTGTGGCTGAAGTCGTTGCCATCTTCGCTTACCTATTTAGAAAATAAAGCATTTACACAAGATTCTTTAGCTATTTTCCACATGAAACGATAGTCATTGTTTAAATATTTTCATGGATCTAACTTTAATATTTCACGGTGGTATTGACATTTCGGCCTTTAGTCGGTAAGCCGGACGTAGATTACGAGTCCGAGAATTGATCCCTGTGGGACACCGCATGATATTAGAGTATGTGAGCATGCGTTGTAAGCATCCGTTATGGTCCCTATACATTACGATACACTCCTCTAAATAGTGTACCACTGGCTGACTCAGGTGAATACTTACCAAATAATCGTGAACCATTTAGGTGTCATGAAAACTATCAAATGCTTTAGCGATGTCCAAACACAACTTTGACAGAACACTGCGATCTTTAGCCGTAGAAAGTTGTGATGTTCCCTAATGTGTGATGTGACCTAAGTTGTTGTGCCTTAATTAATCATGGTGCGGGAAAGGTTTTTTCACGGTTGGTTTATAAATCAAGGATGTCTAGCTGCACTCTTTCTTTTTTTACTTTTTTTATTTGACACTTTAGCCACAAAAAAAATTGTACAATGCCGGAATTAATGCCTAATCTGTAGTAGTATACTTCTCTATTAGATTCTGCAAATTTGAAATGGATGGATATTTTTTTTACTAACCTGATAAGAGAAGTCAAAAGGCATGCCAGGCTCGTGGTGATGGTCGTGGCTGTGGTCGTGACTATGGTCGTGGTTTTGACCGTAATCGTATCCTTGGTCAGGCTGAAATAATATAAAAAGGAGAGATTCAGTTTAAGCTTAATATTCAGTACCAGAACGTTCAAAATGGAATGAAAATACAGTCAACAGATTATCAAAGGTTTAATCAATGGCATCAGAGAACTTTTAAAAATATTTAGAAAAATCTAGTGGAAACGAAAATCGAAATTTTTCAAAGAATCATACGAATGAACTCCACTGTCAAAGCAAAAACTTGATGTACGTTGACGTTGAGTTAGGAAATTTTATTACATTGTAATATGATTGCGATCTAATAAAATCATACTTTGGTGCTATTTAATCGTTGTCGCAACACCTAAACTCAGCATGAATACTCCTATAAGCACAAGCATTCAGCATGCGGCCACTGTTATGAAAAAAATATTTTTATTTTTTAAAGAAATTAATTATTATCGCATGAAATAATACGTATACGTAACGGTAATCTGATGTAATCTAATACCGCGGTCCTATAATCAAGAAATGAAATTTTCGTTGAAAATTCAACGAAATTTTACCGTCCGTAAGCAAAACGAATCGTTTCTTGATTATTGGAACACGGCATAAATGACGTATGGTATTTTGGCGTGGGAGAATGCCATCGATCTTCAATTTACCTTTTTTTTTCAACTCCCGCATTACGAATGATTCCTGTGTCGCGGGGACTTTACAAACATTGACTCGGCAGAACGATTTGTGGATCACACAAATTTTCGTCCCTTGTGGGAATCGAACCCACAACACTCCCCCGCCGCGTCTGTCTGTCTGTCTGTTCGCGATAAACTGAAAAACTACTGCACGGATTTTCATGCGGTTTTCACTAATAGAGTGATTCATGAGGAAGGTATAGGAGTATAATTTGTTAAGATTTTGTGTAAATTGATTGAAATATCTTGATGATTGTTGAAGATGTCTCTGCTACCCGTGCGAAGCCGGGGCGGGTTGCTAGTATCATAAAAAAAAATTGTTTTTGTGATTAAAAACTTATATTATGCGTTGGAAAATTGATTTTGTCCTATATCGATGTATGGGAGAGTATTTTTAGAACTTTCGGAAAAGAGGGGCGGAAAAATCTTCGAGAATAATTGATTCCCGAGACGGACGTACTATTTACATACAAGTTTGTTTGCTTACAGAACCCTCGGGGCGCGAGTCAGACTCGCACTCCTCTATTTTCTTTTTAAATAATTTAATATTTGACAAATAAACCTATTGTTGTGACTTTGTGTGTATGATCTACAATTTTTAGTAAGATAATTTTTTAATGGATGATTTCGAATAATTGTAGAGCTATTTTATGAAATAAAGATATATTGAATTTCAATTTTGCTTGATCAACACCTTTTGCGAGCTCGATGAAACTAACTCAAACAGTAAATGTTACTACTTTAATTTTCTTTCGTCCAGTTTTATTATAATTGGAACATAAAGTTTCGAATGATCAAACTATGTGCTGTTTTTGGTCACGGTTAGTGTAAAAAATGAAAAAGAGTTTTAAGCTTGTATTGTTTTGTGTTTTGGTAAGACTTTTAATACCAGTATCTTAACAATTAAAAAAATATATTTAGTCAGCTCTATATTTTCTTTCTAACTCTTTCAAAGGCAAAGGAAGCATGCAGCAGAGCCAACTTCTGATAGTATCACACATTTTTAGGTGTAACTACACAATGCCTACAAGTTACTAGAGAAGGTAGCCATAATTAAAAGAAGTTAGCTATTATAAAAATAATTGAGATTAACAACATTTTAGTGCCTCATAGTGTGGTTGTAGTAGATGTCAGATTTGTTTCTCTTTGAAGAAATAATTAAAAAAAAAACCTAAAAGCGTCTTACACACGCGGATCACCTGTAACACACATATTGCAAACACTTTAGACTGTATCCCCGAAGGGGACGACAGAGCCGCATTATTATACGCCCACATTTTGTCAACTATGTGGGCAAAATCACGTAATTCGGGGCAAGCCTATTACCGTCCACTTTGGGAATTGAAGATAAATAAAGGGAAAGGCAGGCAGGCTAAGAAATGAGGGCAGTAGAAGGAATTGCTTACATTGCAATATAATTAAAATGGCTGTCGATGGAAAACCGTCTAACAAAAAAAGATAAAAATTAAATAACATTACTCACGAAACATAATTATATTTAATCCGCGAAAGTGTAAAACAAACCGATTATGATCAATTTTTTATAATAACTTCTTTATACCAAAGATTATTTATTTATTTATTATTATTTGTTACAGATAAACGCTATTATTCCAAGAAGTGATTGCAGAGGACTTTTAAATGAATTAAGTGGAATAGGTTATGACGTGCGAGCGGGTTAGTTTCAATAATTATTTCATTTTAGTTTCTTACGTATTTTTATTTAGAGAGGGGGCCGTATAAGAAAGTTTCTGGAAGGTTTTCAAATCATTTTGGTATTATTATTAAAGGTATTCGCTCAATTTGGATCTCTTTTCTTTACAATAGATTCTTGTAGCCTATGTTGACATGCGAATGATGTATAAAATACTTTTTTCTCTCAAAATATAGCCATACTAAAAAAATTGAGCCAGATTGAAAAAGGTATCTTTATATGCTAATTTTAACACATTATCTGTGTATTTGTAGTTGAAGCTTTTAAAATTAAGTACCTATATGTTTATAGACTATGGGGTGCAGTTAAGCAGTAAGTTGTCTGACATGTTTAAGTTATAAGCGCATACGTTGTTGATTGAACGAGTTGCGTGAAAGACTTTTATCAAAGGGGAGCAAGCAGTGAAATGACGAATGACAGACTAAAATAGAATAATGAAATATACTGCATCAATCTAAATAAAATTGGGAAAAGTGCAGGCAGTGATAATGATGTTGCTATGACTACAAAAATACTTTATAAATGACTAGCAACCCGCCTCGGCTTCGCACGGGTAGGAGAGACATCTTCAACAATCGAAATATTTAAATCGATTTACACAAAATCTTAACAAATTATACACCTAAATTTTCCTCATCAATCACTATGTCTATTAGTGAAAACCGCATGAAAATCCGTTTAGAAGTTTTTCAGTTTATCACGAATATATCGACAGACAGGCAGACGCGGCGGGGGACTTGTTTTATAATATGTAGTGATTTAAAAGCAATGTTTTTGTGTAAAAAGTACGTAAGTCTAATTAAAGGATTCCTCTGAAAATGTAGCAGAGCGTTATAGAGCGAAAATACATATTGCTGTTTCATGGTTTCATTTGAAAGCTTCATGATAATTTTATTAATCCTGTTTTATAGGTATTGAAGACAATGAAATACACAAAAGCCGAAGACGTAAGTTAAATAAAGTTTTTTTTATGGTATAGGTGGTAAACGAGCAGACGGGTCACCTGATTGTAAATGACTACCGCCGCCCATGGGCACCTGCAACTCAAGAGTCACAAGTGCGTTGCCGGCCTTTAAGGTGGGAATAGGGGAAGGGAGGAAGGGGGAGGGGTGGAGAGAAGGGAGGAAGAGGGGGAGGGGGAGGGAAGGGTAAGGGCCTCCGGTTACCTCACTCACTCGGCGAAAAGCAATGCAAGTATTGCTTCACTGCCGGTTTTCTGTGATGCTGTGGTGTCATTCCGGTCGAGCCGGCCCATACGTACCGAAGCATGGCTCTCCCACGATAAAAGTTAAAAAATCCGCCATCTTGTTTTTTTTTTCAAACACCTATCTAAAGACACTTAGGTTTTTAAGACGAATATAACGATACCTTAACTATCGAAATCCATCCAGCCATTCGGAAGATACGAGGTAATAAAGAAATTTACAAACATACAAGATACGCATGAAAAACATAACCCTTTCTTGGCAGTTGGGTAAAAATGCATGAATATTCATCCTCTGCTTATTTTTACTAATCTTTTAACTCCTACTAAATGGCGTCTACTCGGAGGAGGCTCGTGGCAAGTAGTACATGAAGAGGTTAGCACATTGCAAGGTTAAGTAACAGTAGCTAGGTCAATCTTAGGATGGGTGACCATTCTTAACACATTGCGACCCCTGTGTGCCTCGGAGATCACGTTAAGCCGTCGGTTCCAGCTGCTAAACGAACATCTATGGCATTCGTTACGGGTAGTTGGCCCTAAAAAAAGTCTGACAACCTGGTCTAACTACAGAACTTTGATAGCAGTCGCTTCACGTAAAATATCGAAGTGCGGCCGTTTCGTAGACTGAAAGCCGACCCCAACTCAGTTGGGAAAAAGTTTGGGAAAAAGCTCATTTCATTTCATTTCAGGATGAGGATGATAAATTGCGTCTACTCATAAACGGTTGTGCCTAATAAAACGTGTTATAGAAACGATCGGTCATATTTTACGATCGATATGTATAGCCGATAAATGTTTGAGTCATTCTGATAAAAATCCGAATATGAAAAAAAAACTAGTATATGCTGCTTTTAGTGTTTTTCCTCGTGTAGATTTCCAAACAATGTTTTGTGAATTTCCAAGTCAATTTCAACGATTTTTTATTGATTATTTTATACGGATATGCCTAGATTCAAATAAAATCAAACAAATCCAAATACACAATGAACAGGCCTACTATTAGTTTAATTTATATAAACCTAAGTGTCTCTTACGAAATGTTCGGTTTATACATAACTTTTAAATTTTTTTTCTTCAGTATGTTAGTCATTCATTTCAAAATAAGATTTCTGAATTAAAATTTACGAACTATAATAAAACAACATTCTAAAATAAGAGCACACCTTTCCCTAACATGCATGAAACTAGACTATTTTATTTCATCTATTTTTCATCAACAACATTTGAGACTTTTTAATCTCGAGTTATACAAAAAGCATTTTTATATAGGTACATCTTACAGGTATTGTCAATCAGTCACCTTGAACTGACAAAATTAAGTAAAGTTATTTTTTTACTTGGTAGTTCTTTACAATCGAGTGGAAAGTGACCCAAGCGGTGAATCATGGGAAGTCCGTCCATCTCAAAAGCTTGTTTATCCTACTAGAGTAATATATTTCAAAAAAAAACAACGCATACCTACAAAATATCCAGATTACTATTACCTATCACCGAACAGCCAAAAGAATATAAAAACATATCCTGGTGACAGTGATCTTGAAGATACTCCAACATATAGAACTCCAAAGACAACGTCACGTCGTTACCCAATACATATAAAATATCCTAAACAGTCTTTAAATAAAGAAAATAACCACAGGCCTTACGACCCACAAAGACCCGATAAAAAATATTTATATACTAGTGACAGGAAACTTGAAGATACTCCAAGATATGGAACTCCAAAGACAACGTCACCTCGTTACCCAATGCATATAAAATATCCTAAACAGTCTTTAAATAAAGAAAATAACCACAGGCCTTACAACCCACGAAGACCCAATAAGTACAATTATGAGATCATAAAAAAGGAATACAAAATAAAATATAATTACCCAGACAAGAAATATCAGTGGTCGGAGGATACACGGTTGTATTCAAACAGTAAAGAAGATGCTTTAACAGATGCACATTTTTATCCAACGGGAAATGATTTTCATTTAACAACAGACTGTACCAATCTGATCTGCAAAGATCCTGCCTCAAATAATGACATCAAGGACATGAAGGAAAACCAAGAACTAACCTTGGATAGCCAAATGTCCTTTCCCATGACAAGCCCTTTCAATTCAACTAGCCGATATTTTACGAGACCAAGAAAGTTTGTATATACTCAAAAACCTGAGTACAACCCTTTCAATCCAAATACCCGATATTTTAAAAAACCAGAAAAGTTTCTAAATACTCCAAGACATAAGTACATCCCTTACAAATTACACTTGCAAGGTAACAATAAAATTTCAGGAGAATCTGGTGAAAACCTTTCCGTGAATCAATCCTCAGTTTCTAACTTCAAACTTGAACCCAAAATTGCCGAGCTAGAACCTGTTAAGCCGTCTCCTAAATGTACAACTGAGGAGCCGTTGCCTAAAAGTAAGTAGATCCCTAATATGTAGAATTTTTTAAATCAATCTTTAAAAGGGCCTAAAACGTGAAAAGGAAGTTTTTTTTTATATTATAGGGGACAAACGAGCAGACGGGTCACCTGATTGTAAGTGACTACCGTCGCCCATGGTCACCTGCAACTCAAGAGTCACAAGTGCGTTGCCGGCCTTTGAGATAGGAGTACGCTCTTTTCTTGAAGGTTTGAAGGTCGTATCGGTCCGGAAATACCGCAGGCAACAATTTGTTCCAGAGATTGGTTGTGCTAGGCAAAAAATTTCTGGAGAACCGCATAGTGGTGGATTGTTAATTATCCAGGTGATGGGGATGAAAGTTTTGTCGCGTTGAACGATGGCGAAACATTGCGGCCCGTATAAGTGCAAACAATTCCTCGGAGCACTCCCCATGATACATGCGAAATAAAATAATATAAAAAATAGAAGATTATGATGATAAAATATTTTGAAAAATCCGAAATTAAATATTTCGAAGTGCAACTGTTTTCTTCAATTTCAAGTTGTCAAACATATGCTTCCATTTATATTTTCTTTCAGTTGATCCGACGTATGCTCCAAGTAAGTTATTTAAGTGTATTGGTTTACCATTGTTTTAGCAAGTCGATATAGATTGAAATCAGCCAATGCTGGAATTCGGCCTAGAGTGTGCTTCAAGATTTTCTGAGCTATTTAGGCGTAATCACGATGTTTTCAGTTACAGTAAAAGGAAATGGTAGGTAACTAATTTTTAACATGCATACGATCTTGAAAACTCAGAAATATTTAAACAGTTTAGGTTTAAACATTGTGATTAAACCTACTATTATCCTACTAATATTATAAATGTGAAAGTTTGGATGGATGGATGTTTGTTACTCTTTCACGCAAAAACCACTGTACCGATTGCTATGAAACTTGGTATGTAGATAGCTGGAGACCTGGACTAACATATAGGCTACTTTTATTCCGATATTCCCACGGGATCGGGACTTACGCGGGTGAAACCGCGGGGCGTTGCTAGTATACTATAGCTCAGACAATCTTGAAGCACACTGGCGAGCGTGACGCGACGTAAACCTTAAATTGGCAGTGATAGCTTAGTCATACGACTAGGCTATCACTGCCACAAGTTAGATAAGATATACTCGTAGTTCATATTGGTGATATTGCATATGTTACTAATAAAAGAATAGTCGATTTCCTAGTATGTTTCCAGGTACCTTCTCCGGACTAAGTAGATTTTCATATTAATAATAAAGTCTTCAAAAATATTGTCTATTGACAATATTAAAAAAAATGCACAAAACTGTAGAAGAGACAAATTCTGCAACGGATAAATGAAATTAAGAAAACTTCTCTTTAAGTTAGCGTACCAACACAAATTTAGATAAAATTTACCAGAAAAAATAAATGTCCATTTCATAGTAGTCTTAATTGGATTTGTCCTATATTTTGGAAGTTGTCCTGGCCCTTTTATGGCGTTTTCATGGTATAGATTAGCAGCAATTCTGCAAACTCAAGTTTAGTGATCATATTATACATATTTATGGTTTAATTTTCAGCCAGCGGTAAGTCCTCTCTAAAATGAATTATTTTTAGAACTTTCCAAAGTATTTATTAGTTATTACCGGTATTTATTAAGAAAAAGGTAGAGGTGTAACGTACACACACGTGAAAAGGGTGGTCAATGGTCATAGTCAATGATCATTCCTCGGGATGTTTCCAGATTTCATGTTTTACCAGAAAAAAGGAAGTATTTAGAAAGATTTACCGAAAATGATGTACAATATATTACTAACCAGTATTCTAGAGCTACGAGAGAGGTAGGTCATAAATGTCTTTACTCTACGGTTCCGATGGATCTTTTATTTTAGATAGGTACATAGTTTATAAAATATTTCGCCCACGAATAATTATCTAGTATGCATGTGTAGCCGACAACCCTAGAAATGTTTATGTCTTTATTTATGAATAAGACAGCTCAATGGACGCAGTGAGTTATCTATTACTTACCATAGTGTTGCTATTTTATTTAGGTGTGTATTTTTGTAAGTATGGGAGATAACTATTATAAGTAATAATGATGTTTCAGATGAAACTAAATCAAATGAAAATCAGAAAGCTGTTAGTGTAGGTAAGTAATAAATATTTAGAATCCAAACAAGTTTGGATCGGTAATATTTAACTACTTTACGGCTTTCACTGCCATAATTAAGTACTTAAGTTCCCTCCCGCGGACCCCTTCTATTTTAGGCGCAGTACACCGTGGTTTAAGTCGCTTAGATTCCGACACATCGCCCCCCCTCGAAAACCCCGGTGGGGTGACAGCTCGAGGAAGTTTCCATACGCACAAAAAAAATAACATTGTGTCCTTTTAGGAGCGGATAAGTAATTTGAATACAAATATCAAGTTTTTTATATTTTCCAACAATATGTTTGTGTAAATGAATGTAAATACCGTTTTTTTAAGTTTAAATGTATTTTATTTAATGATTTAAATATTTGTCTCATTTCCAGAAACTCTGTTAATGGAGAAAGAAGATTTGAAGGGTTACATTCCACCGGAACCTGGACGGGTACCCAAACATTATATTGATGATGAATGATGAAAAATAGATTTTATAATTGTTTGTGTTTTATTTCTTTTTCTCTAGCTTTACTCTTCCTTTATCATATCTTCTCTTTACCTGTCTTATTAAAAGAATCTATTGATCAGCAAGGACGTGAGTCATTTTAAATTCCCATAAAAATTTTACCAATATTCCATATTTTTCGGGCAAAGTTTTTTTATTTCTTTTTCGCCAAAAAAAGTCCATGTATACGAGATTTTAAATGTAATAATAATAATGATAAATCGGTAGAGTTGTTCGCAAATGATGCGCATAATCATTACATATTATAAAACAAAGTCCCCCGCCACATCTGTCTGTCTGTCTGTTCGCGATAAACTGAAAAACTACTGAACGGATTTTCATGGAGTTTTCACCAATAGACAGAGTGATCATGAGGAAGGTTTAGGTGTATAATTTGTTAACGTTTTGTGTAAATTGGTTGAAATATGATCATGATTGTTGAAGATGTCTCTACTACCCGTGCGAAGCCGGGACGGGTTGCTGGTTATTTATATAGATAACCATGTGTTTGAGTAGACTCAGATTAGAATACAAGATTGTTTTTAAGAAGAAGTGTTGAAGATGTAGCATCATCGGTTTCCTTGCTACATTTATTGGTTATATTTTTTATACATTAGAAGACTTTCTTCCTGTCAATTTTGAATATTTTACGTCAAAAAATGCTACGAATGGAAGCTAGCAAACTAGCTGACCGTGAAAAGAACATTGCAGTACACTCTAAAGTCCTAGGTTCGTACCCTCGTAACTAAAATGGCGCACACTAATGCTTCGTAAGCGGTTTTTTCTAGACTTGGGATACTTGTAACCCCAAGGGAATCACTAATAGGTTGCCCATCTAAAGAGTATAGGAGGAGCTGCTGCTTAGAGCTGTTCAGAAACCCTCATAAATAGGAAGGCAAAATGTAAGTGATATCCTTGGTGCTGCAAACATCCAAAGACCAGGGTGGCATATGAATCATCAATACACAGAAGGCATATGCTTGTTTGCTTCCTTATTGATATACGATTTGATAGAGCTCTACTTCGCGAAGGTAATTCATCCTTCTTCATTGACTACATCAGAATAAATTATTTTGGTAAAATGGTAATGGTTTAGGGCTCTGTTTCCGAATTTAGACTCACGTTCTTATGCGTTCAGATAGGCTACCTAGTCGATCCAAAAGTACAGAAGCCTCCTGGGGCGTTCATAGGCTTCTAAAAGCGACCTTTCTTCCACGAGGATACTTGCCCGTCGCGTGGCCACTCCCTACACCCCAGGATAACGAGTGCGGCTGTTTTCTCCGCGTTCTGACGTCCTCTGCATAGAGGGCTCTCTGTGGCATTGATGATGAGTAGGTGCCGGTTCAAGGCCAATGACAATTTTGATGTCGAGTCAGTTGAGATTGAGCAGTCTGCAAGTTAGGTGTGGTGATACCTCCATTAGTACCAGTTTGGACTGCCTGCAGCTAGGTATGTTGGCCCAGCGACTGTTGTGTGCTTCACGTTGCCTTGCGCATGATTGAAATTGGTAAAAGGGAAGTGGCAGCAGTGTAGTTGGACTTGCCGCTGATGTTGTAGAACCCTTAATTGCTAGCTCATCGGCGTCGTTGTTTCCAAGTGAATCGCTATGGTCTCTGATGGAATACCCCATTGGCCCCAAATTATTATGGTACTTACTTGCGTTGGTCCAGGGGTGGGGGCAGGAGGGATGTATGACGGTCTTGTCGTGGGTTGTGGCCGAGGAGCTGGGGTCGGCTGGAAGCAGATAAACATAAGTTAAGTAACCTCTACGATAATGTTCAGTTTCTGGATTATTGAGACTGCCCAACACATTCTCTCTGAGTGTAGTTTTTGTAAAGTGAAAGGATACTAATGTATAGTTGTCAAAAACTCTAACTAAAAATTTAATTTTTTATGTTATTGTGGCATTATTCGACCAACTGGCAAGTAATTAAACTTCGGAAGAAGTTAGTCCAAAATCTAAGTTGGATGGGTAGCTGTGGAAGGCATTATAACCCATTAGTCCACGGTCCCGGAGTTAGAGTACCTGGTCAATTCAGAAAGTAGTTTTACTAAATATCACTATTACACTTCTAAATTCACTTGCAATTCGCACTTTACTCGCTTGTTGCTCACTTCAAAACTAAACTAACACCGTAATGCAACGTCTTACATAGCCGTTACGTTATTTCCAGAAAAATCGCGACATCTCTCGTAAACTCGACAACACAGTAGTACTCTCTAATACATCGTAGCACATTCCATAATGGGTTACTAGTTCCGTGCTCTATTAGCAGATGGCGTGCATCTTACTCTAATTGTCGCTCGCGGGTTATTCGTAACAATATTAACGCGAGCGAAGATGTGAACTAAAGATAATATTGTGTAAAATATATACAGGCTGTTACAGGAGGGTGTGGTTATGTTTTAGGGTCGTATAGTAGATCCCGTGAATAACGTAAAGTACTAACAATTTTATGAAAATTCGTGATTTTTAATATAGATTTTTTTTTTATTTAGAAAAATTTAACTTGGAAATTGATAAAGCCAATATGTCGTATGAGAGAGGGCTGACATGAATGACACTATAGGTATGTGATACTAAGGACGTTGATTGAATGTCCAGGTTTATTAGAAAATGTCTGCATCACTACATATTATAAAACAAAGTCCCCCACCGCGTCTGTCTGTTTGCGATAAACTGAAAAACTACTTAACGGATTTTCATACGGTTTTCACTAATAGACAGAGTGATTCATGTGGATGGTTTAGGTGTATAATTTGTTAAGATTTTGTGTAAATTGATTGAAATATGTTGATGATTGTTGAAGATGTCTCTGCTACCCGTGCGACGCCGGGGCTGGTTGATAGTTAAAAAATAAAATTAAAATCATAATCAAATCATTGAAATTGACATAAAAATGTATAATATGTGTTTTCAAAAGCTTTTTTCTTCAAATTTCAATACTTTTCAAGCTAAATCCACTATTTGTCAACTACACATAACGCTCCTACAATTTGACCACCTGTAACACCCACTGTAAAAATAAACATATACATATATAGAGAATAGAATAGAATATAAATAAACTTTATTGTACACAAATCAAGGAAAGGACAAGGAAAACACAAACAATATATACAATCGACGGCCTTATCATCACTAAGAGCTTACTCACAGCCAACATTTGTATGGACAAAGACGACAGTAAATAAAAGATAAAATAAATAGGTACATATGTGTACATATTTCCGTGAGGAGAATTATTGGTACGCATTTTTAAGCAAACGCGTACAGACAGAAATATGAAATTTAAAATGTTTAAAGTTCATATGTTGAAGACGTGCGGCAACTTTTAAACCAATATGCTAAAAAGTTAAAAATATGTAAAAAGGGCTATATAAAGGGTCCAGTGTATATTTTGACCTGTCATGTTCCAAAAGTCTCTACAATGACAGTTCAAGTTATGCTAGTTAATGAAATAAAACAAGATATAAAAAATGGTTGAAATTCAACCGCCAGACGATCTCTAGTACATAATATATATTAATAAATTAGTAATATTTAATGAGTTAGCTACGAATTTAATGTGACATTTCATAGTACAACCAGGCCAGGTCCACTCAGCAGTGTAGGTATAAAGCTACAAGTACACGGCGGAGTCAACTAATCGTGCCAAAATTCAGTGGGCTGTAGCGCGCCGGCCGAGCCGCACGTAATTTCGATGTTCATTTACGCACTGCATCGCGTCATCCGTTCTATTCTAAACTATGGAGTTATTAGTATCTCGCCTAGGTTTCTTGTTTACAAAAATAGAGTAATAGGCACATCACTTACTTGTAATTAAATATTCAGATTAATTAATCGTTTAAAAAAGACAACCCTAACGTCGCGGCGTCGTCAGAACAGATGAGCGTTACGCGATAGAAAAATAAACTTCTAGGTGAATATAACTGTAGGTAATTAGCGCTGTGCGACCTGAATTGCGACTTTATTGTGTCGGAACAAGAGTCACTATTTATTTAACTCATTTGGCGGAGTGAAACTTCTGTACCTGTGCTATTATGCTTATTTTGTATTCTGTGGTACAGCTGTAATTATTCGAGGTTGCGGAGTGAATTGTGCAAAGGCAAGGTTTGAAGGCGTTTTAGTGTTTATTGAGAGCTCGCTGTTAATTGTGTAGACCATCAAACTGCGTACCACACGATTGATGTCGCCAGTTATATTACATTGTGTAATTGACAATAATGTTTCATGATATAACACTGAGAATCGTTTCAAAACTCGTTAAAGCTGAGAACTTCGGTAATTTTTCTGTACAATAGAGAATTTATAACTTCGTAAGTTGATGTTAAAAATTAAAAAAAATTAATATTTTTTGTGTTTCTATGTATCATCACCTACCTGCCCTTTTTAACCGACTTCAAAAAAGGAGGAGGTTCTATGTTCCACTGTATATATATATTTTTATATATGTTCACCGATTACTCAAAGACGCCTGGACCGATTTGGAAAATTCTTGTTTTGTTTGAAAGTTACTTCCCAGGTGGTCCCATGGTCATCAGGTCAGGATCTGATCATAGGATCCTGGAGAAATCGAGGGAACTCTTAAAATTTTATAGACATACTTGAAGCGATTTGGGTATTTTGAAGCGCATTGAAGTCGGTGATACTTTTTTTTAAAAGATAATTATCGCAATTTTATTTTCCGAAGGGACAAAGGAAGAAGGTAAATTGGGGTAAGGAAAACGGATAGGGCTAAGGAGTTAGGGTAAGGGATACTGTAAGTCTCGGATGGGGAAACGGGACTGAGGCCGTTGTGATTGGAGAGGCCCCTAGGACAGGAACATCATCTGGTATAAGAGTGTTTCCATGTATGTATATTAAAAAAAATGGAGTAAATCATTCCTTGATCCGATCCTCTCAGTTAATCAATACCATCACTGATATAATTATATGGGATTCACCTTCAAATCACACTCAGACTTGTCATTAATTAGACGGTTGATCGCAAAGCAATAATATAGTATGGTATCCAGGTATGGAAAGCGATCTGTGTCCTTTGTTACGGCTGTCATTTTTCAGGTTAAATAGTTTGTCCCTCCTATACAAAGGGAGGATCTTGCGACTACACTAGGTGGCAAACCTGGTGGACGCAACGCTTGCTGTTGAGAAATATATAAAATGAACATTGCGACAACTTTCATTATGATATAGAGTCAGTAATTACTATGAAGTTTATCTGGACTTTGGTAGATAAAGTTGAAATTCTTTTGCTTTTTGAAGCTCACACAGATGTTCATGTTTCATTTTAGGAGGCGTGTATTTTTCCATATAGGATTTCAGTATGTTCGTTGTCAGAAACTAAAAGAAGGTGAAGGAGTTCGTAGCAGATTTTTGCTGGAATCTGATAGTGGTCCCTCTAGAACGCCGCTGTTAACCAGCACAAATAACTAGCATAGACTTTGATTTCGACTTGAGTGAGTAGGGTCGTCAGACCTAGTTAGGGACGGGTAAAGGGTGACATCCCTAATGTTACCGAGTAACAGCTTAAGGTCACCTTGCATCCTTGTTAGCCACTTTGTTCAAATGTTTTTTTGAACAGAAAAGAAGAACCACAGACTAAACTCACGCCTGTATCCTCGAAGTGGCAGTAATTTGGTCCCACTCACGTAATATGGGGCAAGCCTATTGCCGCCAACCGGACACTTTAGGAATTCAAGATGGGAAAATTGGGAGTACATTGAAAAGGAAAGGTAGGCAAGGAAGAATGGCAATGAAAATGATTGGGGAGTGTACGCGATCCTGGAGAAGGTCTGGGTCTTATACCTGTAATTCGAGCTGGCTATTGCAAGAAAGTCCTAGCCCTCTAGGTTAATGTGTGAGGTGTCTAAAGTTATTATTTTTGAAGTGAAAACTTCTTTAGCGGCGTTGTGCACTTTTTGGGATGGGTAAAAAATGTTAAACTCGCGTCAGGATACGGGACCTGATCGAAAATTCGTAAGACGGAGCCGAGTTTCTTATATTTAAAAAAAAATACTTTTACGCCGTCTGTGGATTCTGCGCGATACAACTGTAGTTTGATATATACTTATGTATTATATGGTATAGATCCACTAGAGGGCGCTAATCTAAACATTGAGTTTTGTCAGCTCCTTATTAATTAATCTTTGAAAAATGTGTTTTTACTTCTGTCGGCAGTCCCATGACTGCCTACTTTTTTTATTCTTCAAAAACGCTTTGTGAGGAGTGGGTGTACGTTGCCAGTGTGGAATTCTAAACCTGTTTGAACTTACCTTATTGAATGGTATAGATGGAGGGTCGTAGTTATACCCCTTGTTTGGGGGCAGGTATTCTTGGCCTGCTGACATCGCCATCACGAACAGGGTTGAAGATACAATACTGGAGAGCCACATCTGGAAAGAAGAAAAAAAAGTTTAATTAACATAATATTAAAAATTTAAAAAGCCCCCCAAACACAAATAATAAAATGTAATTCGCCATTTTGTGGTGACGGCCATTTTGGATTTGAAATTTATCATAGTGTATTCTAGTCAACCCCATTTCATTTGATATCCATATTGAGGGAGTTGTGAAAAAATATGTAATCCGCCATTTTGTGGCGGCGGCCATCTTGGACCGATTTTCATCAAACATAGCTAAGAACACTCCCGACTAGTTCACCTTTCAAACAAAAAAAAAAAAAAATCAAAATTGGTTCATCCGTTCGGGAGCTACGATGCCAAAGACAGACACTGACACAGACACGTCAAACTTATAACACCCAGTCGTTTTTGCGTCTGGGGTTAAAAATGTATTCAATCCAAATTTTTCTAATCAATTTTATACATTAGTTTGTACGTTTGTCAGCTTTCACGTCTTAAATACTCAATCGATTATCATGAAAGGAGATCCGTCACTTTGTAGGGGATGTTGGTACCAAGCTGTACAATGTTAAAACTTAAACCATTTTATACATTAGTGTTTCAGTTAACGTTGAACTTTATTTGACTTTAATAGCTAACCGGGTTTAATAGATATGTTAGTTTAAAGATTACTCAACAGTTACACTTAGGATGTTAATAATAATGGCTACTCAAACGATTTTAATCAATTTCTTTATTATCTACCTACAGTGTCTCTTACCAGTATACCTATCATCATAATTATCATAGACACAACGTAGTTGATGCGTTTATATTATTTTCGAACCGTGCCCAACCTGAACCTGAATACCACAGATAACATAATACATAGAGGAGAGTAATATCCTACATAATAGTTGCTTTGATACTACAAGCAGATTGACAGTTGACAGACTTGACATTAACCAACAAACGACTGACTTTTTAACCAAAAAGGGACGCTTATTTTTTTTATTGTTTTAAGTGCCTAGTGCCACCTCGACCATTTCTGATCTTTTGTAGCGCACTTTTTGCTTTACAGTTCACTGCTCAGACTTATGGCTTCGAGAAACCTCCAGATCCTTTCAGCAGTGATTGTTTGTATTTCCTGCGGTTGCATGATGTGCAACCCTAGGTTAATACTTCGGTGCCGCATTAGTGTGCCACAAGAGCATAGAATATGCATTGAAGTTTCTTCTGTCTCTTGACAGAATCTGCATATTGTGTTCTCGCCCAACTTTAGGGTGAAAATATGTTTGTTCAGTTTGCAGTGTCCTCGCTCCTGCTTACATGAAGTAGTATTATTAGCGCACTCTATTGTTCTATCTCTATGGTTATAACGTATATCTATCGATAAATCGATCCATCGACTGCACTTAGTTTTTATTTACCAAAATGAAGAATTACTACACTTTGTGTTTTTATTTAATAGGTATCATTAGTCTTGCAGTTATTTGTTCACATATCGAAGATAATCACTTAATATACACACAAAAGAAACGCTGTTTTGAAAGGCGGTTGAAATAATATCATGTCATAGCAATAAAAAGGTTAATTGAATTTGTATGTAATACATTGCGGGCTCATTAGTATGGAGTCATAATTCCTCAGTTCTTGTCCCACAACAGACAGCTGGTATAGGTAACGAACAACAAAACATGGTCGGGTTGTCTTTGCATACAATACACTTCATGGGAAATAGTATGGTCAACAAAAATAGTGTATTAATATTAGTTTTGGAGATGCGTTTAATATTGTTAAAGGCCCTGGTTATCTGAATTTTAATATTAATAATATTTGTAAAAAAAAATTACGACCGACTTTTTGCTTTCAATCTCTTCATAATTGGTGGAGATATCATGTGACATACAAAAAATACATTCAAATGTAGAACCGCCTGTTTTTTCAAGTCTGTCAAACAACCAACTTTGTTTTCTTTTTAATATAAATACAAGTCTAATCCCCGCAGTTTCACCTGCGTTTATGGTCACTACTCCGCTCCTATTACATACTCTTGTCATCACTGACGTGGTAGTTGTACTTATACTGTAATATACCCTTGCGCTATGAAAATCTGACTTCCTCGCATTACTTTTCTGACAATGAGTGAGGACATATTAGATGTCTCTGTTTATAAGGTACAATACCTTTTTTGGTTACCTTGACGTTACGATCGAATTGCACCGATTGTGGTCACGGGTGGACTGGGGAGAGCTAGGTAAGTGTATTGTACCTTATAGGTAAAGACGAGAGAATAAGGAATTTATATCTTATAAATATTATCGCGATTAAGTCCCGAGTCATATATACCATCATCTAATATGTCCTCACTAATTATCAGAAAAGTGACACTATTAACAGCACAGTAAACACGGTAATGGCGATAAACTTGTTAGCTTGGCGAGAAAAAATATTTGTAAAAAATTTATGTAAGTTACTAATATACAAATAGATAAAAAAAGTAATGCTGAAAGTACTAAATTACGCTCTTATTTTGTGGAAATACTTTTCCAGGGACTCGCATTTAGGCAGGAACCTGCTCCCCCTGTCAAAAAGTGTAATAATATCGTAATTAACTTATAAATAAGTTAATTACCATATTATTTTAATATTTTTTGTTGCTGACGATACGTCTCGTAGATTGCACCGATTGCACGCGATGTGTATACAAACGGCTGGAGTGCAATGTTTCTGCATATACTTGCAGTTCTATAGTCCGAGGTCGTTGCCTCTCGCTGAGAACTCTGCCCGAGGAGGGACGTGAGGATCTCGATTTGCAGATTTAATAGGACGTATGTCACGTATTTAGATCATTAAGTTTGCTTCTAAAGTATAATTTGACGATCTATGTTGCGCGATGGTACGACTGTAACGTCTGAGGTCCAGGGTTTGATTTCCGTCCAGTGCAAATATTTATATATATTTTGTTTTTTTTTTAATGGTATAGGGGCATACGAGCAGACGGGTCACCTGATGGTAAGTGACTACCGTCGCCCATGGACACCTGCAACTCAAGAGTCACAAGTGCGTTGCAGACCTTTGAGGTGGGAGTACGCTTGGTTCTTGAAGGTTTTGAATTGCTCTGTGTTACCATGAAAGAAATGTATCTTAGTATTAATATACACGCTCAAAATCATATCTTACAAGCTATCCTTGCATTACGTCTAGATCGTTCTGTATAATATATTGCAGAATATTATATTATAAAACTATATTAAGTGGGAAAACAACGGCCCACTCTTTGATCTGATGTTCTCTCCAAGTGCTTAGTTAATTCTATGACAATTAAATACATACGTACATATTATACACTAGCTGCGCCCCGCGGTTTCACCCGCTTAAGTAAAGTAAGTAAAAAGTAGCCTATGTGTTAATTCAGGCCTCCAGCTATCTACATACCAAGTTTCATCGCAATCAACTAAACATCCATACATCCTCACAAACTTTCACGTTTATAATATTAGTAGGATTTTATTTTATGAACGGTAAATTCCGGCGAAAAGTATTTTTTCATCGGATAAATCGTTGAAATAGTGGATGAAATTAGCTGAGTGGGTAATTTGAACCTTGAGAATAGACATAGATATTTTTGTCGCGATAACCAACATCGTAAGATTTACACACAAAGCGCAAAACGTCACGAAATTCTTCTGTGTCGCGACCGGAGACTCATAAGCATAAACAATAAACACTGCCAGAGGCTTTTTTAAATGGTCAATATCTAAGGCAAAGGTAAACATGACTAAGCCGTGAGGAAGCTTCCAAAAAAAAAAAAAACAATTATTAGGCTTCTATTTCTTTTTTTTATTAATTTGCTGCTTTAAGAAATATAATAGAACACATCTCATCGATTATAAAAATAGTTAATTTGTGTTTTACGTAATTAAAGTTTAAGGAATTTGAGCATAGTCACGAAATATCAGGAAATGAAATACGTACCCTAAGAAATGTACTGGAAAGATTTTGGTTTTTGAACTCAAAACATTAATATTCTTAAAAAAAATACTCTCAAAAGAGGATAAATGCTTTTTTGATGTATATTTATTAATTGTCGTTGGTTGCTTTTAATTTTATGTTAAGAAATCGATAGGAAACAATATCGATTACTTTTTCATAAAATTTAAGTTAATTATAAATTTTCTTTAAATTTCTTAAACATACGGTTGTTATTACACTGTTGTTGTGCTGAAAAAAAATGTTTTGAAAAATATATTTAATTTTTTTCGTCGGAAAATGCATTTGATTCACCCCAAAACTGGCTAGCACGTTACACCATTCACGCGGGTCTCCTATATAATCCTTTAAAATAATAATCATAATAACTCCAAATGCCTAAACCTTTATGTACACCTTGTATATTTTTATGTATGTAAGTAGTTATCAATACATTTTTACATGGCTATTAAGTATCTGATGTTTCTATGATACTTTAAGTGATTACAATAACCGCAACACAAAATATGATGGATCGATTTCCAAGGAGGTTCTAGCGAGGTCGTACTCCGGTTCTAAAAAGTCATATCTGTTCGTATTTCTTGTAGACAATGGCACATTTCGCAACCACGCCCTAGTGGCTAGATAGATTCGGAATCTTTTGTTAGGTTTCAATTGAAAGTTGGATTGTTTTACCAAAGAAAACATATGAGGCAATGACAGAGGATGCTCGTGCGCTGCTAGAGGCCCCTTGCTTGTATTTTCTATACTAATCAAGAAGGTCAAGTAATATTGTTTTGTTTTTATAATTAATTAATATTCACAATTAATATTATTGAAGACTGAGAACCTAGCCAAACTGGCGACCAGCGAAAGACCTCCTTTTCTTAAAGTCTTTAGGAGAGGCCTACGTTCGACAATGGACGTCACTTGACTGAGATTATAATGACGATGATTATCTACGAAGTTCCTCAATATTTTTTTAAGTTATACTTCTTTTGGCGCGTTATTGAAAAATTATGAGAGTAAATTTTTACGATGCGCGCGCACACCGTCACGAAAAACCGACGCCCTGAAGTTAGCTAGTCAACATTTTAGTTTTTCAAAAAAAGTTACCAACTTCACGATAGTGATAAAAATGGTTTTTACATATTACTTTGAGTACGTTTGTAGAATTTGAGGTTAGTTGACGGTATGTATTATTTGTTATGATATTTAAATAAACTTTATTTAACTAGCGCCAAAGAAGTATAACTTCTTACGTGCGTACAGAAGTACACACACCCTTTTTTTTTCTTGATCTTATAAATAGTTTGTAAGAATATGTACCTATGTTTACAAATTTGTATTAATTTCTGGATTTTGTGTACAGTAAAGAGTTTACTTTTCACTATATTATGCACTATAGAATGAAAAGGCCAGGTTTCATAGACAAATAAACTACACTTAGGTCACACACACATAAGATAATAGTTACTTCGTAACTTAGGTTATATTACAAAACGCAGTAAGGGCAGGTTCCGTATAAATAATTGTTTAAATATACTCTAATAACCTATCGCGTTCGAGGTTGACATTTCACATTCTATTATCGTATTGTAGTCTATGGTTAATACTAGTCTATAAATCTATGCGTCTATAATATCTATTAACGCTCTGGAATCATCACCTTTGGATACAATAGTAGGTCGTCTGTAAGTTTCTCTTTGATTGAGTAATGACAGATGGCGCAGATATATTTAGAACCAAACTTAATTATATATAATTTTACGACTAGAGAACAATACTGAGGCTGTATGTCGTGGAGCAAGAGAAGATTGAATTGAGACGAAACCACTAAGTTGTCAATCTTAATTATGGTTAACTGTCTGTGTATATCACTCTAGGTGTTTGCCGTGTTTGCATAATACAAGCACTGGTTCTGAGGCAGTAGCACAATGCTGAACTAACTATATTTTTAGCTCATGCTTCTTTTGTCTGTACTACTGTCAGAATGAGTTTGCACAAAAAAAATGAAGTAATTTTTTTTCACGTGTTCTTTTAAATAAATAAGCCTTAAATATGACCACAGTACTAGGGCTTTCTGTAACACGTTGCTATGAACTAGTTTCACGCGATTAGAGCATAAGAAATACTAACACATTTGTATCACAGATAATGAAAATAAAACGACAAATTGCTTCCTTGCGTCCTGAGTCACGACCTGGGTGATGTCAGGTGGCGTTACTAGTTCAATTGTTAGACAGGGTCTCTACTACTACGGACTAGTCTCATTTACTTTCTAAGAGGAAGATTCGTTTTCCGTATTTAACGGTGTTTATTTCCTAGTTTTATTATTATATTTTATTAGGTATATTTACTATTTTGTTTAGGAAATTAGCTATTGTTTGAAGCTTCGGTTCGTTCGTCATCTCATCCCAAAACAAACTCATTGGGGCGAATTGACGAATTTTTAAATTTATATTTTTTTCATTCGTCACCTCGTCCCATTATTGGATAGTGGGGCCAAATTACAGTTGGCAGAATATAGGTATATAATAAGCCTCTGCCTACCCCGTTACCGATGCAGGCGTGGGTGTATGTGTGTATGTATGTATGCTGTAAGTTCGTGTGAACTTACTCTGTTATCGAGTCTAGATAATTATAGGTTACATTTCAGTCAATCTGACAAAAGAGCTTTGCCTACGTTTACTACAATATTGTGTGAACAATGTCATAGAATTTTTAGCCTAATTATTGTTTCCATTATTTTTTATGTGAACGCTCACACCATAGACACGCCAAGCTAAAATATTCTCTATTCTATGTAACGTAGAATTCAAAGTCGTTTGTTAATACTCATCTAATAAAATTCAAAGGAATATGACGCTTATAGCGGCTTACAAAAAGCTTAGAATTCTTATTGACTTGTTTTATTTCTTACCAAATACTTATTTTGATCATAATTATCTGATTTCGTTAATCTCAAGATTTATACGTTTAATTTTATATAATCTGCGTTTCAGTTTTAAGGTGCATTCACACCTGTTAACGTGGGTATCATATGAAAATTGCGATTGACGTGCACGTTGTGATAGATACGTTGCGCATATGTTCCTGACATTAACTGACACACGTACATACACTCACGCCTATAATCCCAACAGGGCAGGCAAAGGCGTGTTAAAGACCCACATTTTGCCAAATATAATTTGGCCCTACTTACGTAATAGGGGCAAGACGAAGAATTGCTGTGGGACTTTGGGGAAGTAACTATTATCTTATCTGTGCTTTGGGAATGGAAGCTGGGAAAATTGGAAGTAAATTGAATCGGAAAGGTGGGGAAGGTATATATTGGTGAAGGCCTGTATTGGAGTCAGGGTTGCACAGCTGTCACTCGAACCAGCTGTTGCCGGGAAGTTCGAGCACTCGAACAGCATTACGGACTGTGTATTCCAAGATTTGTAAAAGCTAAAACAGAGCTAAGAACGAAAATACAGGGAGATAGAGGATAGAGCAAATAATTACTCAGTAATGATACTCATACGACACTTAAAGTCTTCAGACGACTACCAAGTAACAGAACTATTAGCTTAGGATACATTGGTGCTTTTAAGTAGGGTCACCAGAACGAATTCTTTATCCTTTATTTTTCTAACTTGGTGTTGTCAAATAAATAATAGGTTGTGTTTATTTTCTGAAAAAATAAAATATGGGTATGTAAAATATTTCCATCTATGGTTATGTAAATATGATATACATATAACCGAGACAGCACAGAAAATTTCCCGTTTCATTGCGACAAACAATACTTTAAAAACAAGTGTACAAGTATCTTTATTTGCATTTGTGAGAAATACAGGAACACCTTTTTATCTGATTAGTGATTGTTTGTCTGAGGGTCGATGTGGAATTCGGATACTTCTGCGTTTAATTATGGCGTTATGTAAGACAGCGTTATTTTGAATGCAGATGATATTACTGTCCTGCAAAATTGAAGAAAATCTATCAATCTACGATAATTATACTACTATTATTAACATGGGGGTACCCAACTTTTAGCCCGGGGGGGGGGGGGGAAATTTGATTTTGTCGGTCCAGAAGGGGGGGGGGGGGAACAAATCAAAATCAACAGCCAGTTCGAGTTACAGGTATCCTCTCCCAATCTATCCGCATAAGCAATATCTTTTCACTGTCTTTGCCCATCTTAATCTTTTAATATACTCTTGATTTTCTCATCTTTAATTCCCAAAGTGCCCAGCAGGCTGTTTCCAAAGTGGACAGCAATAGGCTTGCCCCTATTGCGTGAGTGGGAACAAATTATAGTTGGCAAAATGTGGGTTTTTACTAAACTTCTATCTACTCCTTCGGGGATACAGGCGTAAATCTAAGTTTCTTTGAACATGCCAATCCCTAACCACCACATACCGGCCGAACTCCTAGCCCCTCTAACCACCATTCGAATTTTGAAACTATTTTTGCATTTGATAGCCTAATTCTTGAGGAAGGTTATAAACTCTACGTGTTCTGGTAGAACACACAAACTTTCTTATTTATAATAGGTATAAGTTAATATTAGAACTAAGCTAATAAAAATATGTCGCAATATCTATTTTTACACGAGTTTCTCCGAGCTACAAGGCAATACTCAGTTACCTAGAAAACATCATCATAGAAATAAGTTCATACATAATCATTAAATATAACCTCAAACACAGCGATTTAAGTCGCAAATTACTTCTTACACAAAAACTTATGTGACCTGTAGTCTAAGGTTATATATTACATAAAACTTATGTAATAATATTATTACATTATAATTTATAAAGCAAATAATAATGCATAAATCAATTTCGTTCAAGTACTGACAAGAAAATTGTTATGTTTAGATGGATTACTAAAATGTCGGCTGAGCCTAAACGCGAATCAAGTGTTGCCAGTATTTATATAAGTATTCCCATATATTTTATAAACAAATAAACGAATTTGAATTTCTTGAAATTAGGTAAATATATAAAAAAAAATAATAGCTCGCCGTAAACTTTATGCCGCATCGTATAAGTTTCTGGCTGATCCTGAGTTTCTTAATTGAATTCCTAGTTCGTAAAAGTTACTTAGGTAATTTTTCTTACGGGAAATTGCCGCTTAAAGGTAACAAGCCTCCTTTCCCACTGGGCCGAAAAATACCTGGTTAAATGGTGTCACCTCTAGTGAAAATGTGTATACTCGTACATATATAAAATATATTATAAATCAGTACGAAATTTGTTTGTTTGTTTGTGTAAATAAATGATATCATGTCATGAAATAAAACAAAAATCTTTTCCAAAAAAGGATTTAGTGAAGATGTGTTCAATAGAGGTGACGTTTGATGATTAGAAGGGTACTGTACCAATGAAATTACTCAAGTTTCGTGCCAAAGGTTACAATATCCATAATAATTTCATATATTTTATGGCGACACCTGACCTATGTAATAAAACTCTTAAAGATTGTGAAATAATATATTTTAATTTCTCAATTGTTCCCAATATTATTGGTCATATTAAAAACGAACAACATTACCACATGGCATCAGTACTGGGTTATTATAACTTTAACTAAGTTGTATTTCAAAGCAAAATGTTTGGAGATTTGTAGGTAAATATAAAAGTCTCAGAAGGCCGCCATTTGTATTTGGCAATATTTTTATTATGTGTATCAATGATTCTAAACATAAATCTATCAATATACTACTTAACCTTTACGGTAATTAAAATGTCATATTATCTTAGGTTTCATTAATATATGTATAAATACTTTAAATATTTTATTTATTAGGTAGTTGGTATTAAACGTTGCAATGGTATGTGGATAACAACTTTTTACAAGCAACGAGGTATTTCATTCACTTGGATAAATAATCTGCAGTTTCCGTTGAGTAACTCGAGTGAATAAGGATGAAATTACATAAATATGTTTCTAAGTTGCAGATTCCATTACGATTAAACATATGTTAATGCCTCGTATTAAACAACATTGTATCATTCATATAAATTCAAACGTGACATTTAAAACGATGATGAATTCAATATCATATATTCTTTAAAATTACCTACATATCAACCAAATAAGACAACTCTGGCAACACAATAATTTAGCGGCAAGTTTTATTTTGACAGAATAAACTTTAAAAAGTTTTGAACGAGAGGCAAAGGTGCCGCGCCGCGACCTGTAATTATAATCTCGTTTGGTGAATGTTCTAAATTTCTCACGGTATAGTGAATGCCTCTTGTGTTACTAAATCAAGTTACACGTCTTACTAATATGAAATCAAGATATCTATTTTTTTGTTTTTACACAGCATTAGGCATACGGACCGCCAGATGGTCAGCGGTTATTGTAGTACATAGATGCTTGCAACACTATAAAAACAATTTTATTCTCTTTTTAAAAAACCTATTTTGTAGTTTAAAACACAACAACAAAACATGGTTATCTGACGGCAAAGTCAGCACTTCTGAAAAAGAAATATAGCGGTTCATATGTCTAATGCTGTGTAAAAATAGTGCTATATTACATTATTTCATTAAATATTGTTAAACTATCTAGTGATTGAAAAGAGTGGCCGTAAGTTTATTCGCCCGATGTCTTCTCACAAGGCTCAACTACTTTTTTTATCTGTGGAAAGCACCACGGGTGAAACGGGTGGTTATAGATCGATACTGGCAGATAGTGATCTTATTTATTTTTATATATTATATTTTGTTCTACGAGTACTTTCGAGGAAGTAACCTATTGTTTCGGTAACATTGTGTTGATCTAGAATATTTCATTTTAAGTTTTAAAAAAAGAGGCTTTCATGAAATAATTTATGTTTCTGTATGAATATGAATTATTGTGTTATTGTATTGTTTAAGTTTATTTATACTTAACTGGATATGTAGGTATGTAATGTATACCTATATGTATATGTTAGTAAATGAACAATTATAAGTTAGTAAATCTTGTGATGGTTTAACAGTGAAATATCCAAAGTCTTCTTGTAGTTGTGGACCACATTCTGCCGATTACCTTTTTAATATAATCCATTGAAGGTTGTCTGGAAGAGATCGCAGCCTGCGATAAGACCGCTCATTGTAACACTATTAAAAACTATTGTATCCAACTGACTGCTTCTGTGATATTTGGTGTGCAATAAAGTATATATCTATCTATTAAATATATTTGACTTTGAATGGATCTGGAGGGTGACTGATGGAAGGCTTCTCATCAGACGGGCCTTGTGCTTGTTTGACGAACTTAAAACATACATAATTAATTTAATTAGCTTTTGAAGAGTATAACATCATCATTGAAAATAATGACTTGGCTTAAATCCGATTATTTTATTAGCAATTCAGCACAATAGTACGACCATATTAGGAAAGGTTAGAGGTGAGAAATGAATGGTTAATTAATGTCAAATGATTGTTATAACAAAAGGATATAAAGTCTTCAACTGATTCGAGTATTGTGAGATTTTTATCTATTAACTACTTTTTAAAGGTTTTTAAGATTAAGTTTCTTGAACAAAAAGAAACAACACATGCCAGAAGCTTATTAGCTATTTTTCTACCGTTAGGGTTGCTGACTAAAAAATTATGTTGCAATTGATTTTAAGAGCAGTTGTCTACGCGACTCACGCAGGATACGGTCGGTCAAATATCGCTGGTTTGCAGAATATCGACGTAATTCAAAATTCAGTCGAATTGAACTAAGTATGCCACAATTTTTTTTTATTTTTTTTCTTTATGGTATAGGGGCCAAACGAGCAGACGGGTCACCTGATGGTAAATGACTACCGCCGCCCATAGGCACCTGTAACTCAAGAGTAGAAGGGTAGGAAAGGGTTAGGGCCTCCGGTAACCTCATTCACGCGGCGAAAAGCAATGCAAGCATTGCTTCACTGCCGGTTTTCTGTGAGGCCGTGGTATCGAGTGGAGTCGAGCCGGCCTATACGAGCCGAAGCATGGCTCTCCCACGTAAAGATATAATCCATCCATTTCAACATAATAATCTAATCTACATCATCTTACCATCGCTCTTTCATTTCGAAACTAACGTCGAAAAAAACGTAATTTAAATTTTGCCTCTATTCTAATCGAAGCCATTAACTTGCTCCACGTTTCCCACACAGTTAGGCACATAAGTGAGGTCAGTCCTGACCACAATTTGTCCATCACGTTACCTGTAATTACTAGTAAAATTACCGCTTTATGTAACACGGACGAGCTGCCCTGTCGGTTAAAGCACTTAATCGATTCTAGATGCAAGATCCTTATGCAATTTAAATAATTATAGAAAATAATCGATTAAAAATTTAGGCGATTATTTGATCTTGAGCAAGAAATTGTTGCTACCGCGTGCAATTACTTGTATATGGTTGATAGCGTTTACCTATAGGCCGTATGTGTTGTATACTTAGTTAGGTACTTGTTTAAAAAATAATTTCTAATTCGCAGAATTAACTAAAAAGTATGTAATATATAGGTAAATGATTTTATTATTTTATAAGCATTATACAACGGGTAGCAGAGACATCTTCAACAATCATCATCATATTTCAATTAATTTACACAAAACCTTAACAAATTATACACCTAAACCTTCCTCATGAATCTATTGGTGAAAACCGTATGCAAATCCGTTCAGTAGTTTTTGAGTTTATCGCGAACAGACAGACAGACGCGGCGGCGGACTTTGCTTTAGTGATGTAGTGAAAAGTAATAAAATCATATATTAATTACTAGCAACCCGCCCGACTTCGCACGGATAGCAGAGACATCTTCATCATCATATTTCAACCAATTTACACAAAACCTTAACAAATTATACACCTAAACCTTCCTCATGAATCTATTGGTGAAAACCGTATGCAAATCCGTTCAGTAGTTTTTGAGTTTATCGCGAACAGACAGACAGACGCGGCGGCGGACTTTGCTTTAGTGATGTAGTGAAAAGTAATAAAATCATATATTAATTACTAGCAACCCGCCCGACTTCGCACGGGTAGCAGAGACATCTTCATCATCATATTTCAACCAATTTACACAAAACCTTAACAAATGATATACCGAAACCTTCCTCGTGAATCGCTCTATCTATCGGTGAAAACTGCATGAAAATCCGTTCAGTAGTTTATCGCGAACAGAAAGGCAGACGTGGCGGCGGACTTTGCTTTATAATATGTAGTGATAAGTAATAAAATCATATCTTAATATATATAAATCTCGTGTCACAATGTTTGTCCTCAATGGACTCCTAAACCACTTAACCGATTATAATAAAATTCGCACACCATGTGCAGTTTGATCCAACTTGAGAGATAGGATAGTTTAAATCTCAAATTATAGTCGCAATTTTAATTTATTGCTAATTATTTGTCTGTTATTATTTGACAGTCACAATTATCTGTTAACTCCAAATGATTCTAACAGATGTCGATACCTTTCGACTGGGTTGAGTAAGTAATCAATAGATGGCGCTGCTATGGTAAATCTAATGCGGTTTTCACTAACAGACAGAGTGATTGATTAGGAAGGTTTTGATTTATAATTTGTACCCGTGCGAAGCCGGGACGGGTTGCTAGTATTAATTATATTTGTCCATATAACTTGACTTAGTAGTAACAATGGAAACGAACGAAGTGAAAATGTGTGATTATCTTATAATATCTGTTGTGAAATTCTGCTGTAGATATCAGTAAACTAAATTTTATGTTTAATTATTTTTATTATTTACTCATATATCACATGATACATTCTATATTATAAGTATGTTATGATTCTTTAAAAGTAAAAATATCTCCAATATCAACACTTCACACAAAAACTACCCATGATTTAATCTTTTTATTGTTGACTAGCAGCGCCTCGCGGTTTTACCCGCGTAATTCCCGATCCCTTGATAATATCGGGATAAAAGGCAGCCTATGCGTTAATCCAGGTCTCCAGCTATCTACATACCAAGTTTCATCGCAATCGGTTCAGTGGTTTTTGCGTGAAAGAGTAACAAACATCCATCGATCCATCTATCCATCCATCCATTCATCCAAACTTTCACATTTATAATATTAGTGGGATTTGTCCATCCAAAGGTTGCCTGGAAGAAATTGCTTTCAATGAATAAGGCCGCCCTTTGTACATATTCACCTGATGTATTTCTTTTAAAAAAATTTTTGTTGGTTTACAATAAAGTTCATTTCTATTGTATTCTATTTATGTCTGGAATTCTCTTAACTTTGTGAGATTTCAAATAAGCCATTTTATTGTGGCATTGAATTCAATTTGCACTTCAATTAATTCTGACATTACTGAGTGAATAATTGGGGCTGCGTCAAGTGTCTCGTTACAAAGATGACGTGCAATTTTAGTTTGGTGTTTCTAATTAAGATAAGATAAGACGCTTATTACCTACAATACTAATTAATCAATTATTAACTAGGTTATTAACAATTTTACCTGTGTCAAACTAAAAACAGACTTAGAACTACGTTTTCAGAATATGAAACGTTTATCAAACTAAATCTTAGTACATTTAGTTTATTATGGCCCTCTCACTGCAAGAAAATAAAACTCCCGTACAGCGTATTTCTGTAGTCAAAATAGCAACGTAATATCGAACTTTAAAACATTGAACAAAAGTGTAATTTTTTTTAAACGAGTAGTGGAATAGGCATTTGTCTTGCAACTCACCTGATGAAAAGTGACGATGAAGACGAAGATGGTACACGCCTATCCAAAAGACACTTATTCACTCTACTCTTGAACATTCCAGGATTATAATTGTCTGACAACCAAGACTTTGGGGGTTCCGACCAAAAAGGAGCTGTGAAAGTCTATTGTTCGACTTTTTGATGATTCGACAATGAAAAGATGGAATCTCTGTCTGCGTCTAGTAATCCGATAAAGAAATTGTGGAATCCTCACCATTTCTTTAATTAATGCGAAGAGAGCTTTCGCACACTCACCAAAGGTGAATCCTATAAAAAAAAGTGTCTGTGTGCAATTCACACACGGCAGAAGTGAAACTTCAGAAAAACAGATCAAGATATACAAAGAATGGCCTTAATAATAAACAGTAAGCAAACCTGAAGTCCAGTTACAACTGTACACAACTTTCAAAATAAATAATACTTCGTTTTCAATTTAGGCTAAGGTTGGATTTAAATGTAAATTTGTAAAGAATCAATTAGTTTTACTTAAGAATAAGTGAAATATGGAGAAAAAATGCACAAAAATTACACCACGTTGACATTGACATACACAAAGACAGAGATTGTAGGAACTTTATCGTAGGAACTTCATCGTGATGCTTCAGTTTCATCGAATTTCAAATCACAACGATTCTAAAGAAGTTTCACTTCAAAAACGATAAGCAGGCGACGTAATTAAATTAAAAATGTATTTTTAAAAACAACTATTGCTCGCTGAATTGTTATTACCGCTATTAATATGCAATTTGCACACAAGTGGTGAAAGTTTAAAACCAATTCTCAGAGTCCATTCTCCGATCTGTATATACCTGGAATTGCGTTTATTTTTAAAGATATTAGCATAACTGCAATGCTGCTTACCCTACCACAATTAGTCGTGAAGATACAAGTTTGTGTCACCTAGGAACTGGTTGTACAAGTTGCGATGCACACTCTGACCCGTGGTCTGTTCCAAACACTATTGGAATTCATCTAAGGGCTTCTAATGTATTTTGCTACAGTGTAATGAACTCTCATTGCATATATATTATGAATATTCTACCTTTGATATTTATTACAAATTGTATTTTATTTATTATCACGCTGCCAGCTCACCCTATGCAAGAATATGTAAGGTTATGAATATCTTTAGTGACAGATTTGACCTACATTTCGACTCTCTTTCCACACAGCTGTCAAAACTTAATAGCAGTATATCAGGAAATTAATAATACTTTGTTAACTTATTCTTAAATTATTATTATATAACAAATTTAGTATTATTTTCCTTTATTGCCATAATATAATATAAACAAGTGGTGTTTACCTTTAAGTAATTGCTACACTGTATTCTTATTATTGCATAATATATTATATTGTAAGTGTTTCTATGTGTAAGTAATTGTTGGTGAACCTTAAATAAATAAATTACAAAAAAAATTATATCCATACATTTATACACAAATAAATAAAATTGGAGTGTCATAATAACAGTTTTTTTGAAGAAAGAAAGAAAAAGTATTTATTTCTTAAGTGACGTTCGTGTTTACAGTACTTAAAGTGATGAAACATTAAAAAAAAGAAATACAAATAAAAATAAAGAAAAAAACGAAATAGAGTGACAATTGCCTTGCACGCACTTGCACGTCACTTATTGAAATTGGTCACCGCTCAGCATTGATGCTGATGGCGCCAGCAAGGAAGTTGCTGTGCGCCAAGCAGCGCTGATTTTACTAAATGCATCTGAATGTTTACACGGTACTAATTTTTTTTTCTCCGTCTTCATGTTTGGGTTCCCCGGGACTTTCACTGCTAGATAGCTGATGTTGTAAGGAGTAACTTGTATCCCACCATCCCACTAATATTATAAATGTGAAAGTTTGGATGGATGGATAGATGGATGGATGGATAGATGAATGGATGGATGGATGGATGTTTGTTACTCTTTCACGCAAAAACCACCGAAACGATTGCGATGAAACTTGGTATGTAGATAGTTAGAGACCTGGATTAACGCATAGGCTACTTTTTATCCCGATATTCTCACGAGATCGGGACTTACGCGGGTGAAACCGCGGGGCGCTGCTAGTAATAATATATATACAGGTACTACATAATGATGTGGTCATTCTTGGGGTCGTATGGTAGACCCCGAGTGTTCGGTTTAATGCTCACCGAAAACGTGAAATGTTACTTTGTGAGCCATGAATGAGATTAATAAAACAAATCACAAAATTATTTTGGTATTTTGAAATTTATCACTTGAATTTTATAATTTATCGATGAAGATAATATTTCGGGACAGAGAAGACCGTTATGCATTAAACTACAGATAATAAATATCAAGGCTGTTGATATAGTTACAGGATTTGTTAAAATAGGTTCCTATAAAATAATAATAACTTGTTTAGAAATGTGCAACTACACGAGGAGAAGCATTTCATAAAGAATAATTCTTTCAAAAAAAAAAAACCGACTTTAAAAACACTGTTCCATAAAAGACTTATATGGTTTTCTCATGGATGCCATTGTCAGAACTGGACCAAATTAGACCACACGGGTAGCACCAGCTTTCAAATAAAAAAAGAGTCATCAAAATCGGTTCACCCAGTCGAAAGTTCTGAGGTAACAAACATAAAAAAAAATACAGTCGATTTGAGAACCTCCTCTTTTTTTGAAGTCGGTTAAAAACTATTCAAAATTCAACTTATTTACTGACTAAACTACTTACCAGCTATCAATATCGAACCTTTAAGTGGGTTGTGGGAACTTTATAAAATAGTCGATTGTTCTCGAAGTTTGACCCCTAACTCTCTACGTTAACCACGATCTCTTCATTACCCAAACTGTTAATGTCTAAAATCTTTATCCATTATATGTTGACAGTGTTGACCTCTGGCAGTAAGTCAAGGTCGCTATAAGGTCGCGTTTAAGGTCACACAAAGAGATATGAAGAGCTCTATTCTGGATATTTCCATGCCGATAAAACCGTGGTCTCATACGACATCAATTTGAGCCGAAATCTACCATCTACCTGTATGCTTCTTTGCCATCTCAGTTATATACATACTAAAAGGTAAGCAGAGTCATATAAACATTCACATTTAGCATACTATGATATGGTCTCATGCAAGTCTATCGCCGCCAACCGGCCATTTTAGGAATTTAAGGTGGGAAAATTAAGAGAGAGTAATTTCTATGTGGGAGAGCCATGCTTCGGCACGTATGGGCCGGCTCGACTCCGCTCGTT
Organism: Euplagia quadripunctaria; assembly: GCA_963859945.1. Classification (NCBI taxonomy): domain Eukaryota; kingdom Metazoa; phylum Arthropoda; class Insecta; order Lepidoptera; family Erebidae; genus Euplagia; species Euplagia quadripunctaria. The sequence continues at coordinate 1,805,132 of OY982585.1, forward strand.
ACCACGGCCTCACAGAAAACCGGCCGTGAAGCAATGCTTGCATTGCATTTCGCCGCGTGAGTGAGGTTACCGGAGGCCCTAACCCTTCCCTCTCCCTTATTCCCATCTTTCCCCTCTCCCTCCTCTTCCCACTCTTCCCCCCCTCCCCCTCTTCTCCTACTCCTACTTTAAAGGGCGGCAACGCACTTGTGACTCTCGAGTTGGAGGTGTCCATGGGCGACGGTAGTCACTTACCATCAGGTGACCCGCCTGCTCGTTTGCCCCCTATAATATATAAAAAAAAATAAAAAATTACGTCACAAGTAGTTCATGATTTTTGGACCCACCCCCGTCCTTGTCACAGGTGGTCACATTTGTGGAACCCACCCCTCCCTGGTGTGACGTCACATATTTTCCAATTTTACACTCAGAACAGAAAAGCGCGGTTTTAATTTTTTTTAGTAAAAGTGTAGTGGCGTATGTAGTCTTTTAATACTTTAGATTTTGAACGAAGCTTATGACCCCCCCCTTGTCACACTTCGTTGACCCTCTCCCCCCCTTAACTAAGTAAAAAGGGAAGGCAATGGAAAGAAAAGGATTTTGCTTATACGGATGGATTGGGGAGCCGGGAAGCCCTCTGACATTAGACATAATAAAAGTATAAATATACCTAAGTGTATATCACCTTATTGTAACAGGGTTTAATAATAAATAGGCGCTCAATATTACGCTACTATTATTATTAATTCGCCAAAGACCTGTCAGCCTTTGGGTATTTACACTGCGTAGCACTTTGAACATTAATATAATAGTATAAAATTAGTCTGTCTGTGTGTTGCTGAACAGAATGGCTCACGATTGAGATGTGGGACCATTTGAGAACGTTTGTAACCTCAGGGAGTTAAAGGCAATGATTGTACGGTGGTCATGAGTTAGGAGTTTCAAGGACACGTCCTTTAAGCAAAAGAGTGACAGTAAAAATATACTTCAACATCATCTAGCGAAGACGAGCTGAACTACATAGTAATTATTGATCTTTCATCGTGCAATTAAAAGTTGTCACGCCAATACTTATACATAGAACTTTCGAACATCAACCGTTGGGTCGCAGTCGGAGCCATGATCACCTGTCCTGGTTGGAGGATTCTTCTTTTGAGTTGGAGGGACATGACAACTGGTCCTCCACAAGAAATTTAAAGAATATTCAACTTTCGGTACTCCACTCTACACAAGACTGCGATAAACAAGATAGAATATTGGTTTTCATATTTTTGGGGACAGAAAGAAAGAAAAAAAAATCCTAGACACTTAAGACACAATAATCACTACATATTATAAAAAGTCCCCCGCCGCGTCTGTCTGTCTGTTCGCGATAAACTGAAAAATTACTGAACGGATTTCCATGCGGTTTTCACTAATAGATAGAGTGATTCATGAGGAAGCCGGGGCGGGTTGCTAGTTATAGTAATAAAAATTTTACATCTAAAAACGTGTTCACGTGTCTAACGAATAGGATCTGGTTCAGCATTTGATAGACATGTGACAGGAAAGGCCTACCTCACAAGTATCACTTCGGGTGTTATGACTATTTATAGGCAGAGATATTTACCATTAGGCTGTATACCATTATGATAGTTTGCTTACTTAATTATAATTACGTTTAACTCTTTCTAAAATGTGCAGCTCCTATAATAAGTTGTTCGCTGTTGTCGAATCTGTCTATTATTTTAGTTACCTTTTATGTAACACTAATACCATTGTACCTGAACATCTGACTTTTAAAAGAGTGGCCATGAGTTTCTTTGCCAGTATTCGTCTCATAAGGCTCTACGCATTTTGGAAACTGGAAGTTATAGATCGACATAAGCAGGCAGTAGATTTTGGTGTTTTCACCTAATTTACTTCGACAATCCAGTACATGCTGTGGCGTCTGTTTGCGTCGATCTATGATTTTTAACAGTAGCTTCAATTTAACGTTCATAAATGTCACTTAGTGTCTTAATTGAATAAATGATTTTGAATTTGAATTTGTCACACACCGTTTTCTAGCTACCAGTCTGGATACTGGTAGCTAGAAATCAGTAAATGGGCCCGTCGTAAAAAAAAAAAACATCATCCTCCGAGCCTTTTCCCAACAAGTTGTGGTCGACTTTCAGTCTAACTACGATACGGCCTAAATTCGATGTTTTACGTGAAGCGACTGCCATCAGACCTCCACAACCCAAGTACTAGGCGATATCGTTCTGTAGTTAGACCAGGTTGTCGGGTTTTTTTTTTAGGGCTTCAACTACCCGTAGCGAATGCCACAGATGTTCCTATGGCAACCGGGATCGACGGCTTAACGTGCTCTCCGAGGCACGGAGGGGTCTCAATGTGTTAAGAATGGTCACTCATCCTAAGACTGACCTGGCGGTTACCACTTAGCCACGAGCCAAGAATTAGACATAAGCTGTAAAAACTATAACTAGGGGCACTAGTGCCTGGTTCACATAATATACTTATATAAATGAACTTAAGCCACTAGTTCAAATGAAATAATGTAATATTTGTGTTAACTGTTGCAATAACCATTAAGAGTGATCTTCAACAAACGTGATCTTGCGCATGTACAAGATTTAATTAACAATATCGTGATCTTAATAACAATTTAATGGTTTTTACTGAGATCATGATGTTCATTTTATTTCTGGCAAACTTGATATACACTCTTAAGACTTTTATTTCTAAAAAAAAACCTCACAATCGACTTTAAAATGTCTTTAAATCATTCTGGAGTTAATGGTTAGTTTAAACTGTAATACCAGAGCTGTATAGTAAATTAATTTCATTTCAGTATTTTTGTTTTTTCTATGGAATTAGGATATTTTTTTTTCAAGTTAAACTTCTTTAAAATCGTTGTGATTTGAAATTCGATGAAACGGAAGTTCATAATCTTTGTCTTTGCGCCTGTGTACTACCAATCTTTGTCTTTGCGCCTGCGTACTATATGTCAATGTCAACGTGATTTGTGTTGATTTTACTTTTTATTATTTCTCATTCTCCCGTAGGCAACTTTTCTGAAGTTTCACTTCTGCCGTGTGTGAATTGCACACACACACACTTTTTTTTTGTAAATTTAATAAGCCTTACGATATGTGAAATTATAGTAAAATAAGACATTGTACAGATAGCACAGAGATAGTGTAGTTAATACAGCTGATATTTATCTAAGATATTTTTAATAGCTTAGACATAGACCTAATTATAGAGATCTGAATATATTATCAATAAATACAAATAAATAAAATTGAAGTGTCTGTTTGTAATGTCAAAATAATAGTTTTTTAAGCTCATACAGTTATTTGCACGATACCTATGCCTAAAAATCTAATTTTAATTTTTTTTATCTCTATAGGCTAATCTCCGGAACGGTTAGACCGATTTCCACGGGAATTTTACTGACAGAAGGCTGGTGCTATAAAGAGTAACTTAGGCTTTTTTTTATTTTGGAAAAAAATTAGGATTCCGCGCAAAATATATAAATAAATAAAATGTATGCTTGTAATACGTATGTTCCAGCATATTATATACTGGCTGCGCCTCGCGGTTTCACCCGCGTAAGTCCTGATGCCATGAGAATATTGAGATTAAAAGTAACCTATGAGTTAATCCACGTATCCAGCTATCTACATACCAAGTTTCATAGCAATCGATTAAATAGTTTTAGCGTGAAAGAGAAACAAACATCCATACATCCTCATGAACTTTCACGTTTATAATATTAACTAGCAGCACCCCACGGTTTCACCCGCGTACGTTCCGATCCCTTGATAATATCGGGATAAAAGGCAGCCTATGCGTTAATCCAGGTCTCCAGCTATCTACATACCAAGTTTCATCGCAATCGGTTCAGTAGTTTTTGCGGGAAAGAGCAACAAACATCACGTTTATAATATTAATAGGAATAATAAATCAATCACAAAATGGAATAATTACCACAGTATCCTTTGTGGTAACTGTCCTATTTTGTTCCTCATCGCATGGTGACCCCATCTTTACGAGGTCGAGAACGTAATATTGCGCGTCACTGTGTCAATTTCTATATAATAATATCGTGTGAGCTCCCGCCATTTTGTGTTGTATGTTCGTAATATAATAATTTAGTTTGATGTATAGTGCGTGTTGCTGGCGATTCTCTTGGGTATTTTTGTTTCATCTCATATCACTAAAAGGTTTTGGCTATTGGATGTATTTTATAAAATAAGTGATGTAAATTCTATGGGAGAATGGGAAAGTACTGGACGAGTGTCACTTTTCAATACATTTTTTGAAGTTATATTTCTTTTGGCGCGTTATGGAAAAATGATGAGAGTAAATTTTTACGATGCGCGCGCACACCGTCACGAAAAACCGACACCCTGAAGTTAGCTGGTCAACATTTTAGTTTTTCAAAAAAAGTTACCAACTTCACGATAGTGATAAAAATGGTTTTTACATATTACTTTGAGTACGTTTGTAGAATTTGAGGTTAGTTCACGGTATGTATTATTTATGATAATTTACTGTGATTATAATTGATAAATATGGTTTTTACATATTACTTTGAATACGTTTGTAGAATTTGAGGTTAGTTGACGGTATGTATTATTTATTATGATATTATATTTAATATAATATTTATATAAAACTTCTTACGTGCGTACATACGTACACACACTTTTTTATGATATAGGCATAAAAATAGACATAACTCGTAAACGGATAGTTATTTTTTTAAATTTTTATTGGAACTGCATTCTGCAGTCACATCTTTCAGTGATTTAAGTAAGTGTTCTATTTTCAAATACACCTTGTAGTCATAGCTTTTAAAGGTGTCTATATATTACTGACCCTACTTTACGACTGCAGTAACTCTTAATGCTACAATATTAAGTGTCAATTTTGAAAGAAATAGAATTTATGAATCAACCGTCAATTATTCAAAAGATCAAAAGTACACATTAAAGATTGTGACTCCAATAACTCTTATTGTTATAATTTTAAAGACTATATTTGAATAATTGAGTGCTGACACAGAGTGTGAGTTGTATATCGAGGTGCTATTACTCGGAGCCTGGAGTTTTAGGGCTGTCACACTTTATCTTTTTGTTTAAAGAATCCATTGAATCTTAGTTCATTAAATTTAAAAATTTACACGTAATTCTATAACTACCTCAATTAACATCATTGTCCTATGACATCCTCTTTTTTCTTTTCTAGGCTTCTACAAAGAATTATTTCATATTAGTTATGACCCTTGTTTTACCCGTGTCAAACGACTTCCTCTCAAACACTTAATTTCCTGACGACTGTTCCACAATTTATCGCAACCATAGACCCTATTTATGTAAATATTACTGTTATAAAAGAATATAACATGACACACAAACTGAAATCTTGCAAAACTAAAAAAAACCAGCACTACATATGTAGGTACAGAAAGATTTGGTGCCAACCCTACTTAAAGTAGGTACTTGAAATTGGTAGTTACTCACAATTTATGAGAAAGTGTTTGCCAGTGATAGTGGCGACATGGGGTCAAAACGATGAACTCCGTTTACATCTGTTATAAATAAAGACAGTTTCATACAGAGACTAGCAGATTTCTGCTCGAAGTGGAACCGTCCGATTGAGGAAACCACAGAAGATGCAACAGCAGAAGAAGAATTATACAGAACACGATATCCTTTTCCATCCATTGGCTTACCTTCTTACCTATCTTTCTCTTTCAATGTACTCCCAATTTTTCCATCGTTAATTCCCAAAGTGCCCGGTTGGCGGGAACAGGCATACAGTGTATTAGATGATGGGACCCAAGTATAGTTGGCAATATGTAGGTGTTTAACAGGCCTCTGCCTATCCCATTCTGGGGTACAGGCTTGAGTGTATGTATGTATATAGTGAACATAATTATGACTGTGCTGTTGGCCTAGTGGTTGGTGACCCTGACTGCTACGCCATAGACAAACGATTCGTTTTGCTTACGGACGGTAAAATTTAGTCGAATTTTCAACGAAAACTTTACCGTTCGTAAGTAAAACGGATCATTTCTTGATTATAGGAACAAGCTTTTATTAACTTCACTTGTAATTTTTTTTTATGGCATATGGTGGCAAACGAATCGACGGGTCACCTGATGGTAAATGACTACTGCCGCCCATGGGCACGTGCAACTTAAGAGTCACAAGTGCGTTGCCGGCTTTTATGGTGGGAGTAGGGCAAGGGTGGAAGACGGGGAGAGGGGAATGGAGAGAAGGATTAGGGCCTCCGGTAACCTCACTCACTCGGCGAAAAGCAATGCAAACATTGCTTCACTGCCGGTTTCTTTACTTGTTCTAAACTATAATTTATTTTAATGCAAGTACCTAATACATAGCAAATTTATCCGGCAATCCTATTTAGAAATCAATTTAAATGAAACTTAGAGGTGTACAAATGTTAAGTGCTCGGCCACATTTGCAAGAAGGATCTAAAATTATAATATTAAATTGTTTTGTATTTAATTTGATGTTAGATCAAATTGAAAGTGGAAGGTCAATTTTGTTTAACTGTTGAATCGTAACATGCAGTAGCGCTGGTGTATCATATTAAAAAGTTGCCTATTGTTGAACAAAATATTTAACTGAAAAACAGGACACACTACTTTGTCAAGTAAATATAAGTATTGGCGAATCTGTACAAATAACTAATAACCTTGTATGATTTATACATATTAATATGTTGTTGTTTCTTGTTAACCCCTAACACAAACTAGGAGGGATGTTATTGTCTGTGTATCATATAACAAACGGATGGACCCATTTTCACTTAGTTTTCTTTTGGTTGAAGGGAGACTTGATCTAGTATTCTTAGCTATAAATCACAAAAATTTGTTTAGCCGTTCGAAGATCATAAGTTCTTTTCTAATCGTTTTCGAATATTTTTATTTAGGTATTTTAAATTTTCAATTTATACTTGATCAATGTATTATAATATGAGTACTGAGAACTAGAAAAAATCCTATTAAACTCAATAGAGGTCTGTTGAGCTTTGAGAGGATTTTTTTCTAGTTATTTTTGTACTGACTCAAGGTACAAAATTCATTACATAGAGTAGTGTTTCTTACGTACAAGAAATCACAACCTTTATTTCTTGTTATAAAGCTCATAAAACTGGTTTAATTGTCTCTGAAGTGAGTTTTTTTTTTTCAAATACAAATTTGGGATAAACTCTCTTAATAATTTGTCCAACAAATACATATACGTAGCAATGTTTTAGATTTAAGCGATATACGCACATAAATATACTTTTGGCAAGTGTGGCCGGGTACTAAGAGAGCGGTGAGGACACCCAGTGACATTTAGCTCTAGATAAAAAATCTATTATAAGTACTGAGGTATTCTGTATTCCACCTATCGGTCGAATTAAGGAATTTATATCGGATTGTAGTGAGTGAGGAGGTAGGGCATGGCAGATTTCTGCTCGAATTTGAGACGCCTGATCGTGGACAGGCTTATTCACGTATTAATCTAGCGTACGTTATTTCTGCATATAAGGATTTGAGAATAACGGTCAGTGATAATTTTTTTGTTTCTCAAGAAAAACAATTAAACGGACCATTAAGTCTGCCATTTTAGCTGATTACGTTAATTTTTCAAGATATCTGAGGTTGCAAATAAGCACACAACGTTATGCTAAGCGGTTACCGAGTCACAAGTGCGTTGCCAACCTGTAAAGTAGGAGTAGGGAGGGAAGACGGGGAGAAGAGGGGGGAGGGGGAGAGGAGGGAAGAGGAGAAGGGGGAGAGGAAGGGTTAGGGTCTCCGGTAACTTCGGTCACTCGGCGAAACACAATACAAGCACAGGTTGACTGGCCTGTTGGTCTAGTGGTTAGTGACCCTGACCGCTATGCTTATAGGTCGTGGGTTCGATTCCCACCTGAGTCTGAGTGTTCTTTATGTCCGTTGTTTCTATGTTTGTAAAGTCCTCCGCGACGCAGGAGTTATTCCTACTGCGGGAGTTGTCTTTTTAAAACGAACGAACGAAACGAACAAATTGCTATGAGGCCGGTTTTCTGTGAGCTCGTTTTATCACTCCGGTCGAGCTTGCCCATACGTGCCGAAGCATGGCTCTCCCACTTAAAGTGTAACAAATTACAAACAATTATAGACTTTTTTTTTCTTTGTTATAGGGGGCATACGAGTCAACGGGTCACATTATGGTAAATGACTACCCCCGCCCAGAGTCACAAGTGCGTTGCCGGCCTTTAAGGTGGGAGTAATTGAAGGGTGGAAGAGTTCTAGAAGGGGGGGGAAGTGATTTAGATAAATTTAGAATTAGGATATGAAGGATAAGGTTCATCATAATCAGTTACCCATTCAACTTTTTATGTTAAATATTTTTTTCAAAAAAAAAACCGACTTCAACAAAAAAAACTATTTCATAAAAGACTTATATATGGTTTTCTCATGGATGCCATTGTCAGAACTGGACCAAATTCAAATGGGACCACACGGGAAGCACCAGCTTTCAAATAAAAAAAGAATCATAAAAATCGTATAATTATATATTTAAACGGGAATGAACGCGATCACGAAATAGGTATCACATACCTCTGAATTGCCTGACGTTTCGACTAGGTTGCACTACCTATATATACCTATTTCGTAACTGCATTATTTCCCATACATATTCATAATTACAGTTACCCCCAACTCCGAAAGAGTCACTTGTGGCTGTTCCGATTCGAGAGGAAGTCTGCTGTGCTCTATATAAATTGCAACATTCTTATTAAGGTTGAGAGCGCTTAGCGCCTTTCACTGCAAAAATAACTTTCAAATCATATCGCAATTAGCTCAGATATAAATCGTCTCTTACTTTTATTATTCTGACATGATATTAACACTTCAATTCATCGTATTGATTACCATTTCAAAGTGAAATCGATTAAATAATCGATTCGATTGGCTGTATGTAGCACTAACAGGGAGCCACTACTTCGCATGTTTAAAAAAAGCAGTAATTAACTGTTGACCGCGGTTTCTTTCATCTTCATGTAGATTTTTTTACGCAATTGATTGGCTTGTTGATCTAGTGGTTAGTGACCCTGACTGCTGAGCCAGAGGTCGTGGGTTCGATTCGCACCCAGGACAAAAAATTGTATGATGAGCATGATTAGATTAGAGTTTAAGGACGAACTCCGATAATTTACGTGAAGCGAGTGCTATCAGACCTCCACAATCCAAGTACTAGGCGATATCGAAGTTCTGTGGTCTAGGTTATGTTTAGGGCTCCAACTATTAGGCTCCTAAATGCCACAGATGTTCGTATAGCAACCGTGACTGACGGCTTTACGTCTTCTCCGAGGCACAGAGGGGTCTCAGTGTGTTAAGACTGGTCATCCATCCTAAGACTGACCTGGTTAGTATTACTTAACCTTGTAATGTGCTAACCTACTCGGTTACGACTTAGCCGTCTTACTGTCTCAAAGTATTTTTAAATTATGAATTCGTTTAGTGAGTTTAACATTCAAAACCATTCACTAACTCATAAAGAAACCTCGAACACTTATACTACGAAAACAAAGGCCACTTACAATCACTCAGTCCATCAAAGGGCTAAGCTCAATGATACGGTAATATTTCTCACCCGTAGTATTAAAATGATCAATGACTATTTTTATAACACACGCAACAATAACACTGTCGTGTGAAATAAATATTTTTTTAGTTAATTTTATCCTTCCACTTGTATTGTCATAGATAATTACTTAATTATTTAGTTTTTTTTTTGTGATAAAGGTCCAGGCACTACGGATGCGTGGTGGGAGCAGAAGCAGGCCTGAGAGGGGGCGCGGCGTGTTCCGAGCGCGCTTCTTTAAACCCGAAGGCCCTCCGCACGCAATGGTGTGGCTGCTTTCGTTTAAGAGGCGGCCAAGGTCTGTCAAGGTTCTCCGGGACTTCCTTCGAAGGGTATACATACTATTTCACCAGTAGCCATGGTGATGTGTTCCCGTGGGGGTCTACATATCAAAAGGGATGCGTGGTGGGAGTGATAGTGACGCTTAAGGCCGAGGCCGAGTGACGTCGACACTGGGATAGCTCTATAGAAATAACGCATTACTTGTGACGAGTAATTGCTCCACTTTCTTTTCCTCAAAGTCCTGTCTAGTTTGATGTCTAACGTAAATATTATTTGAGTAGTTAGTGATCCTGACTGGTGAGTCAGAGGTGCTGACTCAGAAGGCAGCAGGACTGCCAAGTATCCGTGTTCTGGAGCTCCCAGTACAAGCTATGCTTAGTTTGGGCGTAGATAGCGATGTCCTAGAACAATATTTTGCTAGTCCTATCATCAATACAAATAAATAAAATTGAAGTGTCTGTTTGTTATGTCAATGCCTGATGGCCTAGTGGTTAGTGACCTTGACTGCTATGCCATAGGTCGTGGGTTCGATTCCCACTCGAGTCTGGGTGTTCTTTGTGTCCGTTGTTTGTATGTTTGCAAAGTCCCCCGCAACACAGGAATAATTCCTAAAGCAGGAGCTGTCTTTATTATTAAAAAAAAATAGTTTTTCTTAAGCTCATACAGTTATTTGCACGATACGTATGCCTAAAAATCAGTCTTTAAATTTTTTGTCTGTCTCTTTGTTCCGGCTAATCTCCGGATTGGGTCGACCGATTTTCACGGGACTTACACTGGCAGATAGCTGGTGTAATAAGAAGTAACTTATGCTACTTTTATTTTGGAAAGAAATAGGGTTCCGCGCAAAATATACGAATATGTACACGGGATCGAAGCCGCACGGGAACTGCTAGTTAATAATATAACTCTTCATCAATTTGTCATGTCATTATTATCTTATGACTGACCATTTATTTCTATTATTTAATTGAATATATTATTACTAAACATAGTTATATAGTTGTGAATTTAAAGCTAATTAATTAGTGCTTTTAACAGACAATATTTTAGTGAAACATTGTAGTTTTATCTCGCTCTCATCATGTATTTTAAAGCCATGTATCTATTCAGAAGGAGACATCTGTGACTTCGTGGTACATTGTCGCTCGAAATTTGTCTTGTCCACACTACCCAGTTATCTTCGACATGTCGCCCAAAGAGTGCCTAGGGGGCAACATTTTTTTTGGCCTATGGGAGGGAGGGGGAGGCAAAAATTGTTTTTGTCTAAGCCTAAAATTTTACTCAAATTACCTTAATAAACTTAATTCTGTGCAAGTATACAAAGGCTAGGGGAGGGGAGGTAAATGTCCTCACCTGCCTCCCCCTTGGTATGCGAATGGCATAGCTAGTAAAATAATATAATGCAAGTACTTCTAAGTAATGAATACTGTAGGCCTCATGTCAACTTGATTTAAAGCCAAATTCTTAAACTATACAGCGTGTGGTCAAATTTTAGGAGCGTTGTATATAGCCGATAAATAGTTCATTTAGCTTGAAAAAACTGAAAAAAATTTTTCAGAAAATGCTTTTATAAAAAATATATAACACAGCCACGCGTGGCAGTTTAGATAGCTCTGTATTAAACTTACCGTTCTTACAGATGAAATCATTGTGCTAATGTTGTACCTGTAAACAAAAATAAATGTTAAAAAACAGTCGTTTATAATTTAATATAATTTTGAGATTTTGAATTTTCTACACACATTTTTAGATTTGGTTATTTCTTTTTTAAGTTTTAGAAGCTGTCTGTACGTGTACTGTGGCTTTTATTTATAAATTATTTTTAAATAGCTTCCAGCCCCAGATTCGCACGGGTGTTATGTAGATACTAATGTGGTGAACAATTATCGTCTTATGATTTTACAAAATAACACAAAACAATAGAAAACTATACGTATAAACCTTCCTCTTGAGTTGCTCTATCTATTGGTGTAAACCGAATTAAAATCCGTGGCGTAGTTTAAAAGATCTAAACGTACAAACAGCGGAAGCGATTTGTTTTATACTATGGAAAGATAATACGTGCGATAGCCAAGTTATTCAATTTATTTAAGAAATAAAGATGTCATATATTGACATGGTCACTTTGCCAGCTGATGTTCCTGTCCTAGTGGCCCTCCAGTCACAGGAAATACAGGACATTCGGGTACGAGAACCCGGCTTCTGCGAGTTACTGCTGTCTCAGTTTAAAAAATTCTAATTGTAACTGCACGCTAGAGTCTTGCCCTTTCAGTGACTTAAGTAAGTGTTCCTTTTTCAAATACACCCTGTATAACCTTGAGTAATTTCACATTCTCTCGAATTTTACAGATTTCACATTATCTTGATTTTTACGAGAATTCACATAGCTTCTACACCAGACCAGAAGCTATGTGAATTTTTGTAATCGCACACCCATCTATACCAGACCGCGGCAGCATAGCTTAACCGTGGCCCCTACATGAAGCAGATATTTCATAAACAATTGCAGTTCGGCTAGGTCACTAACCAATTATGTTTTACACCGCGTAGGCACAGTTCACACAGAAACTGCTATTGTTATACAATGCTGACTTGCGTGTTCTAAGTAATTTGTGTTTAGGTAAACGTTTTAAAAGGTGTATTCACGAATGCAAAGATGGTTATCTATGAAATAAACCAAAAAATAAACTGAAACATTATTACACAGCGCTATTTATCCCCAAACTCAGTATAACTTTTGGCTCGACCGGAGTGATGCCACGGCCTCACAGAAAACCGGGAGTGAAGAAATGTTTACATTGCTTTTCGTCGAGTGAGAGAGGTTACCGGAGGCCCTAACCCTTCCCCCGCCCTATTTAAAAATATATTAAAAAGCGGTTATTTGAAAAAAAAAAGAAAGATATATAGTTATATAAGTCTCGTGTAAAAAACGGAATACCTCAAAATATCATTATAAAATCGGTTAAAATCGATATTTCTTAATTTTTTTTTAGTAAAGAATACTAGCAACGTCGGACACACATTACTAGTATTATTGTTAACCCCTCCAGCTAAGCTAAAATGCGAAATCTAACGGGCTCATAAACTTAAATGGTTTTTTGAATTTTCTAAGCTGTTCCGACCAGTTTTATTAGTTTAGAAAAAAAAAATGGCGCCTTTTGCAATTAGGGCTAAAAAATAAAATGATCGTTAATAATTTATAAAGTTGAAAACCGATCTAACTGAAATTTATGGCACTTTTTAGTATCATCACAAGCTACAAACAGTTCAATATGTTTCAGACTTCTATTATTCCTTTCAAAATGATTAAATGTCGAAAAAACACTCTTTTTTTAACTTTCACCTTTATTTGCTGTTAAACAACAGCACTTAGTGACTTTGAACAGGTCTCATTTTGCAGGTAATTCAATGGAAAACAAAAATGCTTTGGGCACATATGACGAAAAACGTACTGGAAACGAGATATCACATGAAATGTAAAAAAAGTCTTTTTTTTCATAAAATTTAATAAAAAAACAATAACGCCCCACTTGTCCAGACTGCGGGTTTCGAAATAATCAGCGATTTTTTTTACTATTTATCCAAAAATAAAAATGTTTGGTAATCGAAATGTCCATTTTTGATCATAAAACAGCTACGTTGACTGGGCTATAATGAAAATTGGGAAAAGGTCTTTGTGTTCAGATTGTTCATTTACGTTCATTTTGACGCGAGTGACAGATGTCAAGTGCCAGTATTGTACATTGTTGGATCGGTTCATTAATTAATTCATTTGTCACTTTTGTTTAATCTTTTGTTTACACGTGTCACTTTGAGTGAAAGATACAAAATGGAAGACAGTATTGAATGAAAAATCAATCGTATGATTCCATTTATAGTGAGTATACTACTGGTACGTAGGTACGTGGTACCTGTAGTACACTACTGGTACGTAGGTACGTGGTACCGATATGAGGTATGATATTTTATTTATTGAGAGATGACTTTTATTTCTTGTTAATTAGAAAAACTTGCATTGTACGTGTGAGAACTGTGTATTCGCGAGTATTAAGTTAATTTTCTATGTTGCCTAGCAGCTCTGTGATTTTCATTTTAGAACAATATTATGTTACATTGTCCTCACATTAAATTGCGCTTATAAGCAATGTAACAAGTAACTTTGTAAAAAAAACATGTTGAAAAAGAGTGTCCTTAGAGTGTCTTGCCTGTTCTTCTCCATAGGATCTACGTTTTGGAACAGGCAACTAGCTTCACGACCTACTTATACTGACTGACTTCTCCTGACAATTCAAAAATACCTACAATGGGTTTACTTGAAATAAATAATTTTGATTTTGATAAAATAAAATGGAAAAAAATCGAATTTCAGCCATAGATAAATCATTATGTTATTATTAAATGTTATGTTATGTTAAAATGTGTGTCTTGTCTATAACATTCAAACATAACTATGATATTGGCTTCGTAAGCATAAATGCTAAATAAAGTTTTATGTTTTTTTAATGACAACAGAGCTCATTCACTTGTAAAACTTTGTAACATTAATAACATTTTAAGGAAAATACAAAAGCGAATGGTCGAGCATTTAATGGCAGATGGAGTGATAAATTTTTATCGTCACCCGTCACCGTTGGCCGTCATGTTTGAAGTTTTTCATTCAAGGTGCTGTTATTTTTAGTAAAAGTTAATGTTGTATTTAGGGATTAATATTATAATAATGATAATTCTTGCGTGTGGTGACCGCTTCGGGTACCACCTCAGTAAAAAACTGGTTATGTTAGAATAGAATAAAACCACACGACGGCGCGCTTTTTCACGGGGCCTATAGTTGAAGATGGTCCTGATATAATATGAGAATTTCCGATTTTTAATCAGATCATTCATATTTAGATCTGGTCTGGCCTGAATCTTAGACTGGCCTGTTGGCCTAGTGGTTAGTTACCCTGACTGCTATGCCATAGGTCGTGGGTTGGATTCCCACCCGAGTCTGGATGTTCTTTGAGTCCCTTGTTTGTATGTTTGTAAAGTCCCCCGCGACACAGGAGTAATTCCTAATGCGGGAGTTGTCTTTTTAAAAAAGTTAAGAAAAAAAAAGATAAGATCTATAGAAAATAATATATCCTATCTGTATATATTAATAGTATTGCCCTATTATTAATAGTTAAGCAGAAAATATACCAGAACACCAAAAAAGTACAAGCACATGCAATCGTAAAACTGATTTAAAAGTTATTTTATATCGAAAAACTGTACTAACACATGTTAGTGTATATAGTTTTTTCTAGGTTGTATCGTTATGAAAGATTTTAAGGGAGAAAGAACAGAAATGTACGAATTTATGCGCCATCTAACCAGTTATCTACAAAGAGACGGAGGTTGTCCAACTAAAGTCCGCCGTAGTCAAATTACTGTGAGAATAATATACAAAAATGTATATCCTCATTACATTAAAAACTGCTATAACGTAAATTATATAATAAGTTATGTGACGATTGTTTTGATTCCGTAAAAAATTTATTCACATGAAAATTTTAATACTTCAATAATTCATTAAGTAGGTAAGTAGGTATTCTTTATTGCGAACGAGGCTTATTTATGACCTAGATGCGTAGTTTTATTTTAATAATATTTTGAAAATAGAATATTTGACTGTAGTTCTTTAATTTTTTTTTAAATTTCGATCAAAAATATTTATCTAATCTTTATCATATTTAATTTTACATTACTTTTATCGTGTGGAAATCCCCACGGGTCATAACCGAGGATGATGTGGTATGTCTGACTCGAACCGACTTAAACCACACGGTGTTCCGTCACAAGTGAGTCTATTACAGGGGACCCGGGATACCCTAGGAAGGAAGCTTCCAAGAACCCCTGCAGACTTTGGCCGCCTGATCAGCAGGCGACCACACCGTGCAGTACAGGGGGCCTTAACCCCCCTCCAGATGAGAGAGGCGCGAGCGGAACAAGTTGCGCCACCGTCTCAGGCCTGCTTCTGCTCGGGTAACGGTCAGCCCTACCCGCCACCCTCTACATTATTTATTATGTCTGAAGAATGTTATTTTTTTCGTTCAGATTTGTCTTAATTTATTTATTATTTATCCGTTTATTTTGAAGTGTTTTTTTTTTATTAATACTAGCAACCCGCATCGGCTTCGCACGGCTTGTAGAGACATCTTCATCTTCATATTTCAACCAGTTTACATAAAACGTTAACAAATTATACACCTAAACCTTCCTCATGAATCACTCTGTCGATTGGAAAAAACGCATGAAAATCCGTTCAATAGTTGTTCAGTTTATCGCGAACAGACAGACATACGCGGCGGGGGACCCTGTTTTTTTTTAATACGTAGTGGTTTAGAATTTTTGCCAATATAAATAAAGTTGTTTTTGTTTATGATTTTTTTTCTACTTTTACTGTTTATTTATAAACATATCTCGACCTCGGATCTCTATTCTATAAAATCTTATTACTACTTAAAACTATTATTGATACTATTATTAATTTATTACACAGATTACCACAGACAGAAAAAAAAACTTCGCGCCATTTTTAGATGATTCTGTGTTACGAATAGAAGTTACTTTTAGTATATTATAGCTATCGAGTTTCTAAATATTTCTTTTTTTTTCTGATAATTTGTGAAGTGAAAGTAATCCTTAAATTTTAGTATCGTGTTAGTTTTTTATTGAAAATATTCGGACGCCATTTTGTTTGCAGACTGTATGTTATACAACTATGAAGTAAGTAGTTAAATGGATTATCGGTTTTCACTTTAATTAAAAACAGTTACAGATAAATGTGATGTATCTGTTTGATATTTTGATGTAATTGCAATAGTTGCATAATTCAATTTATCATCGGCGTTTTAATGTCAAAAAAAACTAAGCGATGTGCTGGCCATTTTATACCAAGACAATTAAATAGAGGTCATGAGTCCTACATTTATCGATATTGGTTGCTTTTCATTGTACATACACACTCGTGCATATATAGCTAAATATGTACGAATAGTCATGATTTAACTGAAGATGCCATATGATTTTTTCCTTAGACTTTTACTTTCCTGTAAACTAATGTCCAGAGCACAGAACAGGGAGTCCGGGCACAGACCTCGGTCTTTCCGGCAACAGCTCGAGTTACAGGTATGCGACCGTCAGGGTCGAGCTGATAACGGCTTCCCGCAATAAAAAAATAAATTTAAAATATCGTAAAAATCGCGCTGTGATAGTTCAGAGTGCTAGTGTTGTTCAGAGGATGGCCATGGTCGTATGGCGCCTTGCAATTAGGGTTGTTTGCACTCCTTTTGGGTTCACCGTGGTCGAGTAAAGCCCCACCGCTGGTTGCTGACCCCTGTTTTAAACTACCGACATTTTGATTGTTAATTGAACGTATTATATAAACTACTATTAATCATAGTAGCACTTTGTTTTGTATAAATGTTTTGATAGATTTATTGGCTCTATATTGATTGATAATTGATTGAAATGGGTGTGTGATGTAACTCGGTAGTACGTACGGTACGGATAAGTTAATTTCAATTTATTATAATATTAATATTCTGAGATTTTAGTATTAATTTTTTTATTAAGATTTCGCTCTTTGATACGTGTTGTTATATTTTATATTGCACTTATTTGTGTACCTATCTTAATACTATGGTAGTCCAATATAATTTAATTTCTTTGTAAGTTCTGTTATAGTTTTTTTAATTCTCTGTCTTTTAATTCTTATTTTCTAATAAATTAATTATAGTTTAAAAACTAAAAAACACGTTTTAATAACAAATCGAACTAATAACTAGTTATTATTCTGATGATCCTGATGTGAAGATATTATTGTATTGTCATCGGCTCTTGACACGTGTGCAAATCATGAAGTTCATCAGATGCCTTTAAATTGATGAAAATAACGTTGAAAGATTGCGTTATACCGAATAGATACATTACGTAGTCACGTCGAGCTAATAAAAGGGTGTTAACAGATAAATAGGGTAGGGTTAATATTCAAAGTCGGGTCACTAAGAAAATAAAAACCTAATTACAAAAAAATCATTTGTCTCTTTTTCAATTGTGATCGTAAATAATTAAAAAATAAATTTGTAAAAAGAGTTTAGTAAACAAATACGACTTTTTTTGCAATTTTTTCTTAAATGTCAAAGCCAAAGTATCCCGCCATAAGGCACTTCACTTGTTTTAGTGAGGTCATTCCACCATCGGAACGATCCCACGGAATGCAAACTTAGACCTATATAGTTAGGTATTCTAGTAAAATTACGAATAATACTTGTTGATATGTCAAAGTCGTGCCTTGCTGTGGTACCAAGGCCGCTAGTCTACGTACTACTGAGAGCAGCAAACTTTAACTTAATGGGATAAGGCAAGCGTTGAAATTAAGTGAACTACGGACTTAGGGTTGGGACACTTACTTTAAGACGAGAATCTGTAGGTAGGTATTTATAAATAGGCAAAGACACAAAAGTTAATCAACCTTTTTCTACATCAACCATTTTTTTGAAGTTATACTTCTTTTGGAAAAATTATGAGAGTAATTTTTTACGATGCGCGCACACCGTCACGAAAAACCGACACCCTGAAATTTAGCTAATCAACATTTTAGTTTTTCAAAAAAGTTACCAACTTCACGATAGTGATAAAAATGGTTTTTACATATTACTTTGAGTACGTTTGTAGAATTTGAGATTAGTTGACGGTATGTATTATTTATTATGATATTTAAACAAACTTTGGATAACTAGATAAAAGTATAACTTCTTACGTGCGTACATAAGTACACACACACTTTTTTTTCTTTAGTGGCCATTGACGAATAATTTGGAAACAATTTTTCCCGCACCTCCGAAGGAGTTTTATTCTTGTCAGTGATTGAATAAGTTACGGTCAAGTTTCGATCTCTGGGCCCTAGCACTGATAAATGCTAAAATCGACATTAATTTTATAAATTTCATGTAATATTTTTAAACATACAAGCTTGTTAGCGTGCGGCTCATATCGGCGTGAATAGTGTTCACGACAAGACAGGGTATTAAATCGGAGATTAGATTTTTGACTGAAACACGTTTATTAAAACGTTATTTGGCGTTTTAATCGTTTTTGTTACATTAGTTACGAATAATTTTTCGCTTTTAAAAACCCCATTCATAGATTTTATATTTACTATAAATATAGAGTATATTTAAAAGGTAAATTTATTTGTGAAATCACAACTATCTCTGTGATATTACTTTAATTTATGAATTTGAGGGTAGGCGCAAAAAGAATAATATCTACAATAATAGTTTAATAATAGTTTTATTGGAACCAAAAAACAATGTTTACAATAGTCATGTGCACGAAACTAACCGCTCTACGGCTCTAGTGAGAAGTTGAGAACTGTGTCGCAGCTATCAACGCCCACCTCCGAAGAGGGCTCATAATATATTATTATTATGTAGGTACTCTACGGAATGTTTGAAAATAAATAGATTTTGTAACTTTTTTTTTTTTTAATAATATAATAAAAAAGTATTAAAGACAAATCTTTCAATTAAACTTGATTTTGTTCATTTTCATATTCTTTATTGTACACAAAAAAATACCACATCATATACAGTAAGGAAAATGGCATGTAAAAATTGTACAAAGGCTAGTTTAACCTATAGTTGAGTTTTCTTCGCGCAAACCTTGGTAGTGGATCCGAGATGATCGTATAGAAAAATGAGACAAAATCATGCTTATTTAAAGACAACTCCCGCATTAGGCATATTCCTGTGTCGCGGGGGCTTTACAAACATTCAGACAACGGACAGAAAGAACACCCAGACTCGGGACAACTATTTGTGGATCACAAGTTTTTGTCCCGTGTGTGATTGAACTCACAACACTCGGCGCGGCGTAGTGGCGACTTAAACCATTGCGCCATCCGTGCAGTCAATTGGATCTTCATACGAAGAAATGTAAAACAGGTTGTTGAGGGAAATTTGTTTCTGTGTTGTTTGAAATAATAATAATAACCATTGTTTAATAAAATTTATATCTCGTCTTCAAAAATAGTTTATTTTCGGTATTATCTTATTACTTTAAACGAGCAATTCTTGTATGTATATATTTATTTATGTATATATTTATTTATGTATGTATTTATATCTCGGGTATCTCGGAAACGGCTTTAACGATTTTGATGAAATTTTGTATACAGATACAGTTTTGCATTTTAAGTTCAACTGCATAGTTGTATTTCCTGTAAAAAACAATTTTATAAAAAGCTGCCGGGAGAAGCTCGGTTTCCCAGGTACTATTGAGTTAATGCTCGGTTCGTCCCGGTTGTTAGATTCATAAAAGTAGACTATATTTGTCTTTCTTCTATAAAGATCACAAATGTTTTTTTCATACTTCATGGCCATTGGTTAGGGGGTTACTCTCACATATTTTATTAATAATTCGTTTTATTAATTCTAAATCCTTATTGTTAGCGAAATTTGAACCTCAAAAATTTCGGTAGCAAGGTCACTTATTTATCATGTACCGCGGGTTATTTTGACACAGCAAAGAAACATTTGAGCAATGTAAATCTTAATTTATCTATAACACATGCACAAGACGACCTCTTCAGTTGTACAGAGACAATCATATCGCGTGGGATTGCGCTTGCGCAAGTTTCGAAGGTAAAACAAAATGAGGAAACGAAAAATTTTGCCTCTCGCCGCCTTTATCTGAGGTTTACAAATTAAAACGACCTTTTTTGATGTTGTTGAGTGCAGAAAATTATGATGAGCATGCCATCCGAGTGTAGGTACACGGTCGTGGCCAAGGGAGGTGGGGGGGGGGGGCAATATTTGATATTGTAGGTCCAGAGGGGGAAGAGGGGGGGAGGGCAAATCAAAAACATTTTTTTACCGGTTGGACCGAAGATCCTTTCGCTATATTTAATGAATTTAATAAATTGAATCAAAATATATAAATACTCGACATTAAAATTCCATCATCTGTGAAAGTTGGCCGAACTAATTTATGGATAATTAGTACACAACCCACTTCAAATTACATTACTATAGCGTAGAATCCACAGATGGTGTAAATAAAAAAATAACTTGCGGTCAGTATTTTTCGTTGCGCTAACACTTTTTTCTCTCTAGCCCTCATCCGCCGAGCGTCTGAAGTGTAACTTCGTTCTAATTATGTATATGCCGTCACTGCCTTCTTACTACCCTATGTATCACCTCCGGTTCCCATAAAAGCAATGGTGGAATGTTTAAAGGTAAATATTTTAAATCGATTTTTGTTTATGGTATAGGGGGCAAACGAGCAGACGGGTGACCAGCAATTTTTTTAGATTTCCGCACTTCGTCTATACATTTGCAATGAAATGTTTTCACATATCCAGAAGTGGGGCTTAATACCGACTTCAAAAGGTTCTATGTTCGGCTGTATATATTTTTTTATGTATGTTCACCGATTTCTCAAAGACGCCTGGACCGATCTGATGATGGGATCCTGGAGAAATCGAGGGGACTCTTAAAATTTTATAGGCACACTTGAAGCTATTTGGGTATTTTGAGGCGCATTGATGTCGGTGTTTTTTTTAAGACAACTCCCGCATTATGAATTACTCCTGGGTCGCGGGGGACTTTACAAACATACAAACAACGGACACAAAGAACACCCAGACTTGGGTGGGAATCGAACCCACGACCTATGGCATAGCAGCCCGGGTCACTAACCACTAGGCCAACAGGCCAGTCGATCGTTTATTTGAAACATGCGCACAATGAATTCTCTTTTGTTACTATAGAGTTTATAGATAACCAAAGACTGTCTGTAGGTTTATTCAAATCTAATTTATAATGTCGCAACATGAAATATTGCATTTGAATTACAAAGTCCCTCCAAACAGCTCAATCATCTATCAAAGTTCCGCTAATGGTTCAAACAAATTGTGTTATATAGTTTATCAAAAGATATTTGTGTGTATTATAATTATTAATGGTTAAGACTACTGCAATCATTATTATAGTAGATCGAACTATCAACATTTTAAATGAATGAACTGAATTGAACTTGAAAACTCAACTATGGGTTAAGTTAGCCTTTGTACATGCTGTTACGGATGTCGTAATAAAGCTGTTCCCGGATCCCTCCTACTTAAGGCGCAGTACGGCACACCGTGTGGTTTTAGTCGGTTCGATTCCGACACACCGCCCCACCGAAAACCCCGGTGGGGTGACGGCCCGAGGGGGTTTCCACACGCACAAAAAAAAAAAAAAAAAGCCTTTGTACATGCTATTTTCCTTTCTGTACTTATAAAATTGTTATTTTTGTGTACAACAAAGACAATATCAACATCAATGTCCATCATACAACAATATTCTACTAATACTATAAACGTAAAAGTTTGTGAGGATGTATGGATGTTTGTTACTCTTTCACGCCAAAACTACTGGACCGATTGCGATGAAACTTGGTATGTAGATAGCTGAAGACCTGGATTAACATATAGGCTACTTTTTATCCCGATATTCCCACGGGATCGGGACTTACGCGAGTGAAACCGCGGGGCGCTGCTAGTTAGAATATAAGAATGTTAGGAAATTCTTTGTGGTTTTCCTTCACACCTCCCTTGTAACTAATTAGCCTTTGTAAACAAATCTATAAAATCATTTTTAACCTACTTCTAATTGTCATAACGAAATGAAACTTTGGAACTGATCTGATGGAGCCAGGAGGTGGTTACTGGAACTCTTCAATGACAGTAGTGCTGTAAACCTCTGCAGTTTGGGCTCATATGATTTGTTTTGATGAGTCCAATAGATTGAGTTTTGTAACGATAGTCTGACGATGTAGCCAGGAGGTTTAACTTCAAAAAAGAGGAGGTTCTCAATTCGACTGTATGTTTCTTTTTTTTATGTTTGTTACCTCAGAACTTTCGACTGGGTGAACCGATTTTGATGATTCTTTTTTATTTGAAAGCTGGTGCTTCCCGTGTGGTCCCATTTCAATTTGGTCCAGTTCTGACAATGGCATCCATGAGAAAACCATATATAAGCCTTTTATGTTATAGTTTTTTTTGTTGAAGTCGGTTTTTTTTAAAAGAATTATTAGTTCTAAAGCTTGTTTTTTTTTGTTTCACTAAACTATGATTATTTTTGTGTATGCTATATTCTAATGTCATTTCTACAATATTCACCAGACAAAAAAACCGAAAGAGGTTCTCATGTCGACCTGTAATTTTTTATGTATGGTCATACATAAAAAATTAACGCCTAACTTTTTATAAGGTAGTCCGAATTCGATCATTCTTCTTTAATTGGATAGGGCACTTGGAAGTTGGTCCCATTTAAGAAGTATTTACGAATTTAATTTTTTGATTGGCATTCTTCTCCAGCATCACATTTCTAAAGCGTCTATCCATTTTCCTCACTTTCTCTAAAAATCCCCGTCTCGGCACCATATAGGAATATGGGAAACATTAATACCCTGACAAGTCGCATTTTAGTGTCTTTTGTGATGTTTCTGTTTCTCCATATTTTCCTGAGCCGATTCTAGCAGACCTAGTTATAGCCATGAGTTATTGTTAGCTCGATCAATAATCATGATCTCCGTCTTGCTGCGATTTATCTTTAGACCGAAATTAAGGCTTGTTCCACTTTGCTCAGAAGGGATTCCATATTGTCGATGCTAGTTGCAAATAGGGTGGTGACATCCGCATAACGCAAACTGGACATTTTATAGTGATTCCGTCTGACCAATTCTCGAGTGCTATTCTCATAATGAGTTCCGTGTAAATATTAAACAGCAATGGTGATAAGATGAAGCCTTGACGGACCCCGGCACTTGAATGGAACGGAAAAACGGAATGAAAGTCATTCGACAACATGTCGTCTGTTCTCACCGATGCTGTTCCTTCTTCATACAGTCTCCTTAGAAAGTAATCAAGATTTTTAGGTGTTCGTAAGTATAGTCAGGAGAGTCTCCCAAAGCACTGGCCACCTTACTTAATCGAACGCCTTTGAGAAATCAACAAAGTTAATATAGGTCGGCTTGTTGAATTCTTTGACTTTTTCAGTAATTTGGCGCTAATATTAAATTTTCCGAAATGGTCAATTTGGTAAAGATCTGATGATGAGTTTATTTTTCTATCATGATTGTATTATATTATTAATGGCGCATTAAAGTCGGTTAAATATATACTTTTTTTAAGTTAATTATATTTAATATTGTGACCAAAAATTGTTACTTTATCGCATTATTAATCCACTTTCCAATGCATGTCTGTAATTAATTTTATGTAATTTTGAACAGAACATAATTTTGCAACCCATTATTTTGCCATAAAAATATTATGACACAGACATACTTCAAATTCGTCTCACACATTAACATAATATGTTGCACGGGAATATATTTTTTATATAGCTTTGTAATGACTTACAAAAGTAATTCGTGCGTTATAATTGTTATAAATCTTTGATACATAATTTGTCTGGCAAAATTTCACGGTCAGTAACTTTATAGAGGCTGTTAATTGTATCCTAACTATAATATTATAAATACGAATGTGTTTGCTTGTTTGTTACGCTTCCACGCATTAACTACTCAGCTGATCATGAATTTTGTATACATATTCTTAGGCATACAGTATAGAACATAGGGTACCTGTTATAAAAAACGGCTAAGTGCGAGTCTGACTTGCACACCGAGGGTCCCGTAAACTTGTATGTAGATAGAACGTCCATCTCGGGTATCGATTCTCAAAAACTTTTGCCCGTATTTTTCGAAAGACAAACTTAACTTTGCGGTTGCCATGTACGACAAAGTTAACAATCCAACCGCAAAATATAAGTTTGTAATCACAAAAACAATTTTTTTATGTGATGTAACAACAAATTAACGACTTTCGCAATTTTTCCTTTATCTGTGCTATAAAACATTGCTTCATGCCAAATTTCAAGATTCTAGGTCAACTGGAAGTACTCTTTAGGTTTTGATTCCCTTGCGAGTAGTTGCGAGTTTGAAAATATGCGGCTTAAATTGCCGTTTCTTTTGATTGCGTTAACATAGAAGTTTGATTTTGTTACAGCTTAAAGATATTATAGACTTGAGTATTTGATATAAATTTCAATTTAATACCTCTACGCGTTCATGAGGAAAAGGGTAGTAAGTTTAAAATTATTAAAAATATATATTTATCATATGCTGTAACTAAAAATTTACGGTTTTCGCAATTTTTCCTTCATCTATGCTATAAGACGTTGCTTCGTACCAAATTTCAAGATTCTGAGTTCACGGGAAGTACCCTGTAGGTTTTGATTCCCTTGCGAGTGTCGAAAATTTGCGGAAATTTACGGCATAAACGGCTGTATCTTTTAATTGCGTTGGCTTAGAAGTTTGATTTTTTTACAGCTCCAAGGGACAGTAAACTTGAGTATTTGATATAAATTCCAGCTTGATACCTCCACGCGTTCCTGAGAAAAAGGGTCTTGACAGACAGACAGACCTTCGGACGGACGGACAACAAAGTGATCCTTTAAGGGTTCCGTTTTTACACGCTTTATATTAGCTTCACTTGTATGTTTGTAACCGACTCCTTTGGGCGCGATTTTGATTTTGACCCACTTTAAACGGCCAGATTTCATTCAAATTTTGCACACGTGTCAAAGACCGATGACAATGCAATAATTCGATTAAATTTTAATTTTTTTTTAGTTGAATTTTCTATAAAAGCGTGTTTTTTAGTTTTTTAAACTATAATTATTTCCTTTCGAGGCACGGAACCGTAAAAATGTGAAGTTCCCGAGGGCAAAACATTAATCATTACCAAAAGTCATGATTGACGAATGTTCGTTGGTGATTGATGAAATATTATCGAAATGAATCTCATCTCTCATCTCATCATTCAACCGTCAATCACTGCATTAGACGATAGGTTATTCGTCAATCACCGTTTTGATTGTGGCAAAATTGACAGCAAAACCGTGTAATGGGCGCCTTAAATGAAAGAATGATCGAACTCAGACTACCCTGTAAAGAGTTATGCGTGGTCATACATCAAAAAAGTGTGTGTGTACTTATGTACGCACGTAAGAAGTTATACTTTTGTCTAGTTAAATAAAGTTTATTTAAATATCATAATCAATAATACATACAGTCAACTAACCTCAAATTCTACAAACGTACTTAAAGTAATATGTAAATATGTAAAAACCATTTTTATCACTATCGTGAAGTTTGTAGCTTTTTTTGAAAAACTAAAATGTTGACTAGCTAACTTCAGGGTATCGGATTTTCATCAATTGAAAAATATACGGGTCCACTTAAGAACTTCCTCCGTTTTTTCGTTGGTTAAAAATACTTTGTTAGAGTTTGGTCAATTTGTGTTTTGTTAGTGAACGCTGTTATATGTAGCGATGGGACCTACTTGATATGGTCTTACTTTAGAATATTTTGTTGTACGCGGTATAGCGGTTTCCTTTTCTAAGTTAAAATTTAAAAAAAAACCTGTCGTAACTCTTGTGTCACGGCAAATAGGGATGAGATTGTATTTTGTCAGTAGATCTTTTGGATTTTTCAAGCATCAATCAAGCGTACCTATTTTCTTTTCTCTGCTTCTCCCAAAGGGTGAGCTGAACTGGTAGAGAATGCCACAACCATGAAGTCCGTCTATGTACAAAATGTGCAAAAAGTTGAAAAAAATAATCGATGTTATGTAATAGATAATAAGATTTGTTTTAACTGTATGTTATTATTGGTGTACATTAAAGAAAATTTCATCTATCTGGCTAAAAAGATTTACTTTTGGGCTCGTTCGCAGACTGCTGATTTGATTAGAAAATAGCGGCATTGAATTGAATTGAGAAGTGTTCTTTTGTCCTTTATGTTTTAAATTTGGAAATACTATAAAAATGAAGCATAGAGATTTTTTTTTGTATCTGTCGCGTTCGTGCTACATCTTCCATAGACGTGAGATAAAAAAAAAGAAATTAGACTCGTCTAGTATGTACTAGATATTAGTAAGTTAACAGAATCTAGACACGAAATGAAATGTAAAAGTTGAAATGCGTGACTTGATGCTTTCTGCTTGGATGTGTTATTATTTTATGCTAAACGCGCTAAGGTTACTTTTGGAATTTAATAATTTTTTCTGTCTTTTAAGACCGACGTGAAGGTATCAAATTGAAATTAATACCAGATACATACTTAGGTCTTATAGTCCCTTTGAGAAGAACAAACTCAAGCTTCCCCCATCAAAAACTTCGGCCGCATATTTTGGCACACGCACTAAATCAAAACCTTATAAGGTACTTCACATTAAGTAACGTTTACCTACATCACAGTTTTTGAAGTGCAAAATTTCTTTAAGCACGTTGGGCACTTTTGGTTTGAAGAAAAAGCATTGAATTCGCGTGACCGTTACGCTCAGAGACATATTATGATAATTACAGATATATGTGTGAAAACTTCTTCAGTTTTGTTTTTAATTACAAAGACATTTGCTGTGGAGAATAACCATTATCAAAGGAAGAGCATATTTGTTTATTAGTTAAAGAGTTTTCCTAAATGCACAAGACTCGATCTGGTGGCGCTTGGCAAATTGACTTAGTGATTAACTGATGAGTTAATTAATTAGTCACCAGGGCCAGGGGAACAAATATCAAGGACAGGACAAGCGTCGTAAAGTAAAAACTACGCAGGGTCTATAAGTAACAGGTGACAGATGGTATTGATGGATAAAACATTAAAAGTCAAAGGGTTCAAGTGATTATTACTAGTGGTAGATATTAAAGAATCTATTTGCTTTTAATATCTTCACGAAAAGGTGAATCGATTGATATCATCAAGGGATGAGTGAAAACATTTATAAACAAGTGAATAGGTGTTAATTAGAAAATGGTATTTTTTATTTATTTATTTATTTAAAAACTTCCTGCAGTTCACAATGCACGAGGTGGACTTAATGCCATGGCCTTATCTACCAGTCAACCTTTGGATGATTCAGAGAGGGACATGGCAGGTGCATAAGAACGAATTTCTTAAAGATAGTCATACTTACAAATACAATTACAATTGAATATACATGATACATACATACATAAATACTCATAGATAAATATATATATACAAAAAATACTATATATATATACCAAATATACCTATAGTTATGAGGTTATGATGATATTTCTGCCAACTGTTTCCTGTAAAATTCACGGACCTTTGCTTTAGACGTGTCTCTGTTGGTGGACATCCTAATCTCAGGAGGGAGGGTCTTCCATAGTAAGATAGAATGGACAGCGAATGAAGAGTGAACAAGAGAAGAAATGTGTATAGGGCATAGGAGTAAAAGATTATTTGTGGAGAGAAGATCTCTGTCATGGTTGGAACATAGAAGTTGAAGATGTGAGGTCAGATAAGTGGGATAGTAAGTTAGTATTTTCTGGGTATTAAGACGATTTAAGAAGGAGTAGAAGGTATTGAGTGGTAAGGGCTATTAAGTATCAGAGGCCGACCGTAGCAGTACCAAGTGGTGCCTTGATATTAAAGCAAACAGCAGGAGCAAATATCAAGACAGGCAGCTGTCAAGGGGTGATCAGTATCAGAGTGAGAATCGATATTAATATTGATGGGTAACAGGTATCAAGAGCTGATAACGAGGAGTAGGAGATATCAAGTTTAGTGGTAATTAGTTATCAGAGGGCGAACAGATATCACGAGAGAGTATTTGCCAAGGGGAAAAGAAATATCAAGGACAAGCCTGGTGTCAACATTGAAGTATTATACATCAAAAATCGAAACAGTTTTTATTTAGATAGTGGAGATATTTTGTTATTAACATGATTTAATGAATTGTGAAGGAATTTCATGATCTGGGCGACCATCATACCATGTTGTGACATTTCATGACACTTGATTTTTTGTCCATACATCCATACAACAAATAAATAAAATTGAAGTGTCTGTTTGTAATGTCAAAATAATAGGTTTTTTTAAGCTCATACAGTTATTTGCACGATACCTTTGAGTAAAAATTTGTGTTTCAAATCTTTGTCTGTCTGTCTGTTTCTTTCGGCTAATCTCCGGACCGGGTGGACCGATTTCCAAGGGACTTTCACAGGCAGATAGTTGTTGTTATAAGGAGTAACTTAGGCTACTTTTATTTTGGAAAAATAATTAAGGATCCGCGCAAAATATACAAATAAGTACACGCGAGCGAAGCCGCGCGGGAACTACTAGTATAAAATAAAAATATAAAGTACAAGAAAATAACCCGAATTGATAGATATTTTTTATACCGCATTGCTTTAAATACCGCATAAAACCTCTAGTTTAAAATAAACTCAAAACTTTGATCATAATATAATCAAAACTTCAAAACTCAATACGTATTTGAAAAAACTAATAAATGATTAACGCATGACTAGAGACGTGTCTGCGTAGTGATTGATACAACGAATCGATAATCGAGTAAATGTTTTTATAATATTCGTAATCGTTAGCCGTATATTTTAATATTCAAAACAATTAGAATTAATATGAGTAATAATTGACAAGATTTAAGAATTTTCATGTCTGAAGCTTTATTATGTAAAAGTAACACTTTCTAAGCGAGGATCGGCCGTCATCCCGTCAAATCTTGATAATCACGTAATGTGCTTTCCGTATTTTCATGAGTTGTTGTTTTTTTTTATCCAAGTTATCCAAAAAAAATATTCTTGTATGTTATTGTATTGTTATTATTTTTTTTAAAAGAATAACGAAGGTTTTTTGGATCGTCAAGTCTATTATTTGTCAACACTTTAAGCGGGAACGCTACAGCCTCTTTCTAACGTTTTGGACTAAGTGGCAAGTGCACTGGATATTACTGTTTTTGGAATCACTCGGGAAAAATATGGTGTTTCTTTCACTGAAGATAATTAGCTATCGACCCCAAATAAGAAGTTTTCAAAGAAAGCACCAAACTCATGTAGATATTATTGATGCCGATGCTATCTGAAATCATGTTACACTTATTTTCCCTCCTTGCTTAATTTTTTTTATATACAATTAATTAAACACTAATAAATCTGTTTAATTTTTGAGTCTAAAATCGATTCTTTTTTCAATATAAATCAGATCGCTTAGATTATTTAATCGATTTTTAGTTCGATTTTAACATCACTACATCTCTAGTAACTTCAAATATCAAACGTCACAGAATTCAAAAATACTGCTATAGGTTCAAATAGCAACTTAACTCAGTTCTACGGATTCGCGGGAAAATACCCCCCCCCCCCACTCCCCTGAAAGAATAGGAATAATTTGGTTCCACTCACGTGACTCACGTAATAGGGCTAGCTTATTGCCGCCAACGGGGCACTTTGGGAATTGAAGATAGGAACATTAGGAGTATATCGAAAGGGTAAGGTATGCCAGAAGGGAAGGCTATGAAAGGAAAAGGATATTGCTTAAACGGATGGTTTGGGGAGTGTAAGCTATAGCTCGTGAAGGTCAGGGTCTCATAGGTACTTGTAACTCGAGATGGCTATTTTCGAGAATTCCGAAACCTCGAACTCTATTATTGAGATCTAAATTATTACTTTCAGATAAATAATATCAACTTATGTAGTTTAATCAGCGACTTATGAAACCACTATTATCACTATCACTACATATTATAAAACTAAGTCCCCTGTCTGTCTGTCTGTTCGTGATAAACTGAAAAACTACTGAACGGATTTTCATTCAGTTTCATGCAGACAGGGTGATTCATGAGGATTGATTGAAATATGTTGATGATTGTTTCCGATGTCTCTGCTACCAGAGCGAAGCCGGGGCTGGTTGTTAGCTTTAAATACTTCGATTCAATACTTTACTTTCAAATTAATTTAGAGAATACTATAGTTTAAACAATCGTGCCAATATATTTTACAAATGATTCTTCCTAACTCATAATAATCAATCTACACGGCACTGAAGTATCAATCTTATCATATCTTACTAATATTATAGAGGGGAAAGTTTGCGAAGATGGATGGATTTATGTTTGTTACTTTTTCACGCAAAAACGGCTGAACGGATCTGGATGAAATTTGGCACAAAGATAGATTATGGTATGGAATAAAACATAGACTACTTTTATCCCGAAAAAATGCGAGCGAAGTCGAGGGCAACAGCTATCATCCTATACACGAAAATGCGAATGGAAGTATATTTGTTAGTATTAGCATGAAATCCTACTAATATTATAAACGTGAAAGTTTGTTAGGATGGATGGATGTTTGTTGCTCTTTCACGCAAAAACTACTGAACCGATTGCGATGAAACTTGGTATGGAGATAGCTGGAAATCTATACAGAAAAGAACATAGCGTATCGGTCATACAGAAAAAGTGCTGTCCATAAGGGATAGAAAAAAAAACTTTGATGAAAGGGCAAAGCCGAGGCCAAAAGCTAGTTTAATCCGCACCTTTTCACAACTAAGTTGGGGTCGGCTTTCAGTCTAACTACGATACGGCCGAACTTCAATATTTTATGTGAAGCGACTGCCATCGGACCTCCACAACCCAAGTACTAGGCGATATCGGAGTTCTGTAATTAGACCAGGTTGTCGGACTTTTTAGGGCTCCAACTACCCGTAATGAATTCCACAGATGCTCGTATGGCAACCGGGACCAACAGAGGGGTCTCGATGTGTTAAGAATGATCACCCATCCTAAGACTGACCTGGCTAGTATTACTTAACCTGGTAATGTGCTAACTCGCAAATAGAAGTTTAATATGAATAATAATAATAACAACACAATTGACTTAAGATTGTCATTTCACGTTTAATTCTATTAAACTGTTAATTACTTACAAAAATCTTGTAAATGTTGAATACGGTAATAAAAAGATGTTATTGATAGTCATAATAATTATTAATTGTATTCAAATAGCGTGGCTTCCATATTGCTATTATGTAAATGCTAGCTCGGAAGTAGTTAGTAACATTATTCGTAATTATTGTTCGTGTACAATGTTAACTGGTCTTTATGGCGGCAATTTGATGTGTTAAGTGTGAAAAGAAAAAATGTTTTTTTTTGGTGATGTTTTTTTTTGTTTATTATAAATTAAGACTATAGTCTTCTTTGAAATTATGAACAAATATGTCAACCATAATTACTAGGAAAACTACGATATTTGCCGATGCATCTTTTTCTTATTTTGTTGATAGTTATGAAAAATCTACATATTATTATGATCAACAAATGTAACTGTTACTAAGTATTGGTGTGGTTTTTTGGTTGTAGCTCACTTTGCTGTTTGTTTTAATTACTTACTAAAAAATTATTTAATAAAATTTAAGAGTGACAATGAAAGCATTCACTATCGCACAGTTTATAAATCTATTTTTAAATTTGTAATAAATACAATTGAAAATTCGAATAAAAAAATTATAAAATTCCTTTTTAGAAGACGTAAAAATATTTAAATTTAAATTTTGAAGATGGAACACTGACTTCAAACATCAAAAAACTCTTAAGTTTTTTTTTTTAATTAAAGACGACATTCCTAATATAAAAGATAAAGCCACTTACAAAAATAAAAAAAAATACCAACTAACTTTTTTTAGAAACCTCTTCGCGTCACTTGTGCACTACACAACACAATCACACAACGTTTGCAGTACTCTTTCACGTGGGCACTGACGACTGCATGGGAATGCCAGCCTTATATACTTGCTCTTATTTCTAATGCCATTGAGCAAGCAAGGATAGCGTAGTGGGGTAGTTTCCGGGTTTATGGAGAAAAAAAGGCCTCCTTTTTTCGAGATTTTACAGAGATTTTATGATTTAGATTTGACGATTTAGGTTTGGAACAAAAATACAAGGATGTCATTCAAGGAGGTTGAGGTGAATAGGTTGTTTGGTAATATTAATTCTTAATTCTTTATTTAGACAAATAAAATATATTTTTATATAATATATGTATACAAAGACGAGCTTATCTATATTAAAGCTTTTCTTGATAAACTTGTGAGCAATAGAAATTAAATTTTCAAAAAATGCCATGAAAAGGTTTAAAACTTAATTTAAAATAAGAATTATTTCAGATAAACTGAAAAAAAATTTATTAAAAAAAACAATTATAAGTACATTTTTTGACGGGCCTGTTAGTCTAGTGGTCCTGACTGCTAAGTCAGAGGTAGCGGGGTTTGATTCCCACCGGGAACAAATAATTTTGTGATGAGCATGATCATTTGTTTTATCTCTTGTTGTAATTTATCTATAATCTGTATCTATTTAATAATATATGTATGTAGTATGTTTATCAGTAGTCTGGTTACAATAGTACAGGCTCTGCCTAGTTTGGAATGAGACGGCCATGCGTGAGGTGTCTCAAGTTATTATTATTAAAATATGAAGTAATGTATGTGTAGCTATTTAATTACTTATCTATTGTTGTTTGTGAGGAAATGTATCACATATTTAATAAATGAAATAAATAAATGTAACTTGTATGTTAATTGGTAATATTTACATTTTTATGTACAGAGACAACGTAGAAATATGTTAAGTAGAAAATTATTTAAATGTTTGACATTTTTATTTGCTGTGTATTGTATGAAATGATACCATTATGTATGAGGAAAAATCCTTGTATGATGCATCATTACCTAGGATGCAAAGTTATTAAAAACAATATTGTTTTTTTTAAATTCAAAATTTACTTTTTTTTGTAATTTTTTTCTACTTGTTTTTTTTCTCGAACGATTTTAGCTTTTGCTGTTACTTGTCGTTGTATTTTCTTTTTCTTTATGTCATCTATACAAATATAATAAAGCTGAAGACTTTATTGTTTGTATGTTTGTTTGTTTTAACGCGCTAATCTCATTAACTATCATATTTGTATAATTCTTTTTGTATTGGATAGAGTATTCATTGAAGAAGGCCTATAAGGCTATGTAACATCACGCTATAACCCTTAGGGTCGAAGCAGTGAAAGTATACGCGGGTAAAATTGCGGGGGACAACTTGTAATTCATATTTTTGAAGTGAAAACTTCTTTAGGCACGTTTGTGAATTTTTGCTATGGGAAAAAGCACTGAACGCGTGACCGTCACGCTAATAATACATTTATATATCCACTAGAGGGCGCTAATCCAAACATTGAGTTCTGTCAGCTCCTTATTAATTAATGTCACCAACCTGTTAATGTGACGTTTTAAGTTCGTCCTTTCATTTAAGTTTTCACTTCTGTCAGCAGTGTCATGACTGCCTATTCTTTTTTTTATAATTGGGTTCAATGTGTAACGTCTCAGAATTAATTTTGAAATATTTATTGAACAGCATGCTTCATCACATTGGTGGCAAGTGAAATCTACAATGAAGCAAATTTAGATAGTATTTAAGCCAATATTACACACTACTATGTATAATGCTTATCATTTATAAACATCCCACTAATATTATAAATGTGAAAGTTTGGATGGATGGATGGATGTTTGTTACTCTTTCACGTAAAAATCACAGAACCGATTGCGATAAAACTTGGTATGTAGATAGCTGGAGACCTGGATTAACGCATAGGCTACTTTTTATCCTGATATTCCCAAGGGATCGGGACTTATGCGGGTGAAACCTCGGGGCGCTGCTAGTTATTTAATAATAGCAGCGAAATGGCAAAAAATAAATAAATTTAGAGTGGGGGAAGGGTAGAGGGGGAGGGGTTTGCTATCTCTGAGTTTTTTCGGGGCCTAGTATATACAGTCTGGTACCACCTTGCCGAGTTGTAACCATCACTGCTAACAAAAAGAAAATGTAGAATTTCGGAAAAACAAGGAACAAAAAGCTGAGTAATAAATGAAGTAAATGCTTAGAGTTCCTTGGATGGAAATCGTAATGAGGTCATCCGACAGAGAAACAAAGTTACCTAGCTCCCAGAATACAATAACATGCCCAAGGACCGATAACCGTTGAGGCAAACGAGCCTTAGAGTGGAGACCAGGCTACGACACGGCCACCAGTCAGATGGAATGACGACCTCAGGAAGGTAGCTGGAATGGTTTGGATGCGGAAGGCTGAGGACCGGGAGCAATGGCGCACATTTGGAGTGGCCTATGTTTTTTTTTTAATTTATGGTATAGGTGGCAAACGAGCAGATGGGTCACCCGATGGTAAATGACTACCGCCGCCCATGGGCACCTCAAGAGTCACAAGTGCGTTGCCGGCCTTTAAGGTGGGGGTAACCTCACTCACGCGGCGAAAAGCAATGCTTCATCACCGGTTTTCTGTGAGGCCGTGGTATCACTCTGGTCGAGCCAGCCCCTACGTGCCGAAGCATGGCTCTCAGACGATTCAGAATTTTAAACTATAAACATTTAACCTCTATGAGAAACGAAGGTAATAATACCTGGAAATTCAAACGGCCAAATTCCTTCCTAAATTGATGGCCTTTCAGTGATTTAAGTAAGTGTTTTATTGTCAGATACACACTCTATATCACCTTTGATCCAAGTAAAAAAAATAGTGACAAAATTAGGTACCGGTAACCACTTGCCATTAAGACCCCCCAACACGTTCCTACGTTTACTTGTTAACCACCTAGTTAGTAAAAAAAAGATAATATCTCCAAAACAAATTACCTAACAATTACGTAAGTAACCAGTTCTGTTTGACCCTTTGCTTATTCAGATAATGTTTATGATTATAATTTGGTGAAGGGTCTACAGTAATTAGGCTACATGGTAAATGAAGCCTGTTAAATGTAATACTAGACATTAAGTAGGCGCTTCTGTGGTTAAAGGTCATATTAGAATTAAGAGTGATGTGGTTTCTAAGTTGATGTACCTAGCAGTTCCCGCGTGGCTTCGCTTGCGTGTACATATTTATGCATTTTGCGAGGAACACTAACTCTCTTTCCAAAATAAAAGTAGCCTAAGTTACTCCTTATGACACCAGCTATCGGCCAGTGAAAGTCCCGTGAAAATCGGTCCACCCGTTCCGGAGATTAGCCGGAATAAACAGACAGACAGACAGACAGACAAAAATGTTAAAATCTGATTTTTAGGGATAGGTATCGTGTAAATAACTGTATGAACTTAAAAAAAAACTATTATTTTGACATTACAAACACACTTAAATTTTATTTATTAGTATTGATTTATGATCTTACAAAATAATTTGAATTTCATAATAAAATTACGAACGTGCGAAATTAAAAAAAATGCAAATGGCGTCACTCACCGTTTCCTCAAAATTCTGTAAATTTTGAATTTGGATTCGAGAAAATCAGTGTCATCACATTCTGACTTTCTGAAATAAAAGCCCCGCGCGACTACGCTCGCGTGTACATTACCCGACTGCGCCAGAAGGAGGTTTATGTTTTACGAGTCTATGTATCTATGTATGTATATTTCTTTGACACGCTCTGTAGCCTGCGGCTTGATGGATTTAAGATTGAAAGGCGTCATTAGATTCGTCTCAATTGGGAGAGTGACACTGGGTATATCAAAATAAAAAAAAATATATTTTCAGTTCATTTATTAAGAAATTTTCAAAAATTTTAAGTTCACAATTTTTAACGCAGTCGTATTTTAATTTTTTTTAATAATAATCTTTTTATTTGAAATAAATTAAAATACATCTTTCAACATATCATACTTCCCTATTTGTTTTTTACTTGAGTCAATATAGTACAGTATACTATATTATGATTTATTTGTGTATCGTTATACCTATATTTGCTTATGTATTTATTTGTCTATTGCTCTCTTGTATGTATATTCTTCTACTATATGTAATTTATCTTTATTTAACTTGTATAATATACCTACTGAGCGTACACCATACTGCCCTTAAATCGATTACCTATGTTCGCTCCATCCTATGGTTGCCTGTAAGAGATTGCCTCAGTGCGATAAAGCCGCCAATTATATAAACCACCAAATATTGCTGTGCTCCTCTACTCCTTAAAATTATTTTGTACAATAAAGAGATAAATATATCATAATTTTTGGAATGAAGTTCCTTATGCTTTGCGGAAGGGTACCCTAGCCGGCAATAAACGTCCGTAACGTAAGATTTTTATGTATAGTCCATGTATGATGGCTATACAGTGTCTAATGTATAGTCTACGTGATGACTGTTATTATTATTATATATTTTTATAAATCATTGTTAATAAAATAAAGGTGTTAAGATAATTTTGTAAAGTAGTTTTTTTGATTTTTATCGATAAAAATCATAATAAAAAATGTGTCCCCGAATAATTATTTTCTTTATACCCCGAATAGAACTTGAAATTTTCAAAATAAGGAACTTCGTTCCTATCTGGTGTCCCACGACACCTCACAGTTTTTTTTTGTAAGCACTTTCTTAAGATGGCTTAGTTAAGCACTAGTTCTAACTTAAAACGGTCAACCGACAATAACGGCTGCCACTATGAACAAACTTACCTAAACCTTAGAGCATAAGTCTCATACGGCTTTAGAAGTCTGGAAAGTGTTGAGAATTTCAATTTGATATATTGAAGTAAGTTACTTAATCACATGTATAATTGGACATATTTCCAGTTTGATGTATGTGTTGTATAAAGTTAAGTTTATGTTAACGATAAAATGAACTCATCTTTGTATTGACTATATAAAAAGCAAAGTTTTATCTATTCCACTAATATTATAAATGGTGAAAGTTTGGGTGGATGGATGGATAAATGTTTGTTACTCTTTCACGCAAAAACCACAGAAGCGATTGCAATGAAACTTGGTATGTAAATAGCTGAAGACCTGGATTAACGCATAGGCTACTTTTTATCTCGATATTCCCACGGGATCGGGACTTACGCGGGTGAAATCGCGGGGCGCTGCTAGTAGTAATATAATAAAGCTGAAAAGTTTTTTGTTTGTTTGTTGGTTTAAAAGCGCTAATCTCTGGAACTGCTAACCGGATAGTATTGGATAGAATATTCGTTGAGGCAGGTGGATATATAATACTATATATAATAGGATATAACATCACGCTAAGACCTTTAGCAGCGGAGCAGTGACCCTAAACGCGAATGAAACTAACTGTGGCGAACGTTTTCTAGTTTTTTTTCATGAATGGGTTTCGTATGGGGAAGTTTCGTATTCCGAGGATAGTCCGATAGATATTGATTTCTAAAAAAACCTTAAAAAAATACGTACCTACAAATTGAATCCCTCAAAATCACTCGCAACTTTCATTAGCTGCTTTGAGACCCTTGCGGTCTTTTTTTCACCACCACTTCAAACAATCCATCCAATGAAAAAAAACTCCTTTTTGAAGTCGGTTGAAAAATATAGATCTAACGGTAAAACAGTAACCGGTGACTTTTTTTTTATCTTTCTCTCTCTTTTGACTTTAATAGATGTGTAAATCGCAACTTAATTGCTATAATATTTATAAGGTACCATACATTCTTGGTTCCCCGACGTTTCGACCAAATTGCACTGTCAACAACAAGTTGCAAAAGTTTAAAACTGAGTTGACTATTTCACTAATGTCTTAACTAAACACCGCTTACCTCAGCCCCGCTTATATCGAAACTCCGCTCTTCTACGCGGGCATTCCGCATAATATAATTTATGTTGCAAACTGTTCATTAATTATGACTGCAACTTAATATATCGCTGTAGGTAGCTTGAATATTTAAAGAACGTGTTTTTTTATGTTATAGGGGGCAAACGAGCAGACGGGTCACCTGATGGTAAGTGACTTGCAACTCAAGAGTCACAAGTGCGTTGCCGATCTTTAAGGTGGGAGTAGAAGGGGGGAAGAGGGGGAGAGGGGAAGAGAGGGAAAGGGAAGGGTTAGGGCCTCACTCACTCGGCGAAAAGCAATGTAAGCATTGCTTCACTGCCGGTTTTCTGTGAGGCCGTGGTATCACTCCGGTCAAGTCGGCCCATACGTGCCGAAGCATGGCTCTCCGACGGGTTAGAGGGTGTTTTAAGGTAACTCCACATTTGAACCTTTTAAAAATAACCGCCGACACCTGGATGGTAGTCAAAACTCGTTTGTTTCAGCAATCTAAGTCGTAAATCTATACAAATAAATTAAATTGAAGTGTCTGTTTGTAATGTCATAATAACAACATTTTACTAAATGCATGCATATTTAAATGGTACATGTAGCAAAATATCAATTTTTAAACATTTTGTCTTTCTGTTTGTTCCGGCTAATCTCCGGAATAAGTGAACCGATTTATACGGGACTTTTGGCTGGCAGATAGCTGGTGTTATAAGGAGTAAATTAAGCTACTTTTATTATGAGAAAATAATTAGGGTTCCGTACAAATTATATAAATATGTACACGTGACCGAAACCGCACGGGGAACAGCTAGTATTATTATAATTATACATTAATATACAGCGTTGTCTAGACTTCTTGAGGTTAGTAAATATCAATAAACATACTTGGGTAGACTTTTTCACATTTTCAGTATTTGCGATAAGGGAACGTATCCATACTTTGTGACCTATTTTTACAATTTTTTATACCCCCCTCCCCCTTTGGTGCCCACCCGTAGTATATGCCAAGACCCCCCTCCCCCTCTAGTTCTCACGTAGCAATTTATAAATATGGTTTAAAAATTTTTTTGGCGACAGATATTTAAAAAGCGCTAAATGCTTGCTTGTTGCCACCTGTGAGTTCAAAAAGCGCTAATCGCTGCGCGCCATATTTGAATATAGCTCGAAAAAGCATTAGATTTCCCTAGAGGGTATTGACTACGTGACGAAAATCTAAGCCCCCCCCCCCCTCCGCCCCTGTGACCAAGCGTGGTATCTTGAAGACCTCCTCCCCCCAGAACGGGTCACGTAGTATGAGTACGTTCCCTAAATAGGGACAAACCTGCGATCTCTAAAATGGAAAAATAAAAATTTGGAAATACCTCATTTTGTTTGAATATGTCATACTTGTATCGGAGCATCATTATTTCTCCGTTTCTCTAAAGTTATTTAAAATTATATTCATAAATATGCTGGAGCAAAAAGTCAAAGACGCCGTTCCGTTTATTTCAGCGGTAAGTAAGTGTAGAAGGTACATATCGCTCGTTTGCGAGAATATCGACATAATTCAAAATTCAGTCGAATTGAGCTAAGTATGCCAAACGATCATAAATCTTTGATATTTTATGGTGAACAGAGATGCAACGCTGATTTCGTGCTAACGTTCGTTAGAAAGCGACAAGTTCAATATATATTTAGAACAAAATATTCTAGCGGAAATCACAAAACATTGCCATTCCCTAAAATCAATATTTTTTAGTTATGTCGCTATTGTTGCAAATGAGCGATATTATATATATAGGTATATATTATACAAACACTACGTCAAAACCGGATACAATCTTTTATTTATTTTGCCATTATCCTAAACTTCACTAGGATATTGTGTAACATGAATATGAATATAATTGTTAAATATGTGTATGTGTGTAAATATGTATATACGTGATAGTGGCTATTTATATGTATTTATACATATATATTTTAAACCTAACAATTTTTACCATGTTTTTGTTAGTGACTATAAAATTTATTTTTAATTATGTCTAAACGTACGTGACGTCCCGTTAAGAGGCGCCATGGGAAAACCAGCGCTGCACACGTTGTTAAGTTGTTGCAATATGTAAGCAATATGCTGAGATGGTGACTTTTTCAGGCCCGCACAAATTTACGAAAATCCATTTAGATTTATAGTTTTTTTTTCTCTTTTTGTTATTTATGTTATATGTTTATCGCGGGCTCTGAATAAATATATTTTCTTACTTTTTTTCTGTCTATATTTAGTTCGTTCTAAATTGACATATTTAATTTTACAGGCGAATGTGGAACCGGCTTTATAGTATGAATCTTCTTTTTTTACTTTAAAAGTGGCAAGCCGGGCATTTAGAGGGACCTACTTCCCGAGAGACCTCCTCATGGTGTAACGGATGAAAACAGAAATGGCACAGCCTTTGTTTTTTGTACTTAGACCAGCCATTGCTTCTTCTGGCCAATGTTTTGACAGTAATTGCTGATTGTAAGTCTTCACTATTATGATTTTCTAAAACACACGTGAGTACAACCATATTTATTTAATAGCTACAGTGATGAATGGCGAAAACATGGAGTAGCAAAAACAGTTTAATGAAATATTATGTTGTTAATGAATGAATGGAACATTTCACACTTGCTTACAAAGACTACTGTGTATGTGAACTGATCCGAAATTTGTTCACAACAGTCTGACAGTTTTGAGTGTTTTCATTTCGCTTTGTCAAATGTCTTACTGCGATGGTGGATTTATTGGATCCGTGTACCTCTCTAGAATATGGTTGGTTGAGTATTTATAAGTTCGATTCCCACCCAGGACAACAAATTGTGCGATGAGCATGATCATTTATTCTGTGTCTGGGTGTAATTTATCTATAATATGTATGTATTTAGAAATATATAAGTATGTTTATCAGCAGTCTGGGTACCATAGTACAGGCTCTGCCAGTGGCGGATTTACCAGCAGGCTGAGTAGGCTGAAGTTTAGGGCTAGATATTTCGTATCCTCATCAGTATCCTACACATTATTACGAAACAGAACTTGGTAACAAATATGTTTTTTTTTTTAATAACAAGATATTCCATGCGATAAACACAGATATGGTTGAACATCAATTATAAAGTGCTACCGTCATAACTATTAACTCTAAACTGTGGATGTAATATTGACGAAATTATTGTAAGTGCTGCTATACATGACCATAATGTACATTATATTATTTACTCGGGCCGGCTCGACCGGAGTGATACCACGGCCTTGCAGAAAACCGGCGCACGGCAGCGCACTTGTGACACTTACCATCAGGTGACCCGTCTGCTCGTTTGTCCCTATCCCATAAAAATAAAAATTATACTGAAAATGTCATGTTGCCTAGTCTACGCTTGGAGATTTTTGCGATTGCACAAAGTTTATTAGGAGCTTGTATTAAAACAACGAAATCATGATTAACCCTACTCGTTTATAATACATTAAAATTAAGTTACATGTGTAATGCAAAAAATAGGTAAATAAGTAATTAGTTATGTGCACCTTACACCGCGCAGGTTGCAAATAAGCATACCTCTAGCCCTATGGTAAGCAGACATCACACTCGTCAGATGCTTACGACTAACTTTGTTTTACTTACACTAAATATAAATACTAAAAAATATATTTTTATTTTAAAGGTCATTTTAAGGTCAAGCTTTTGTATGAGATGATTTGTACGATTTTTAGCTCTATTTTAATGAAATAAGGTTGGTATTTTATTCACATTTTAAAAGTGCTCGAGCATTAGGCCGCTGAATCCGAGTTGACCCTTAGATTGTCAAAACATTGTATTATATCCGGAGTCGTGTATTCGGGCACTAATTGCACATTCAACGAATAGAGGTGTCACAGAAACAGTAAGCATTGTTGTGTCGAGTTGATTGACCCTGGCGGATCGAATCTATAATGTTTGTTACTTGTGTCATGTCTCCTCCACGGTGTCAAACATATTATATAAATATACAAGTACATTTATATGAGTGTTAAAGTGGTTTTCAATACACCAATACATACATATAAATAAATAAAATTGAAGTGTCTGTTTGTAATGTCAAAATAATAGTTTTTTTTAAGCTCATACAGTTATTTGCACGATAGCTATGCCTAAAAATCAGTTTTAATTTTTTTTTGTCTGTCTGTTTGTTCCGGCTAATATCCGGACCGGGTGGATCGATTTCCACGGGACTTTTACCGGCAGATAGCTGGTGTTATAAGGAGTAACCTAGGCTACTTATCATCATCCTCTTCCGTGCCTTTTCCTAACTAAGTTTAGGTCGACTTTCAGTCTAACTACGAAACGGACGAGCTTTGATATATTACGCGAAGCAACTGCCATCAGA
Source organism: Euplagia quadripunctaria (assembly GCA_963859945.1). NCBI lineage: Eukaryota > Metazoa > Arthropoda > Insecta > Lepidoptera > Erebidae > Euplagia > Euplagia quadripunctaria. Next base: position 1,847,906 of record OY982585.1, read on the forward strand.
CCTCCACAACCAGTACTAGGCGATATCGAAGTTCTGTAGTTAGACCAGGTTGTCAGACTTTTTATGTCTCCAACTACCCGTAACGAATGCCACAGATATAAGTATGGCAAACGGGACCGATGGCTTAACCTGCTCTCTGAGGCACGGTGGGGTCCCGATGTGTCACCCATCCTAAGACTGACCTGGCTAGTATTGCTTAACTTTGTAATATGCTAACCTACTTGGTTACCACTTAGCCACGAGCCCCTTAGAACTTAAATTACTTTTATTTTGAAAAAAAAATTAGGGTTCCGTGCAAAATATACAAAATATGTACACGCGAGCGAACCCGCGTAGGAACTGCTAGTTTTTAATGATTGAGGAAGTTATTACTTAGTAAATATTGTGTACTTAATTCTTTCGTAATTTTTTGTGAATTGTTAGAGTTAATTGTAGTTCTTTGGGTCAATAGTTGTCGTCATCCACTTCTTTTAGGTCATATTACAGCACTAGGGGAGTAAATATGAGTTTTTAAAGTTTACGTGTAAGGTTAGTAGCGTCACCTTCTCCTTACAGTTGTTGATAGCCCCAGACGGAAACTGTGTTAACAGATTCCCTGTCCGATTAATCACATTTGATTCACATGACAGTTTTTGTACCAACACTGATAAGTTCATGAGTCATATGTGAACATACTAGATGTTATTTTGCTTATTTATTTCTGTTGGACGTAGCAAGATAAATGGCATTTTAGTATGGGGGCGAAGGGAGTAAATAGTCTTTTGTCAAAAGAAAGAAAAAAAGTTAGGTACGTGATTTTTTTTTATTTCTCTGTTTGTGCACTTTTGCTAGGGGGAAAAAGAACTGAACTCCTGACCGCCACGCCAATAATACATACTATATAGATCCCCTAGAGGGCGCTAATCTAAACATTCAGTTCTGTCAGCTCCTTAATAATTAATGTCACCAACCTGCTAATGTGACGTTTTAAGTTCGTCATTTCGTTTAAGTTTTCATTTCTTTCGGCAGTCCCATGACTGCCTATTTTTTTAAAATAAGTAACTAAATAAGAATGCGTAGCTATATGGAGGACAATGGCCCAAGTCCGTGTACTAAGTGGTTGCAGACAGTTTTGTTCGGGAAACTGACGACAATAGTACAATGTTAAGGCGTGGTTGTGCAACCGCAACTCACGCAGATGTAGTTGAGACATTCACAACCGTCGTATTGAGGCGGGACTGCTCTTTGTTCTTTTTTAACGTACCTCTGAGGGAGCAAATAAGCAGAAATTGTCGATTTTATTTTTTTATATTGCTATGTCAGGAGCCGCGGATATTTTGTTGAGTAAAGATGCGTAACAAACAACCATACGTCCCCGTTGATGGAAAGAAATCATAGTGCTTACATCCGTAAATTCGTTAAATAAAGTTTATTTAAATATCATAATAAATAATAAATACCGTCAACTAACCTCAAATTCTACAAACGTACTCAAAGTAATATGTAAAAACCATTTTTATCACTATCGTGAAGTTGGTAATTTTTTTGAAAAACTAAAATGTTGACTAGCTAAGTTCAGGGTGTCGGTTTTTGTGACAGTGTGCGCGCGCAAAAATTTACTCTCATAATTTTTCCATAACGCGCTAAAAGAAGTAACAAAACGGTCAAAAAAGCCGACCCCAAGTTGGGTAAAGGCGCGGAGAATGATGATTTAAGTAATAAAAAAAATCACATATACCTATTACTACTTATTGAAAAAATTGAAATATGTACGACACAATTCCATTTAACAAAGTATAACCATGTTTCTTGCAAAAGAAAATTACGTCTTTGATTCTGATTTTAATGGCGGGTACTACTGTTATGCACTTTATCCTGCAAATTCATTTTATTTGTAGTTTGACCTACAATTACATGTTCTTAGAGGAACAAGTTTAATGTTTGTAACCTCGGTAGCTATAGGCAAATAAGTTTTTGCCAAACGCGAGGTCGGAGCGCTCGGTCAATAGGCAAGTGTTACGGGACAGTAGCGTGCGAAAGGGTGGCATCATGTGATTTATTTAGGACTAGCTGCTTCCTCCATGCGTTGCAATGTCATTTTTAGGGTACCGTTCCTCAAAAGGAAAAAAAGGAACCCTTATAGGATCACTTTGTTGTCCGTCTGTCTGTCTGTCAACACCTGTTTCTCAAGAACCCGTGAACGCATCAAGTTGAAATTAATACCAAATACATAAGTCTGTGGTCCCTTGAAACTGTAAAAGATCAAGCTTCTATGTCAACGGAATCAAAAGATATGGCCACTTAAGCCTTATATTTGACCAAATTTGAACCTTTAGCAACCTATAGGGTACTTCCCATTGACCTAGAATCATTAAATTTGGTAAGAAGCAAGGTCTCACTGTACAAGCAAAGGAAAAAATCAGAAAGTTGTTAATTTGTTGCCATATCTGTCTGTCTGTCAAGACCCTTTTCCCCAGGAACCAGAAAAGGCATCAAGTTCAAATTAACATCAAATACTTATGTCAGCGGTCCCTTAAAGCTGTAGAAAAATCAAGCTTCGAAGTCAACGTAATCAAAAGTTACGGCCATTAAGCCTTAGATTTTAACAAATTTGAACATTTCGCAGGTAAATCAAAACCTACATTGTACATCCCATTGACCCAGAATCATGAAATTATTAAGAAGCAAGGTCTGACAGCACAAGTAAAGGAAAAAATCCGAAAGATGTTTATTTATTATTATATCACATTTAAAAAATAGTTCTTGTGATTACAAATTTATATTTCAACCGCAAAGTTAAGTTTGTATTTCGAAAAAGACGGGCAAAAGTCTTCGAGAATTGATTCCCGAGATGGACGTACTATTTACATACAAGTTTGTTTGCTTGCGGAACCCTCGGTACGCGAGCCAGACTCGCACTTGTCTAGTTCTTTTTATATAGTATATATTTGTGCCAGGAACTCTCGCGGGCATCCCTATAACACCCTACCAAAGTTTCATCACAATCTGATCAATGGTTTCTGAACGCATAGAGGACAAACAAACATACATTGATTTTAATAGTTAAAGAATCTTTAACTTTCAGTTTCTATACTTTTAATGCTTAATTTTACTTTATTTAGTTTTAGTTAATTTGTTATTAATATTGATGAAACTGCGACTGTTTTAGCGTGCGCTAAGTACTATGTTAGTAGCGCACGCTAAAACAGTGTTGTATTATATTATACTAGCAACCCGCCCCGGCTTCGCACGGGTACAAATTATACACCTAAACCTTCCTCATGAATCCTCATTAGTGAAAACCGCATGAAAATCCGTTCAGTCGTTTTTCAGTTTATCGCGAACAGACTGACAGACAGACACGGCGGGGGACTTTGTTTTACAATATGTAGTGATGATGTAATGATTATCTTATTAAATATGTATTGTTATACTATCTGATGATGTAAAAGAGTGGCTGTGAGTTTGTTTGTCCGATTCTTTCTCACAAGGTTCAACTTCTTGAAAACGAGCAGATATGCCTATTTGCAACACTTTAAAATCTATATATATGATTTATTTTACTTTTCAAAAAACTACCATGTGTGGATCTATAATTTTTAAATTTTAGTTTAAAAAAAAGACAATATCAAACAATTTTTAAAGAATCTTATCAAATAAATATTTTTGACTTTGACTTATAATTTGTATATCTATATAGCTTATATGGCAGAATATTTTCTTTGTTTGAGCAGCTCATCAGGTCTTTTATAATCGTCGTGGGTTTATCAATTTTTTTATTTGTACTCGTTACTGATCTATTTTATCATATATTTTCATATATCTTATATACTACATAATTTAACATACCTATGACCTACCGATACGTACACGGGTGCACGGGTTTGTACGTCAGTGTTCGGTTGATTTTCTTATTTTATTACCAATAAACGCAAATGTATTTAGTATTTAAACATCAGTAAGGCCGTAATGAATATATTGTATTAACAGTGACTTGCAGATGCTCAAATTCGGAAATCGTATTCAAAGATAACCGAGGACAAGACCACAGTATATGTATATACAAGACTTCCAAGAAGAACAAGGACTTCCATTCATAATAATTAATTACACAATTGTTAAGATAGAAATAATATCGACACATAATTATAGTAATCATCTTTCTTTCCCGTAATTGTTTTTGACATATGACAAAAAACATACTTCAATCATTTTTTTTTTATGGTATAGGGGGCAAACGAGCAGACGGGTCACCTGATGGTAAATGACTACCGCTGGCCATAGTGCCCATGGGCACCTGCAACTCAAGAGTTACAAGTGCGTTAGCGGCCTTTAAGGTGTTAGTAGGGAAAGGGGAGAAGAGGGGGACAGGAGGGAAGAGGGAAGAGTTAGGCGTTCGGTAACCTCACTCACTCGGCGAAAAGCAATTCATTGCTTCACTGCCGGTTTTCTGTGTGGCCGTGGTATCACTCCGGGCGAGCCGGCCCATACGTGCCGAAGCATGGCTCTCCCACGATTATATCATCTAACGAAGACACACTAAACTACGGAGTAACTACTAATCCTACATTACGCTATGAAAGTTCTGACACATGAATGAAACATCCACCTTTGGGCCGTTGTCCGCCAGACATGGCCACCTCGCCTGCTCGGAGGATCCTACCTTTGTGTTGGAGGGACATAACAGCCGTTCTTCCGCACAGTGAGAGATACTCGTGTCCTCAAATTGAAGCTATGTGAAGAAGGGTGGTTGCGAGGTTGTGTTGAGATTACAGAGACGGGTAACCACTTACATCATCACTTATATCATCAGAAGTAAAGGGAAAACTAGTTTATAAGTTGCGCGGGTCAGCTAGTATGAAATAATTTTGATTTGGTGTGACCAAATCAAAATTTATTGGATGAAATTTGACACATAGATAGATTATAATCTGTAATAGCATATAGGATTAAAATTTACGGTTCCTGTGGAATAAATTTCACCAAAATTTCCATGTGAATGAAGTCACGGACAACGGCTAGTTATAATATGATTCTACAACATGTAAAAGGCTTGTACTGGTTTTGGAAAGGCTGATAAAAATATTGTTCAACTAGCAGAGCTGTCAGGTTAACAGCGGTGTCACATCACGGCAGTGAAGCAATGCAAAAGCAATAGTTTTTTACCGAGTGAGTGATATTACCGGAGGCTCCAACCCTTCCCTCTACCCTCTCTTCCCCCCTTTTCCCCTACTCGCACCTTAAAGGCCGGCAACGCATTTGTGACTTTTGAGTTGCGGGTGCCCATGGACGGCGGTAGTCATTTACCATTAGGTGACCCGTCTGCTCGTTTGCCCCCCTATACCATAAAAAAAAATAAGTTAGTTACTGTAAGCACACGTCTTTTGCTTCCATCTCACATAACACCATCCGCATCATATCGCCATTACATAATACAGAATTAAATACCAATTTGTCATATTCTCAACTGGCCTATCATCATATTACACTATGGTACATTACCATGTGGTATTATGTATTGTTTTCACTTTTCGTACGAACAAGGTTGCTCATTTTATGGCTTGCGTTGCAGGTCATTAAGACTTGTTTCATAATTTTATCTATATATACGTATATACTAGATGCCGCCGTGGAATTAGACTGCACGGATGGCGCAATGGTTGGTCCTCACCACACGGAACAAAAATTTGTGTGATTCACAAATAGTTGTCCCGAGTCTGGGTGTTCTTTGTGTCCGTTGTTTGAATGTTTGTGAAACCCCCGCGACACCGGAATATTCCTAATGCAGGAGTTGTCTATATAAAAAAAAATTACTGCATCCCCATAGAGGTGAACATCCACTCACGTCAGTGCTGATGTGTCTGTGCGTGATGCCGTGACCAAGGGAAATAGGGATTCATTTTCATACATTCACTTATGCATTTATAATATTGGTATAAATTAGTAAGAAAGGATAAATAGATTAAAACAGAACTGAATAGCAGTTTTTACTATTGTGCACAATAGTTAAAGTGGTCTAAGGCTCAACTCACACTGGCGCAGAGTCGAAGCGTCGCGACGCGACATGTTTGTCGCCTATAGCATATTCATCTCTATTTTCCTTACCTACCAATGAAGCAATGCTTGCAATGTTTTGCGCCAAATGAGTGAGGTTACCGGAGGCCCTAACCCTTCCCTCCCCTCCCTCTACCCCTCTTTCATAAGGCCTTTAAGGTGGAAGTAGGGAAAGGTCCCTACTTCCACCTTAAAGGCCGGCAACGCACTTGTGACTTTTGAGTTGCAGGTGCCCATGGGCGGCGGTAGTCATTTACCATCAGGTGACCCGTCTGCTCGTTTGCCCCCTATACCATAAAGAAAACAAATTGAGGTTCAAATTTGTTTTGTGTAAATATGGAGTCGCGCAATGTCGCGCGCCATAGCGCGTCGACGCTTGGTTAAAGTCGAGCGGTTACGCGGTCGTCGTCGCTCACGAATGTTCAAAAGTGTTTGCACTAGTCCCACAATGTGATCCGGGAGCTAATGATTATGATTACAATAATAGTTCAGCTTATACTGGAAATGAATAGCTTGATTTATGTTACAAATTGGTCAATGACAAAAATAAAAAAATATATAAATTATTTATGGTCGATTTTCGACCAATAAGCGATGTCTAGTTATTATTATTACTTTATTATTTATTAACTAGTTTAGATTTACTCAAATTACCATCATTTACTTCTGACACTAAACCTCACTACACAAGTGTACTAATGATGAACAGACAAATAGCGCCATTGTCAGTTAGATGAGTAATCGACACTTCAATGACTAAAAGGTCACAGGTTCGACTCCGGCTGCATTCTTGTGCAAGGTCAGTGATGGTACTCGATAAGTGCTTTTTTCTCACGATTCTGGTTTGTCATGCTTTTGTTATTGAAATGTGATGAGATTTGACGCTCCAATTTGGTCCTTGACGTCTCAGGAATGACTTTTTTTTTGGGTTAACGGATATATTTTTTTGGATTAAAAAAATTCAGATCGTGAAATTAATTTATTGATAACTATATAATGATAAAGCAACCCGCCCCGGCTTCGCACTGGTAGCACAGACATCTTCAACAATCATCATCATATTTCAACCAATTTATACAAAACCTTAACAATTTATATACCTAAACCTTCCTCATGAATCGCTCTATCTATTGGTCAAAACTGCATGAAAATCCGTTTAGCAGTTTTTGAGTTTATCGCGAACAGACAGACAGACAGAGGCGGCGGCGGACTTTGTTTTATAATATGTAGTGATTGTATACTTGACGACCTATGAGGCGTAGTACTAGACTGCGCGTACGCGACTGCTACATTTGTACAAATAATTATATTGGTATCCATGAATGGTGGTGGCTTACATCTCTAATAACCTCCATGTGCAACCTTTAACTGAGTTCTGCTCTAGAGACGTGTGCGCAATAAAAGTATTTGATGGAAGGAGATATCAGCCAGCGATAGTGGTGGCGGAAGGAGATGAGCCACCGCCTGGCGAAGCGAGCTGATAGTGGCTGACGACTGCAACGCACCACCAACTCTTGAGGTATGCGGTTAGAAAACGCAAGAGGTAGGTAAGCAATTTGTTGAATACCTTGATCCTACAAACCTTTGTATTATAAATGTAGGGTCGGTACCAACCTTTGTTACTAGGTGAAGTAGAACCATTATCGATATAACTGTGGCCACAGGAAATGTTTTTAATAGTATCTATCTTACTTGGGAGAGCCACGCTTTGGCATGTATGGGCCAGCTCGACTCCGCTCGATACCACGGCCTCACAGAAAACCGGCAGTGAAACAATGTTCGCATTGCATTTCGCTGCGTGAGTGAGGTTACCGGAGGCCCGAACCCTTCCCTCTCCCCTATTCCCATTCTTCCCCTCTCCCCTCTTCCCACTCTTCCCCCCCTCACCCTCTTTTCCTACTCCCACCTTAAAGGGTGGCAACACACTTGTGACTCTCGAGTTACAGGTGCCCATGGGCGGTGGTAGTCATTTACCATCAGGTGATCCGTCTGCTCGTTTGCCCCCTATACCATAAAAAAGTAAACCTAACTGGCATGTGTCAAATGTAGCATCTTGCATCAGTGGCGTAACAATAGTGTGGCAGAGCGGGCATAATGCCACGGGCCCATGGCCCTAGGGGGGCGCCGGGCCCCGACCTAAAGGCCGTAAGCACACGAGGTACCAAGAGTGAACTTGTACCCCATCCGATGATTTAGCCAAGGGCCTCAGATGGTATAATAACGCCACTGTCTTGCATCCACAGATGGATACTTTTCAACCTGGAGGCAAATACAAACAAATCTCCTCGAAAGAAGCCAGTCTCATAACGGGCGATGAAATCGCGCCTCAAGGAGGTGGCAATACCAGAGAGGATACATGTATATGTATGATTAGCTGTTGCCATACCGCTTGCCCTCTTATCGAAACCCATACAGTAGGCCGAAAGCCCAACCTTGAAAGGGTTCTTATTGGAGAAGCTCAACATGAAAGTGACTCTTAAATCGTGCAATCAACACGGGCGAGTAATACGACTGGCATTCGTATAAATATAAGAAGTCACAATACAAAAACGTATTAGATTCAAAAGTCCTGTAAAGTTCGCAAGTATTGCAACGGCATCTAGTGCCAACGACAGGAAAATAGGTTAAGAAAAGACCTAGGCATATTATGGGTTCCCTACAGAAACTTGACGACATTTTCCCCAACTCAGGAGAGGAAGCAGACTCAGTCCTTATGAAAACACACTTTCCCGGCTGTGAAATTACGAACATTAATAATAAGAAAATCTTTATTTGTCTTTTACATAACATAATTCTGTGGCGACTTCCACATACAGCAAAAAACATACTCCAAATTATATAACAAAGACGAGCTGAACTACGAAGGAACTACTAATCCGCATCGCGCTGTGAAAGTTCTCGCGCCGATTAGTATATATGCAACTTCCCAACTGCACCGTTGGGCCGCGGCACCAGGCATGACCACCTCGCCTGGTCGGAGGATCCTCCCTTAGTGTTGGAGGGACATAACACTCTTTCCTCCACACTTCATATTAAAAACAGTACTTGGTAAAAACATTAACACTGTCAAGACAAAATGGTCTTGGTGGTTGGTTACGGAGAGGGAGGATGAGAGTTTGGCAAACCAGCAGATCCCCGCACTCAGAGGACCTAAATGAGGTAATTAAAAAGAAACCTTTGTTGGTGGTAAGTGATAGGTTCCTAAAGCACTTCGTTTTCGGCAAAAAATATAATTTAATGAAGTCTCACTGTAAACTTCACTGATTGCTTAAAAACAAGGTCTGGTACAGGGTATGGTGTATTCCCGATCATCACCACCACACACCATCGGAAGATAAAGGAAAATAAAGGTGAGAAAAAGACAGGAATGTCTTTTTCTCACCTTTATTTGGGGTCGGCGCAATGTGTAGGTAACATTGGGTTTTGTTTAATTAACGTAATTCTTTTCTTTCTTTCTTTATTAGTGCATTAATCTATGCAACTATCACTTGCATTTATGAATTTATAAATCGGGTATGTTCATAAGAGGGACTTTGTGACGTAAGTACCTACTTCACCGTCATCTTCCTGCCCTTTTCCCAATTTTATTTAGGGTTGGCGCAATGTTAGGTTTCTTTTATGGCCATCCGCCTTCCTGATGCCCACTCTCCTTGGGAATGTGATCGTTTACAGACGGGACAAAGGAAGAAGATAAATTGGGGCAAGGAAAATCAGATGGGCTAGAGAACTAGGGTAAGGGATACCGCAATTCTAAGATGGAGAAACGGGAGATTGCAGTAGTTCTGAGAGGCCGGGGTCGCGTATTCGTATGTCCATCCGCAGAGGTCATTAGGATAGGGACATCAATTGGCCACCTACCGACTTCAAGAAAAACGGTTCCATTCGTAATATCGTTGATAGAACTCTAAATAGAATTAAAGATGAGACAACTGCTTTTGGTATAAAAGAATCGTACAATTAGAAGTGAAAGTTTTATAATAGAATTTATGTTCACGCATAATAAATCTGTTTTATAGTTATTTGTTAAATAATGGAGTTATAATTGCTATTTCAATATAATAATTGAGATCATTTCAATGAATAAATGATTGCGTGTTGTTGTCGTGATCTTGGTACTGCGACTTATGTACCTACTTACATATATGTACGGTTATTCTTCTGTTCCTCGGGAATCGAAATCACTTGTTTATATATTTTTCTGTACCCCTTACTGCTTGACAATCATGGTAGTGTGCTCACCAAGGCTCGGCAAAGCAAACATAATGGTGGGAGAGCCATGCTTCGGCACGTATGGGCCGGCTCGACCGGAGTAATACCACGGCCTCACAGAAAACCGGCAGTAAAGCAATGCATTGCTTTTCGCCGAGTGAGTGAGGTTACCGGAGGCCCTAACCCTTCCCTTCCCCCTCCCCTCTCCCTCTTCCACCCTTCCCCTACTCCCACCTTAAGGCCGGCAACACACTTGTGACTCTTGAGTTGCAGGTGCCTATGGGCGGCGGTAGTCATTTACCATCAGGTGATCCGTCCGCTCGCCGCCTATAACACAAAAAAAAAATTGGTTGCCTGTAAAGTCGGTATACGGGCGAAAGTTTTACGTGACAACGACTTTGAGTGGTAAAATAATAACCATGCCCGAGTGGAAGGGACGCGTGCCTCTCACTCGCTCTCATTGTGAGCGCATAACGTGAGCGGAGCGTAACGCAGTTTCTTGAAGTGTCACCCGGCAAACCAATTTATAAGACGTTGTCACGTCAAAATTACCACACGCTTGATGTTAAACGGTGCCATTAAACAATCGATTGTTGAAGATCTACTCGAAGAATATCAAACCTTCTTGTCTTCTTGAGTAAAGCAAAGCAAAGTAACGCAGACAGGGGCGTGCCCCTCCACTTTCATGATTAGATGACATGTGTACCCTTCCCACTACCTCATGGTCAGATCATTGTGATCTGGGTTATTCTGGAATTTTCAAGGCTGACTTGGCGACCCGACAGACCATACTCAGTTACATAGAACATCAGGGGTACCAGTACCTTAAAAAAGTCCCGACCCTAGTAGTCTAAATCGTTGCTACTTTTTTTTATGGTATAGCGGGCAAACGAGCATTCAGGTCACCTGATGGTAAATGTCTAACGTCGCCCATGGACACCTGCAACTCAAAAGTCACAAGTGCGTTGCCGGCCTTTGAGGAAGGTGGGACTAGGGGAAGGGTGGGAGTAGGGGAAGGTTGGGACGTAGGGAAGGTTGGGAGGTGGGTTAGGGCTACCGGTAACCTCACTCACTCGGCGTTGCTGTGAGGCCGGTTTTCTGTAAGGTCGTGGTATCACTTCGGTCGAGCCCGCCCATACGTGCCGAAGCATGGTTCTCCCTCGTTAAGAGTTTTGCTAAGCTTATCTCTACAGAGTTGTGACAATTCTACTGACTAGGAAAAGTACAAAATTACGTTGAAATCTGTTGTTAAAAACAGCACTAATTAATTAGTTGTCTAAGTAGTGCCCCAGCCTGCTAATTTTTTTTTCTAACATTTATGTTTACTAGAGACTGCCTTCGACGATATTTTGTTTTACATAGTTATCCAGTATAAGTAGACCTGTAATTGGATAGACTTTTCGTACCGTGACAGATCAACATAGTATATACTGGATACCTGTAGCATTTTTCATATTTATAACTTGACTTGACTTCCTGCACTTCTACTTAAAGACTTGTGTGTTTTTATAAATATATAGTAAAATTTGCTTAAAAAGGCGTACAAAAATTCTCTTCACGTATAAATAAAAGAGTAGATGATCTTATTCATTTTCCTTTACAGAATAACAAGCTTGTTTTTTTGCATTTAAATATTTTTTACAATTTTTGTTGACACCAGAGCTCGTTGCAAGGGTGCATAGGGTCAAACCGCGAAAGATGCCACTGTGTGTGATGGTTGCATCTAGCCTTGCTTCAGCCATTATACGCATGTTTCTAACAACATTCACACGATCGATACAGTCGCCCCATTATCCCATATAGCAAGTTATTATGTGGCATCACAACCTTTGCCTATGGTGTAATTCTGAGACCAATTTACGCCGAAACTGTGTCTCATTTATCGTACAAGTATTGACGGTAATGGGTAAGCAATTTACTGTGTTTTAGATTTAAGTTGTGTTAGAATTATTTTACCTTAGATCATTTTCTGCGTTACTGAGTAACTGTAAGGAACGGAGCTGCAGGTTACTTGGTGTGGCGCTGAGTGGTGTGGCGAGTTTCACATTTAAATTTGTTCTATATGACATTATTGTCATTCTTTAGAAGTTGTCTGAAGTTTAAAACCCGTTAAATGTGTTTTAAATCTAGAAGATAAGGCTTTGAGCATTAAATGGAATGCCTTTGGCATTTGTAGAAACTCTTCAATACAAACTTTCATACCCCATTTCCCCTCCTTCAAGTTTTAGTTTCAAGACAAACAATAACCAATCCTTCTCCCGTTTATCTCAATACCAAAAATTCATCAAAATTCACCCAGCGGTTTAGGCGTGAAAACTAACAGACAGACTGTGACAGTAACTCAGTCTGAGTTACTGTCACTTTTTTAATATTAGTAAAAGTACAGATTATACGTAATAATTATTGAATGCTGCGATGGTATGTCAGATAGGTATGTCTGATATTTTTCATCACAGTGACGCAATAATTTTCGATTTATCTTAAGATCGAACAAAACTATCTGCAATAGTGAATTAAATATTGTTATTTGGATCTAACTTTCTCTTGAGATGTTTGATCGAGATTTAATTCTATCTGATGTATTTATACTATTTCAGTGGGCTAGGTGGCAAAGTTTCTTATACACAGGGTGTTAGAGAAAGGTGTGGTCATATTTGAGGGTCGTATGGTAGACCCCGTGAATACCGTAGCGCTATCTATTTTAGGGAGATGAAATTAATAATTATAGTTTAATTAAACTAAACTTGTTCGTGGCAAAGGCTCATCACACAATTATTGGTAATGAGTGGGAAATCGAACCCACGACCTCTGGCTCAGTAGTCAGGGTCAGTAACCACTAGACCAATAGGCCAGTTTATCCAGTATGTCGTGACGATCGTGAGCTCTTCTGCAGCGTCACATGGGTCAATTGTTCGTCAAAAATTTTAATAAAAATTTACAATTTTTTAATAGCCAATAAAAAAACTCTCATTCCCATAACTCAATACCGCAATTGCTTTCAAAGATGAGCGATAACTAAATTCGCACACTCTAATTACGGGACTTGAACCTTGAACCGCTTCTAATATATTTATAAATGCCAAGTGACACGATTGCGTTGAAAGTATATACTTAAACTAGCAACCCGCCCCGGATTCGCACGGGTACAAATTATACACTTAAACCTTCCTCATGAATCACTCTGTCTATTAGTAAAAACCACATGAAAATCCGTTCAGTAGTTTTTCAGTTTATCGTGAACAGACAGTATATGCACGCACCACAGTAGTATATAAGTCTTGCTTGTACCTGAAATAAATTAGACTTAATATCACCTCGAGTCTCTCTCTTTTAGACACTCCTTGCTAAAAACTGGCAAAGCAATTGCGTTGGTCCCTTCTCTACAAGAAAAAAACATTCATGAGATGACGTAACCTTACGACTCCACGTATTTATTGTCCGACTATTAAACCTTCGAACACCTTAATACAAACTCAAATAATATGAACCTCAAATTTTTAATCCTAACTAATATTAATGTCATTATAACAACATTTTATTAAATGCATTCGAATATTTACTCGGCACATTTACAAAAAAAAAACTAAATTTGTCTGTCTGTCTTTTTGTTGCGGCTAATCTCCGGAACGGGAGGACCGATTTCCACGGGACTTTAACTGCTCAGCTGCTGTTATAAGGTGTAACTTAGGCTAGTTTTATTTTGGAATAGGAATTAGGGTTCCGCGCAAAATATATAACTATGTACACAGTTGGAAGACAACGCCAATTCACAATAAAAAAAACCCGATGTGCCTTGAACACAACCGAACATTACGAACTCACTTACCCATGTTGTCAGGGGAACAGGGTTACTGTTCAAGAAACAAAAATATTTATATAGATCATAAGTTCTTTAAGTTCAACACGATATCCGATAGATGGCGTTGTATTGGATTTCTGTATCGCGCTTATGTTTAGCTAACGAAATTAGTATATAAGCTGGTCAATGGCCTCTATAAACGAGATACAGGAGATAGACGAATCTGTCTTATAGATGTTCTGCACAGTTGTGGTTTCATTTGTTCCCAACCCTTCTAGTAGTTCTTAGTTCAATAGGCCATTTAACAGTTACTTTCATCCAGAAACAAAGTTCTGTAAAAAAGGCATACTAGCCTGGTGGTCTAGTGGTTAGTGGTCCTGACTGCTGAGCCAGAAATCGTGGGTTCGATTCCCATCCAGGATAAATATTTGTGTGATGAGCACGATTATTTGTTCTGTGTCTGGGTGCAATTCATCTATAACATGTATGTATTTAGAAATATATAAGTATGTTTTGCAGCAGTCTGGTTACCATAGTACAGGCTCTGCCTAGTTTGGGATCAGACGGCTGTGTGTGAGATGTGTCCAGTTATTATTATTATTCTCTTTATAAACATCTAAAACATACAAATTACATTTTTAAATACATTATTATACAAAAAAATGTATTTAAAAATATAAAAAATAGTGTCCCACCGGTATCGAGTACAGGTACCAAGCTACCGGTGGTTAGGGTTCCAGAGACAGAAACCTCCTCACAATATGTGGCGTGTCAAGAAGGACCACCTTCTGCATCAGGCCCTTAGTCCAACTGCCTACCGTGAGCCTCTGAAGGTGTTGGTTGAGGCTCTTTGCAGTCAACCCATCGGCTGATATGACTATCGGCACATGTCGACCACCTCGTGGGCCAAATCCAAATACTTCATTTGTTTTTCTTTTTTAGCCCTTATGAGATTGTCGTCATGGGGAATGGTGATATCAACAATCATTGCTCGACGCTCTAATCGGTCTATTACCACTATATCAGGCTTATTGGCAACAATAGTCCTGTCAGTGACAATATACCGATCCCAGTACAATGTTACACGACCATTATTATTATTATACCTACATTTATTGGCAAAATTACATTAACGCGAACGAAGCTGAGGTCAAAGACTAGTAGTACTCAATAAAGGAATGTACAAAAGTGAATTCATTTTTTAGATAAAGTCAAGGTTCGTATCTTCAATATGGGTCGTAATCTTTGTTTCAGAGTGATGCGGGTGTACCAGCGACTCCATTAAGAATGAGATTGCTTTCGTTATTATCAAGGTAACGCATTAAATGATACGCCAAGGTGTGTTTATTTTATGTAAGGTTATCTTAAAGTGTTCATAAATGTAAGTGTCTTGGGCGAGAAATATTCGCCCTATATGTACCTATCATCACCATTTTATTTTTTCTGTTGTCTATGGACTTTTAGATACTTGAATTGTCTATCTAAATTAAAAAAAAATCTTTCACATTCAATTTAGAGCGTTTCTTGTATTTTTTATATTATGTGAAACAATTATATTCTGGAACTAGCAACCCGCCCCGGCTTCTCACGGGTAGCAGAGACATCTTCAACAATCATCATCATATTTCAATCAATTTACACAAAACCTTAAGAAATTATACACCTAAACCTTCCTCATGAATCACTCTGTGTATTATTGAAAACCGAATGAAAATCCGTTCAGTAGTTTTTCAGTTTATTGCAAACAGACAGACAGAGAGACGCGACGGGGGACTTTGTTTTATAATATGTAGTGATAAGTATATACCTACAGATTAAATGGTTAAATACATTTTTAATAATACCTATATTATTTTCAATCTGCTCAAAATACTGTATAGGCTAGCTTGGCTCTTAAAAGCACCTGAAGTAAGTCTCATCTTATCGGTAGATGCATTTTCTATAGTATCCATAAGGTGACGTATTACTGGCGTCATAGTTAGAACCACCGAACGAAAACGGCTCCATTTACTCGACTACTACAAATTAAAGTTCTCACGCCAAGGTATATACATAACATATCATACATATGTATGTACATCATCTCTATATCAAATACTAGCAGCGCCCCGCGGTTTCACCCGCGTAAGTCCCGACCTCGCAGGAATAACGGGATAAAAAGTAGCCTATGCGTAAATCAAGGTCTCCAGCTATTTACACATCAAGTTTCATCGCAATCGCTTCAGTGGTTTTTGCGTGAAAGAGTAACAAACATCCATCCATCCATCCATACATCCATCCATCTAAACTTTCACATTTATCATATTAGTGGGAGAAGGCGATATTGCTAGGTGATCGTTCCAGCATCCAGTCAGGTGTATGTATAGATTTTCGTCATGCGCAAAATCATGTCATTGAACAAACGAGGCAGTGAAAATTTTAACGTTATTTTAATTATACACTTCGAGCAATAAACAAACAAATATACAACGAAATTCGTTACTTTTGGCCATGGTTTTACGTAAGTCCAATTCGCTCTAGTTACTTCGCATATTACCCATAAAGTTAAACTAACAGTTATTAATACAATAAAACTGTATTTTGATAGTGTATTTAACCCTGTTCAATGGCCAGTAGCGTTATGGCTTCGTAGTTATATCATGCCATATTATGTTCACGTTTTGTTCAAACCTCGAAATAAATGCATCATGCAATAGAACGACATTGTCTTCGGGCTCGATAGATGGCGTCAAGATCGAATTAGATTGACTAATGTATTTGGTATTAATTTCAACTTTATGCGTGCACGGGTTCCTGAGAAAAAGTGTGTTGCCAGACACACAGACAGACAGACGGACAACAAAGTGATCCTATAAAGGTTCCTTTTTAAAGAACGGAACCCTAAAAACTACTTTTATGTCGTCCGTTCCGCCTGTTAGGGTCCGTTCCGTCCCGTAAATCTAAGGCTTGCTAGCCGTATCTTTTGATTGCGTTGACTTAGAAGCTTGATTTTTTCACAGCTTCAAGGAACCGCTGACATAAGTATTTGATCTTAATTTCAACTTGATGCCTTCACTCAGGTTGCTGAAGAAAAGGGTCTTAACAGATACACAGACAGACAGACAGACATTACAACAAATTAACGACTTTCGAATTTTTTCCTTTACTTGTGCTGTGAGACCTTGCTCCTTACCAAATTTCATGACTCTAGGTCAATGGGAAGTACCCTATAGGTTTTGATTTACCTGCGAAATGTTTAAATTTGGTAAAATAAAAGGCTTAAGTGGCCATATCTTATGATTGCGTTGACTTAGAAGCTTGACTTTTTATAGCTTTAACGGACCACAGACATACGTATTTGGTATTAATTTCAACTTGCTGCTGAATTTTTCAAAAAAGTAACTTAATGTAATTTCAATTTTGACGGCCTCTGCATGGCAAGGCGGTAGTGCAATAGACCACGCCGGCAGCCGCTGGTTCTATTGCCGCTCAGTGCATATATTTGTATGCATGAATATCTATTTGCGTTGGTCTAGATGTTTCAATGTATCCGGTTGTCTTAATAAAAACTGTTCCCGGATCCCTCCTTCTTAAGGCGCAGTTCGGCACACCGTGTGGTTTTCGTCGGTTCGATCCGACACCCCACCGAAAACCCCGGCTGGGTGACGGCCCGAGGGGGTTTCCACACGTACAAAAAAAAAGGTGTTTCAATATATAATATGTAAGTATTTACAAAAACAAAATCTATGTCCTTAATCTAGAACCCATAGTAGATTCATACCTTCAAAGTGAGAGTGCGTGGGAATCTGCCGCTTCTCTTTGTGAGGAAGTGATGTCCGCTAAAGAGGCGGTGGAAAGGGAACGGGAGAGGACTAGTACTCTCCCGTCCCGAAGAAGAGGCACCAGGCGCCGGAGAGCGCATAATGATCTCCGGCCTCCATGAGCGCTGGCCTGGGGGTAACGGGTGAGGCTGCCCGTTACCCTAGCAGAAGCAGGCTTGAGACGGTGGCGCGACGTGTTCCGCGTGCGCTTCTCTAAATCGGAAGGAGGGCAAGGCCTTCCACTTACAATTGTGTGGCTGCCTTCTATTTGAGGGCGGCCAAAGTGTGCTAGGGCTCTCGGAGACTTCCTTCCTAGGCTATACCCGAGTCCCTTGCGATAGACTCACTTGTTACGGAACACCGTGTGGTTTCAGTCGGTTCGATTCCGACATACCACTTCACCAATGGGTAAGGTGATGACCCGTGGGGGTATCCACACGAAAAAAAAAAAATAGTATATACATACCTGCAAAATGTATTAATCTGACATTATTTTGCTTTACTAGGCATTAGTGACTATTCAACTTTATTCGATAAATGCCTGGCCGCCTGTTCCATTACCACTTCTAGCATAAACAAATCAATTGACTTCGCTAATGGCGCAATGGTTTAAATGGTCGCCTCGCCACTACGCCGCGCCGAGTATTGTGGGTTTAAATCCCACACGGAACAAAAAAGTATGTGATCCACAAATAGTTTTCCCGAGTCTGGATGTTCTTTGTGTCTGTTGTTTGAATGTTTGTGAAGCCCCCGCGACACAGGAATATTCCTAATGCGGGAGTTAGCTTTTCATAAAAATAAAAAAAAAGAATTCGATAAATTTATATAATAAATAAACAATGGCGGCTCAATACGGAACTGTTTAAAAGGAATTTAATGTCCCAAAAATATAATGAATAGATGAACTTGGCTCGTGAGTAAATATAAATTACGTAATATTGTTCTTGAATTTCCAAATATGGCAGCCTTATTGATAGACAGACAAAAGAGAAATAGAAAACGTTAATAATATATATTATGTATTTATTGCATCCATTCATTGCAACAATTGGGCATTTAACTTTGACCCTCAAACCCCAAACAGATAATTCTATCATTATTGTATGATTTAGCAAATTAACGGATATTTCCATATCCGCAGTATTTGTATTGTTTCATAGTATGTGTATGTATATAGTGTAGATATTAAAATAAAATAGCTTTTTTATAGGTTCTGTAGTTAAGGATTTTTAGGGTTCCGTTCCTCAAAAAAAAAAAGAACCCTTATAGGATCACTTTATTGTCTGTCTGTATGGGTGTCTGTCAAGACCCTATTCTACAGCAACCGGTAGAGGCATCAAGTTCAAATTAACATCAAATACTTATGTCAACGATACCTTAAAGCTGTAAAAAAATCAAGTTTCTAAGTTAATGCAATCAAAAGATACGGCCATTAGATTCACAGGGTATTTTATTTGTTGTACGTAATTTTTTTGTGTTTGCAAACCTCTTTTTTGCGGTTGAAACGTTTATTTTGTCGTATTTCGATGTATTAGAGAGTAGTAGAACTGCAAAGTTAAGTTTGTCTTTCGGAAAAACTGGCAAAAATCCCGAGGCAGACGTACTATTTACATTCAAGTTTGTTTGCTTACAGAACCCTCGGTGCGCGAGTCAGACTCGCTCTTGTCCGGTTTTTAAGTAAATTTTACAATCTTTACTAATATTATAAATGCATAAGTAACTGTCTGTCTGTCTTTCACACCAAAACTAATGAACCAATTTAAATGAAATTTAGTGCACAGATAGTCTAGAGCCTGAGAAAGAACATAGGCAATTTTTAATGCGAAAACAGGGGTGTAAAGGGTTGAAAGGTGGGGATGAAAAGTTGTATGGAAGTATCGTTATATTTAGAGCTAGAAACTTGAAACTTATTTTTAGGCTATTGATTCGATATGCACTATTCCACGCGGATGAAGTCGTGGCATGACAGCTAGTAAATTATAAACACAACACCAACGAAAAGGAGCAACGGCGTCACATGAGCTATCATCTTTGATTGTATACCTGTTATAATCTGTCTGTCTGTGTTATAATCTGTTATAATCAAAGGCTATCAAATACAAGAAGTAGGAGCCATTTTGGAGCTTAGCCCGTTTAACTAAAAAGACAAACGCTTCAATTAAGTATAGATTAAATTAATTATGATTTGTTTTTAAATACTATAAATGTTAACTTGTCTGTCTGTGTCATTATTAAATATGGCAATTATCATAAACACTTCCTTAAATCATGGCTGCCATTTGACAATAGTTATGTGTTCGCGAGTATTCACAGGTAAATTTAATTTACCAGAAAGAAAAAAAACGAATCAATTTTTTTAAAGTCTTATAAAACAGTTAATTTCATTAGGACTATTATATAAATTTATTTTAACCATATTAAACTACCCTATTTCAATTTAAATGCCATTGTAATTTGCCTCTTTATCTTACACTAGCAACCCGCTCCGTCCTCGCATGGGCAGTAACTATTATCTTATCTGTGGCACGGATAGCAAAGTATATACCTACATTTTTTCGTTATTGTGTGTTAATCTTAGAATATAGACATATAACTTTACTATATTGTAATAGATATTATTATGAGGAGTAACTCCGTGATACATTGTTTTCATACAACTCTACTGGTTTACGCGGTGCACAAGAGGAAAGCTTCCAGTCGGTATGATTTTTTCCGACATCTTCAACAATTGTCGTCATATTTCAGCAAATGTATAAAAAACCCTAATAAATAATACACCTTACCATTCTTATGAATCACTCTATTCTTGCTTGTAAACCGTATGAAAATCCATTCGGTATTTTTGCAGTTTGTCGCGAACAGACAGACGTGGCGGGGGACTTTGTTTTATAACATGTAGTAATTAGTAAATAATTTATCTTTTAGCTGTAACATTTCCTTAAGAAATAAAAAGTTGTTCTAAACAGGCAAATGTTTTTGTTGTCTGTTTCCATAACCCATTTAACGGTAATTAAAATAATGATTGAATAAGTGGTAATATATTTATTCGAGTTCCAGAGTAATATAAATAATTATAGTTTAATAATACTAAAATCACCGGCCAAGTCGAAGTCTCGCATGAAGACCACCATCGTACAAGATTTAATACTTTGTAGGTATTTTTTAAATATAATTTTATTTTATTATATATTTATTTTAGTAAAAGTAGCAATACAAACTCTGTAAGCATTTTAAGCGTCTACTTGTTGCTGTTATTAATATCGAGCAAAAGAAGCCCCAAAAAACACGTTTTTAGTAGGGGGAAGCCCCAAAAACACATTTTTAGTAGAGGAGCCCTGTTTAATTTTTAATTTATTTTTAACCTCATTATTTGTAACTTCACTCACTCGGCGAAAAGCAATCCAACATTGCTTCACTACCGGTTTTCTACGAGGCCGTGGTATCACTCCGGTCGAGCCGGCCCATACGTGCCCTATTATTACTTAATAAATATACATTAAAAGTTTCATTTTGATACGACAATTAGAAGTAAGTTAAAGTTTAATTCCATGATTTGTTAAACACTTGTTTTAAAAAACCACAGTATTAATAGGTTTTTAAATCCATAGGCTAAGGTAACCTCTTTCCACCAGGCACCCGTATGTAGTTCTATGAAAAAAAAAGAAAAAAAATACATGTCTGTATCATCATAGCTCCTGAACGGATGAACCAATTTCGATTTAGTTTTGTTATTTGAAAGGTGACTTCATCGAGAGCGTTTTTAGCTAAATATTCAAGTTCAGCTGTTCGAAGATCATTTCTTTTCTAATCGTTGAAGGGAGTTTTGTGTCGGTGGTGTATTAAATTTTTTTATACTTGTTATTACCACTAAAATGTAAACAAAAAGACTACAAAAGCAAACGATATTCTTAAACATTTTCTACTCTGTCACGAGAGGTTTATTTAGAAAGAGTGTGGCAACATTAATCAAGGAAAGTCATTTGAGACTGGCAATTTGTGCTATCTCATTTATATCTCATTTACTTGTGAACCACAGATTATTTAGCGTTTTGCAATACATTCTATCTAGGCATAAATGTTGCTATTGAGCACATCAGTTAAGAATTTCAGTTATTTTAAGGTGGGAAGATACATTTTATCCAATGGAAACATTGGGTGCGCCAAAGTTCACCTACATTTTCAACTCCGATAATTGGAAATCCGAAAATGTTCTTCCTAACATTTTTCATCCTAACAATCAAAATTCCTTACTACTCTACCGTCCGTATGTTCATAATTTCGAAACATTCAACTTCATAATGTCAGTAGCAATAAACATCTATTATACTTTTATTAGTTTTCCTATATTTTTTCAACATAACCATCTTTTACACTATTATTCAAAGTCATATCATTTTTGTTTAGATTTCTTTTTATTCATAATAATCATTATTATATACATTAATTTTGCAGGAATATGTTTTTAAACAATAACACTTTACCCACCTATACCACGGTACTATTTACAGTCAATGGTTTAGGTTAGGTTAGAACTGTGACCACAACGCACGAGCCGAGCGAGCGAAACGAGCGTGCCGCGGCAGCGGCCGGCGAAGTGCCAGAACCGAATCGGTCCTATAGTTATTGGTTTAGGTACGGTTAAAACTGCGGTATAAACTCCCAGGCCATAAACATAACAAATAATAATCATACCTTCAAATTAAAACTATAAATATCATCTTATATTATAAAAGCGTTATGATAAAAAATAGTAGGGGTTTTAATATATTTGCATGTATGATGTTATTAATTACAATTTTCGGAAACATTAGTGTTATGAACATCGCCGGTAGCACTACTAATAGTATGAATGAAAACTCTAGCATGAAAAATTTTAGAAACGAGTGATCATTCGGATTAGAAATCATTAGGAAGAACAATTTCGGGTAAAAAACTTTAGGTGAGGCAATATGGACCCGGTAACATTAAATTACTGATTGTACTTGTAACCAACTTCAAGGAAGCTCGACTATATTTTTTTTTTATGGTATAGGGGGCAAGCTAGCAAACGGGTCACCTGATGGTAAACGACTACCGCCGCCCACGGGCATCTGCAACTCAAGAGTCACAAGTGCGTTGCCGGTCTTTAAGATGGGAGTTAGGGAAGATCTTATATATTTTCAACTGCGTTGCAATACCTTAATTTTCTTTAAAAAAAAATAGGCGGTGGGAAAGGATGGTGAAATATACTTTACGACCTATTCTCATACCTACCAAATATACAAAAAAGAGTAGGCAGTCTTGGGACTGCCGACAGAAGTGAAAACTTAAAACGACGTGTCGCGTCAACGAAATTTTGAATAAAGGTTTTCGCTATTGAGCACGTTATAAATTTTCACCTTAATTACAATTATGTTTTTGTTTATTTTACCATATGAATTGCGCACACAATAAGTACTTTATTGAACTAATTATATTTTTAAAGATTAATTAATAAGGAGCTGACAGATCTCAATGTTTAGATTACCGCCCTCTAGTGGATCTATAGATGTATTATTAGCGTGATGGTCACGAGTTCAGTGCTTTTTTCCTATAGTAAAAGTGCACAACGTGCATAAAGAAGTTTTTATTTCAAAACAATCATTAAAATCTGTCTAGCCGTTTCGGAGGAGTTCGACCACAAACACCGGGACATATTTTTTTTATAAAATAGATTTGTTTTACTTTTCACAAAGCAACATATTGTTGCGGTCACATTGTGTTGATCTGTATTTTTTAATTTTAGTTAAAAAAAGACGCTTCAAACAAAATTTGTATATAATCTTATGAAATAAAGTGGCTGACTGGCCTGTGGGTTTAGTAGTTAGTGACCCTGACTGCTAAACCACAGGTGGTGGGTTCGATTCCCACCCGAGTCTGGGTGTTCTTTGTGTCCGTTGTTGGTATGTTTGTAAAGTCCCCCGCGACACAGGAGTCACTCCTAATGCGGGAGGGAGTTGAACTAATTAAATCACATAAAAATATATTTGACGTTGACTTTGTGGTTCTGATTCGACGATAGTTTTTTGTTATACGAGCTTGACTGAGCCTATCTGTTTATCTATCAATCTCTACAGAATGTAACAGAATTTATCAACTTAGTTTTCAACTTCAAGACGTCCGATTTACTTGAAAACACGTATCAGCGGATATATACAGACAAGCACAATACTAACTTGTAACCTTTCGCGTTTTATGATATAACTAGCTGTGCCCGCGACTTTGTCCGCGTGGAATAGTGTATTTATATAATATGACGATATTTCCATACAACTTTTCATCCCCACCTTTCAATTACACCCCTTTTCTCGCATTAAACAGTAGCCTATGTTCTTTCTCAGGCTCTAGACTATCTGTGTACCAAATTTCATTTAAATCGGTTCAGTAGTTTTGGCGTGAAAGGGCGACAGACAGACAGACAGAGTTACTTTCGCATTTATAATATTAGTAAAGAAAAGTAAGGATTATGTCCATTATTATTTGAATTACCGCGATCACGAAATAGCGAAATAGGTGTTCTATAAATCTGAATTGCCTGACGTTTCGACCAGGTTGCACTGGCTGTGGTCGCAGGTAGACTCCTTCGTACTGAGTCTACCTGTGACCTGAGTGTAATACCTATTTCATGATCGCGTTAATTCCTGTATATTCCATTCCATTATATTAGGACAAGCCCACACAATGAAGTTTGAAGTGTGAAGTTCTCCTGTGGAAATATAATTCATCGTTGGTAATTTACTAAAATACTATATTATTTAAATCAAGCACGTGTCATAGTAACAAGGATTTTAATATTTTCGGTTAATTTTAAAAGATTAATTAATTTTTGAAGATTTTTGTGTTGGGAACAATGACCCGGCCCCGACATCGTACATAGAATTCAGTATGTCCCCGCGGGCTGAGACGAACTGACTTAGTGTTTCCAGACAATAAACACACGTAAAGGTCATCACACACGGTAACGGCACCGCTCCAACCCAGCAATAAAGTTGTCATTCAAATCTGAGCATTAAAACGTGGTCGTATAATATACTTCATAATGTCAATATGAAAAAGCCGACGGCGGGCAGTAAGCGCGAATTGACATTATGAAATGTATTATTCGACCACATTCTAAAGCTCAGATTTGAATGACAACTTAATTGCTCGGGCGGAGCCGTGTCGGTATAGTGTGTGATGAGCTTATTGCTACTTCGATACGTCTCCGACGGAGACATGATTAAATCATGATACATGTTGTATTAAAACAAACTTTTTTTTAAAATTAGTTTTTATGGATTTTCTCAATAACTGAATGAATAGTAATAAAATGTACGATTTAAAATCTTTAACTTTACACGTTCCACCTGCTTTTATAAGAAACGGAGGTAAAAATACCTGGAAATTCAAACGGTCATAACTTGTAAACGGATAGTTTTTTTCCGAAAATTCTTATTGTAACTGCATGCTAGAGTCATGCCCTTTCAGTGATTTAAGTAAGTGTTCCTTTATCAGATACAGCTTGCATAGAAGCAGTCAGTCCATGGAGTCTAGCAATACACCGCTATTAACTTAACTCGTCTATCACTGCGAAGTCGCAACTGGACTTGGTTACGGCCGCATACCTGTAACTCCAACTCGCTATTACCGGGAAGCGAGAACCCTTTGGAATACTCGAAACAGTGGCGTAGCGTGCCTTTAAGGGCCCTGCCCGTGCCGGGCCCTGTATCAAAATTAGTTGGGGGTCCCAAATGAAGGGTAAAGATTTCTCACAAAAGAAACAAAAATGCTTTAAACGGGGGAATCCCGTAATAACCGATTGAAAAGGGATCGCTTTTTTGAATTTTGTCATTTCTGAAGTGAAAACTCTCTATGGCACGTATGACAGTTTTTTTTATATGTTATTTTCCCGGGAAGCACGAGATTAAGTAACATTGTGGATAACATTTTACTAATTTTTGCTTACAGACGTTAGGGGCCTGTGTAGCCCGGGGGCCCCGTATCATTGATACGGCTGATACGGCGATAGCTATGCCCCTGACTCGAAAGTTTCAACAGCCCTTTAACACACAACAGTCTTCAAAATATGGCCGACATATCTGAATTAATCACAATTACATCTGGTTAATACCTTGAACACAGCCTCACACTCATCTTCCAACTATCCTCTGATCGCTATGTGCAATGTAACACATTCAATTTACTCCAAATATGGATTGGCATGTTCGCTCGTCCGTGAGAACTAAAATATGTAGTGGTTAAGTCGTAGAATTCGACATTTTAAGAAATTCTACGAATCTCATTTTTACAGCATACTTGCGTTTCTGTGCGTTCCTGTCTATATAAGCTAAGTTTTGTCAAATCGTTTTCACTTTGATTTTGGTCACCGCCGAGTCAACACTAAACCAGGAACTGTACAGTATTTCTTTGAGTGTTTACAATACATCAGTGAGGAAATGTCAGAAGGGAGTTTTCTTATCCCACCTCGTGCCCACTTTATGCCTAATCCTGTGGCTGAGGATGCGACATGTATATATTTATATGCTTATCAGCTTGAAAATCCGTAGTCACAACGATGAAGTATGTACTAAGAGTCTTATAGTAAACAAATGTAAGAAAATAAAAATAAAACCAATTCAAAGAGCTTGTAGCACCCAGATTTCTACGCGTTTACACGAATTGACTTTAGAACCTTCTGGAAGAACACGGGTTCCAACGTACTATTGCGTAATGTACTCCATGAAAGAATAACGCTGTTTGGTGAAACTGTGAGCGTTTCCTCAAAGCTTCGTCGCACATGCCGCGTCCACATCGCACTTTTTACTTATTCTCAGACCAGCTTTTTCCCTTGATTTCAATCTCGTTAATGTAGATTTTGTCACTCAGCAGGTATCCATCGGGAACAGTATTTTTTTCATCGATGAAATGTTTTTTTTTATGGTATATGTAATCTAAGTCCTTTTCTGCAACTCTGACAAAGTGTACTTGACACCTCTCACACACGGTCGTCTGATCCCAAATTAGGCAGAGCCTGTACTATGGTAACGAGACTGCTGATAAACATACTTATACAGGGTGTGAGAACGAAGACAGACGATAGTGCTAATGGTACCTTTGATGATGACTCGGAAAAAAAATCGATCCTGTAAAAAAAAAAACTATCTTTTTACAGTTTTCATCAGCATTTTTCATGCTCCATCATAATCACAAGAGCGTCAGCTGTTTTTGATTTATTTTTTATGAAATAATCGTTGCATTTAGCTGTATTAACATGACGGAACGTGAAAAATGCTAAATATAAAAAAAAAAATCATCGGGGTCGATTTTTTTTCTGACCCATCATCAAAGGTACCATTAGTACTATCTGTCTTAGTTTTCGGGAGCCTTTTACTAACACAGTGTATATTTTGAAATATATACATATTATAGATAAATTACACTCAGACACAGAACAAATGATCGTGCTCATCACACACATTATATTGGTATTGAAACGAAAACAACATACAAGTCTAGTCGTTTAACAAGCATTTTGGCCTTGGTTTAATTAAAACTGACTTTATAGTTTTACCGCTACATAAGGTTGGGTCAAATAAAATTATCTTATTATTAGTTATTACTGCGATTACACATCATTAGAAATATGAATTTATTGATAAATAAGTATTCGTAGTAGATCGTACAAATATGACCTTATTAAACCATTTTTTTTTAACTTGTGTTATAGTCAGCAAACGAGCAGACGGGTCACCTGATGGTAAGTGACTACCTTCGCCCATAGGCACCTGCAACTCAAGGGTCACAAGTGCGTTGCCGGCCTTTGAGATGGGAGTACGCTCTTTTCTTTTCTCTTTTCTCATGCTTTGAATAAGGTGATAAAACGTTTAATCTTACGAATATGATATCGGCGAAAGTTTGTGAGGATGGACGGATGTTTGTTACTTTTTCACGCAAAAACGGCTGAACGGATTTGGATGAAATTTTGGCACAGGGATAGATTATAGTCTGGAATAGCACACAGGCTTTTTATCCCGGAAAAATGTACGGTTCCCGTCACAAATATAATCGTAACTTAATCAGACACAGAATTGATATTATACATTTCGGCTGGAGCCGTATTCTGTTGTAAAATTGGTGAAGGCGGGCGGAGATTCTGAAGGTCTTGTTCTTCAGACATGGCGATATAAAAACTTCAATATTATTAATACGCTAATTTATTTATGACACTAATTCGTTTAAAAAGTAATCAACAATAAATAATTCATGCAATCCTTGTAAAAATAATAATCAGTTATTATTACGACTCAGGCGTAACCCGTGTTACAATTAGGAGGTGTGGACGGAGCAAGAGTCCCGAAAGAACTGTGTCCGGCTGCAGAGTGCGCCGCTTTATATCTGCATCGACCGGTCCGTCCCCACCTCGCCTGACTCATGGAGTGGTACGATGACGTTACGTAGCACGTGCGTATGCGTTCGGATACAACTCTGTTGTTTAGCGCCGACACGGCCATTCTGCACAATGGTCGCCCTCGACCTGTTAAAGGAGATAGAAAGCGCAGTATATTATAACCCAAATATTGTTTGGGCACCAATTTACTCTGTTCTCAATTTGCATAACTTATTGCGAAAATAAGGAGGCCCCTGTCCTCAACTTACGTCACAAATTCCAAACATAAGGAGGCCCCTGTCCTCAACTTATCTCTGGAACACCAATAGTAAGGAGGCCCCTGTCCTCAACTTATCTCAAAAACATTAAGAGTAAGGAGGCCCCTGTCCTCAACTTACGTCACAAGTTTCAGAAATAAGGAGGCCCCTGTCCTCAACTTATCTCAAAAACATTAAGAGTAAGGAGGCCCATGCCCTCAACTTACATCAATCACAAACACAAACTGCAATAATGATATTAAAATGCAAAAATGTAGTTAATTACCTCTTACAGTGTTATTTCTTCTTGAACTTGGACTAAATTGTTGGGAGTACTAAGCCGAGTCTCACTTGATCCTGGTATCATGGTAGTTTCGTCTTGCGCCGACATGGAATCCTGAATTGTGCCTTCGTTTGGTTTGGGTGCAAGCCGTAGTTGGTCATGTGCTACCTTCTTTGGGCGTCCGCGTCCCGTTATCTTTTTCACTTGGTAACGGTCATTTGGAAGTATTTTCCAAATCACATATGCATCTGGGTATTTCAAGTCGAGTCCGATTTGGGACCTAGGGTTAGTTTTAAACAACACAATATCTTCCTTTTGGAACCTCTTTACTTTAGCTTTACCTTGGTCGTGTCTTGCTTTGTCTTCTTTTCCTCGTATGTCAATTTTCTTTTGTATGTAGCAGTTCAGTTGATTTCGACTTACTGTACCTTCTTCGTCAATCAAAGATACTAATTCTGGTGGTACAGCACACTGTCTCCCGGTAAGGGCTTTAATTGGACTTACATTTGTAGTTTTGTTTTTAGTACAGTTGATTGCCAGCTGGAGTGCTTCCAGACCCTTCTTCCAGTCTTGGGTTTCATAATTGCGAATTATAGTTAATCCGTTTTTTACAACGGCCATCATCCGCTCTACCTGTCCATTGGCTCTGCTAACTCCTGGAGCTATAAAATGCTGGTGGATATTATGAGTTTTACAGAATTCTTCAAATTCGGCCTTAAAGGCAGTGTCCTGGTCGCTTATGATTTGTCTTGGAGCTCCAAATAGAGATACAACATATCTAAGTGCGCGTAGCATTGAGTTGGCGGTCTTATTAGTAACATAGGTCAATGTCACAAACTTGGTATAACTATCTATGATAACAACCACGTATTCATGATTGTGATTCCTTCTAGTGAGATGGCCAGTCATGTCTATATGGATAGTATCAAAAGGAACAGGTTTCTTCTCTATAGGAAACATTTCTACCTGTTTGGCTCCAGAAGGACCTTTACTAGTTTTGCATATCACACAATTATCTATGAATCTTCTTACCGTTGTGGACATTTCAGGAAACCAGTAACTTTCTCGAATCTTGCTAAGAGTCTTTTCCCATCCGAAATGTTTTAGCGCAGTATGGTAGGCGTTAATGATACTCCATTGGTACGTTTTAGGAACCACCTTTTTCCATTTTTTGCACCCAGGTTCTTCCTCATCATGAAAATGTTCCAAAACAAGTTGATTCATGCGGTACTCACTTATTTCCTCGTTACGATCTAACTTCTTTATAATTTGAGCTAACTCTGCATCACGCCGTTGCTCAACCTTCAACCATATGTCAATATTTTGAGCCAAATTAATGCATGCTATAGGATTGCGGCTAAAGAAATCTGCATGTTTCATTCGGCATCCTTGACGGTATTCAATTTTGAAGTCGTAGTGCTGGAGAAACGACCACCATCTATGGATTCTGGGTAAGAGTTCATGTTTGTTCGACGATGACTTGATGGCATTGCAATCAGTAACTATTGTGAAAGATCGGCCGTAGAGATATTGACGAAAATGCTTGATTGCTCTTACAATAGCAAGTGTTTCGAGCTCATAAGAGTGGTAGTGACTTTCTGGTTCGGTAGTTCTCATACTCATGTAAGCAATTACGTGCTGTCGGCCATCCTGTATTTGAATGAGAACGGCACCAAATCCAGTGCTACTGGCGTCAGTGTGAAGTTCTATTGGCAGTCCTTCTTGAAAAATGGCTAAAATTGGTGCCGAAGTCAACCGACGGATGATATCAAGTCTAACGTTTTCACATTCTGCGGTCCATTGGAATTTTGCGTCTTTCTTTGTTAAGTTGTATAGCGGTATCAGTCGTTCAGAGAAGGATGGTATAAAACGTCTGAAGTAGCCAGCTAAACCACAAAACTGACGTACCTGTTTTACGTTTGTGGGTACTGCGGATTTTTCCAAGGCCTCTACCTTTCTGGGGCTTGGACGAACTGTACCATTTGAAATCAGATTGCCGAGGTATTCAATCGAGGTCTTGAAAAATGAACATTTATTTGCGTTTACAGTAAACCCAGCCTCCGTTAAAGCTGTTAAAACCTTCTCTAAAATCCGTAATCCTTCGGTGAATGATTTGCATTTTATCAACACATCATCCATATAGACCAGGATGTTATCCAGCAAAGGTCGTAATGCGGTCAAAATCGCACGTTGAAACACAGCTGGTGCGTTCATCAGTCCAAACGGCATTCTCACGTATTCGTATAGACCATCTGGTGTGATAAAGGCAGTTTTTGGAACGGATTCTTCTTTGATTGGGATTTGATAAAAACCTTGCGCCATATCTAAACTGATAAAATATTTAGCATCCGATAATCGATCAATTTGATCTGAAATGATTGGCAGTGGAAACTTGATGGGTACTGTATTTTTATTCAGTTCTCGATAGTCGGTGCACATTCGATCTTCGCCATTCTTTTTCTTAACAAGAATCACTGGGCTGGCATAATTAGACGTACTTTCTCTGACAATTCCGTTGTTGACCAACTCGTTAATAATATATTTCAATTTTTGTCGCTCCACCGGAGCCATACGGTAAGGTCTTCTAGACACCACTTTAGTTGGATCCTTCAATTGAATTTTGAAACTTCCTGTATTGACCTGATGTTTAGGGATACCATTAGCAAATGTATCATTGAATTTAGACAGTACCTTTTTTAGCTCGTGTATTTCACCCGCTTTGGTTAAATCTGTGTCCATATCTTTAAAGAGATCTTCAGGCGTACTGACACTTGAAATTAAAGAGTGCCTCATTATGGTAGCGCCTGTCTCAGTAACGAGCACGCTTAATCCTGTGCCTCTCACTATTTCTGCTCCTATTAAAATACTGCAAGGTGTTTCGTGATCTTCCACAATATGAAAAGCAACTTCAACAAAAATGTCACTTATGTTGCACGTCACGTTAATTTTCTGGCAGGACAGGATTGGGACACTTTCACTGCCAATACCCTTCAGCACTAAATTACAATCTTCACGCTTACCGGGGATAGATTTACTGGTAGAACGTTTTATTAAAGATCGTGCGGCACCGCTGTCATAGAATGCTGTAAATTTGCGATTACCAATTTTGATAACCATCGGTGTTAATATTTCGTCAAGCTCTCTAGCTAAATTTACCTTATCAGCATCATCA
Source organism: Euplagia quadripunctaria (assembly GCA_963859945.1). Taxonomy (NCBI): domain Eukaryota; kingdom Metazoa; phylum Arthropoda; class Insecta; order Lepidoptera; family Erebidae; genus Euplagia; species Euplagia quadripunctaria. Next base: position 1,879,843 of record OY982585.1, read on the forward strand.
GCCATCTTCTTGAAACAGGCAGATTCAGTGTGACCAATTTTATCGCAATAACTGCATTTGGGCTTAGGGCGTTCTGTTCGGTTCAAAGATTCGTTTATGTTAGTTGTGCTCAGCAACGGCTTAGGATCATTCGTCTTCTCGTTCACCTTATTACACTGTGCCTGCACATGTCCAGGTTTCCCGCACTTGTAACAAAGCATAGCGTCACCTCTATCATTCCTTAGTCTTGGTCTTTTAGCAGGTGGCTCACCTTGTCGCGGTTCTCGTTGTCTGATGGTAGCTGCTACAGAAATCAATTCTGGTACAGAAGAGCATTTACTGGATAAAAGACGCAATCGAAGGAACTCGTTGTCTATGCAGCCAATTACAGCTTCCACAGCGTCTTTGTCTTTGTCACCATTGATGACACGTTTCCAGATATTCCAAGCTTTAGTAATCGATTCAACTGGTTTTGTCATATCAAACTTAAAATTCCGCAGCTTCACTATGTCATTTGAATATCGTGCTTCGGGTTCAAAGGTTTGTATCAGTGCTCCTCGCATATCGGACCAAATGGGTGACTTTACTAACCATGTATCCCCAAGGGTTTTGGCTCGACCTTGCAATAAACCAGCTATTTTTGTACAAATTTCATAATCAGACAGTTGCCAATGGGTTTTTGCTCTATCCACGTGCTCGCACCAATCTCGCACAGGTACATCACCGTCGGGATCGAACGGTGCGATATATATGTCGCTGAGTCTGGGTCGTTTTGTTGGGGCCACAGCCTGGTTTAGTAGTCCTGCAAGAATCTCATGGTTAGCTTGCATACTAGCTTGTTGTTGTCGGGTTAGGCTTTCTATAATACTGGCCAATGCAGACAGTGCCTGATTCGTGCCACCACTGTTATCTTTTTCAGAGCGGGCAGATGGAGCTGAGGAAGCCCCATTGTTCATCCCACTTCTGATTTCGGCTGGAGCCGTATTCTGTTGTAAAATTGGTGAAGGCGGGCGGAGATTCTGAAGGTCTTGTTCTTCAGACATGGCGATATAAAAACTTCAATATTATTAATACGCTAATTTATTTATGACACTAATTCGTTTAAAAAGTAATCAACAATAAATAATTCATGCAATCCTTGTAAAAATAATAATCAGTTATTATTACGACTCAGGCGTAACCCGTGTTACAATTAGGAGGTGTGGACGGAGCAAGAGTCCCGAAAGAACTGTGTCCGGCTGCAGAGTGCGCCGCTTTATATCTGCATCGACCGGTCCGTCCCCACCTCGCCTGACTCATGGAGTGGTACGATGACGTTACGTAGCACGTGCGTATGCGTTCGGATACAACTCTGTTGTTTAGCGCCGACATACACTAATTAAAATTTGATTACAAGGAAAAAATTAAGTGGATATTTGTGCATAACGACAACCATGACGCTAAAACCATAGAAATATTATTGTTTTTAAAGCAATCAGCCTAAAAAAATAATTATAAGATACAATATCGAATATTCCTTTTCATATTTTTCTTTCTTTTTGAAAAGACAAAATAATCCCGCATTAGGAATATTCCTGTGTCGCGGGGGCTTCACAAACATTCAAACAACGGACACAAAGAACACCCAGACTCGGGACAACTATTTGTTGATCATATATTCATTTGGGAGAGCCATGCTTCGGTACGTATGTCCCGGCTCGACCGGAGTGATACCACGGCCTTGCAGAAAACCGGACGTGAAGCAATTATTTCATTGCTTTTCGCCGAGTGAGTGAGGTTACCGGAGGCCCAAACCCTTCCCCTACTCCCACCTTAAAGGCTGGCAACGCCTTGTGACTCTTAGAGTTGCAGGTGCGGCGTTAGTCATTTACCATCAGGTGACCCGTCTGCTCGTTTGTCCTATACCAGTGGTTCCCAAATACTTTTTTCTACGTACCACGTACTTCAAAAAGACCTCAAATCTCACCCCTTATCGCAGATAAATAAATCTCTTTATCCTCGGCGGTCTTTTTGACCTCTTCATAAGTCTCGACCCACGCTTTCTCTTTCACTTGTTGTATAAAACTTCTTCTAGGCATTCCTCGTCTTCTCTTTCCTTATTTATTTTTGATGCAGCCTTGCGTACCCTTGGAGGTACGCGTACCACTAATTGGGAAATACTGCCCTATACCATAAAAAACATACACAACACGCGAGGTGACCACTTAAACCATTGCGCCATCCGTGCACTAAATACATAATTATATCATGGAACGCGAGAGTTTAAAAGTTAGTAAGTACAGTAGAAAATTATCAGCGTGGTAGTAGCGCTGGATAAGGATTTACCTAGTAGGATGATAACAAGCTTGCAGAGCCCTATCTATATGTATGTATGTATAATATAAGGCTAATATAAATCTCTACATAGTATAAAACACAGTCGCTTCCCGACGTCCGTCCCTCTACGCTTAGATCTTTTAAACTACGAAACGGATTTTAATGCAGTTTTCACTAATAGACGAAGTTATTCATGAGGTAGGCGTATGTGTACAATTTCATTAAAAAAGTTTTGAATTTGATTGTCGGCAAAAATCAATACATGCTCTGCTACCCGTGCGAAGCCGGGGCGGGTTGCTTGTAATATAACTCGTAAATAGAGGTATGTGTGGGAACCTCAGTGAACTCAAGTGTTCAGCATCGCTACCCACATGAGCGCTTTCAAGACCTACGCAGTGTTTAGTCATCATGAATTATAAACGGATGTTGAGTAGTTGAGGTATTTACCACTAACTTAACCTTCAAGTACCGACTGCGTGTAGGGGTCAATGAGACCGCAGTGGAAAGGGGACGTTTCAAACTGAAAGTTATATCAAAATATATGTGTGTATGAAATACATAATTTTCTGAAGAATATAATATACTAGGTGCACCCCACAATGACTATTGGGATAAAAAGTAGCATATGCGTTAATCCAGGTCTCCAGCTATCTACATGCCAAGTTTCATCGCAATCGGTTCAGTGATTTTTGAGTGAAAGAGTAACAAACATCCATCCATTCAAACTTTCACATTTATAATATTACATACATAAAACATTTTAAAAGTAACAAACATATTTGTACATGACAATAATTTCATGCTCAACAGGGACTTCAGTTCTAGAAAATGGCCTTAAATCGACGCAACAGGTTGCTCCACTCCTCAACGCCTTCAAAGACCCGTATTGAGCCTGAAGCTAGTCGTGCATCCCTGAAATACACACGTAGGCATAACTGTATATTACATCTTTAATAAATATGTTTACGATTCATAATCATTGATTTGTAACAAAAGCAAATAGATTTACAGTTAATTCCACAACTGGCTGTCATGCCTCCAGTCTCTCAGACCCCACGAATCGCTACGATAATCGATATCTCGGTAAGTGAAGGGTTAAATTATGATTAAAATAATAAGGTGTGCGAAATTTCCTATGAAATTTTATATAGAATTGATTGCCTTTACGAATGTACATATTGCCTTATTTGTTATTTTGTTCATTAGTGTTAGATTTGGTGTTTGGTAATAATTGTGGATGATATTTCTAAATAGTTAATAGCATAGCTATCACTGAGTTATTATTGCTACCGTAATACTATAACTCGAATTTTGGCGCGAATTAAGTTAAGTACTTATTCGGAAACGATAGAAAGATAATGGCAACTTCTAGGCGAAAATGACTGTAGGTATTAGCGCTGTACCTGTACATTAATTATGTATTCTGTGCTAGTATTTAGTTCGGCCGATGCCGTGAGAATATCGGGATAGAAAGTAGCCTACGTGTTAATCCAGGTCTCCAGCTATCTACATACCAAGTTTCATCGCAATCGGTTCAGTAATTTTAGCGTGAAAGAGCAACAAATATCCATACATCCTCACAAACTTTCACGTTTATAAGTTAGTTATTAGTAAGATTACACAATATTATTATTTACACAATAATAAGCAAATAAAGATATTATTATATTGAAAATTATTATCAATATAGCCAGACAGTATCTTCTGCGGTTATTTACGACTGCTGCTTTAAGGTTTAAAAAAAAAAGTAATAGTCCGAGTCTTGATTTCATATCTGATGTTTAGAGAACTATTATAATACTATTCGTAAGCAGTCAGGCAAATCCTGGAAGGGGCCAAAAATCCCCCAGACCTATTTAAAATGTCGCCGTGAGTTTGAGTGCGAGCGCATCTATGCGTAGCAATCTGGTTGTATTTCATAAAATTGATAATTAATTATTCGAAATCGTCAATTTAAAAAAATTGGTTGTCTGTAAAGTCGGTTTACGGTATACGATAATTATACGTCGTCATAACGTCATAAGAAAACAGTGGAAGAGAGATAGATGCGTCACAAGCCGATGCCTAGGCCGATCGTGCCTCTCTATCGCTTGTTCCGCGCTCTCGCTTGCACGCTCGGCTCAGGCGGAACGTGACCTTGAGTCATGCTTTTTCGTGCGTGCAGCCGGCGTTCATCGATTTATAAGAAGTTATCACGTCAAAAAATATTATAATTTAAAATTATAGATCAACACACACAGAGTCACCGCAACAATAGTTTGCTTTGTGAAATGTAAAATTATAAAAAAAAATGGATAACATAATATCACATCTGCCTGTTTCGATCTATAACCGCCCGTTTCCAAATGGTTGAGAATTGTGAAAAGAAATCGGGCAAACAAACTAACGGCCACTCTTTTAAATAAAAATCTTTTTAACAAAAAATTAAACCGACGAAATAACTAAAAAGCAATATATAAATAAACCTCTTAAGTCTTGAGCTTATTTACATAAACTATCAAATTTTATATAAACTTATTTTGAGTCGGCGCCTAACAACAAACTGATTAATTATCTAAATTTTATATGTTCCTACGTAGATATGGACATGGCTATACTTAGGTAATTAATCATTTTATTATTTGGCGCCGACTTGATGATTTTTTTTATCATCAGCTCAGCTACATGATATGATGATTTCTGAACGCAAATACCTGATAAAGTAATGAAAAGTAAACAGAAACACTATTCGTTCCTCCAATTTTCAAGGGTTTCTCTCAATTTCATCAGGATCCCATCATCAGATCCTGACTTCCTTGACATGGGACCACCCTTGAGGTTATACCCTATCTAACAAAAAAAGAAAAATCAAAATCGGTTCATAAATAACGGAGAGAGGGCTGAGCAAACCTAAAAAAAATATATATAAATATACGGTCGAATTGAGAACCTCCTTTTTTTTTCGTCGGTTAAAAATAGAAAGAAATAAATATTCATACATATATCTACAAATATTTGCACTGAACGGGTATCGAATCCGGAACGGGTATTCCGATTAAACCAATAATAGGTATTTTTGAATTGTCAGGAGTAGGAGTCAGTCAGACTAAGTCAGTGAAGCTAGTTGCCTGTTCCAATACGTAGATAGATGCTTTTTACATTTTTTTTTATGGTATAGGGAGCAAATGAGCAGACGGGTCACCTGATGGTAAATGACTACCGCCGCCCATGGGCACATGTAACTCAAGAGTCACAAGTGCGTTGCCGCCCTTTAAGGTAGGAATAGGGGAAGAGGGGGAGAGGGGGGAAGAGCGGGAAAACGGGAGAGGGGGATTAGAGGGGAGGAGAGGGGAAGGACGGGAATAGGGGAGAGGGAAGGGTTAGGGCCTCCGGTAACCTCACTTACGCGGTGAAAAGCAATGCAAGCATTGTTTCACTGCCGGTTTTCTGTGAGGCCGTGGTATCGAGTGGAGTCGAGTCGGCCCATACGTGCCGAAGCATGGCTCTCCCACGTAAACGTAGCTCTCCCACGTAAAAAAAAATCTGGTTACATTACTTATATGCTAAATGAAATGTGAAGACAGGAAAATATAAACAGACGCGCAAATTACTACTATATTTAAGTAATAGCAGTCTGATATCCGACCAATGGCACTTGTTCACGAGCATGACGCGTCAGTCATCGAACAGATCAATCGTAATGAAGGGAGCTGATTGACCCGACACATACGCCACCATCGGCAGGACTTCTAGGCTAGCATGACATACTCTGACTTTGCTGTCGAATAGTCTGCGGCTGCGCCACACAATAACCTTGGTCTTTTAATTGTAACCGACCCATAACTCCTTAAGATTTATACTGGAATCATTAACTGGTGATTTTTACATGAATTAATCATTACGTAGCCCGAGGAAGCTATTAAATACTATATATAACAAAATGTATGTATTAAATATTATACTAAATATATACAGTGACTACAATATTAATCTACATACAGTTTATAGTCTTGTAAAGGTAATATTGTAGTCAGGGAGGCAGGAGCCAGTGGGAGAGCCATGCTTCGGCGCGTATGGGCCGGCTCGACCGGAGTGATACCACGGCCTCACAGGTAACCGGCAGTGAGTAATGCTTGTATTGCTTTTCGCCGAGTGAGTGAGGTTACCGGAGGCCCTAACCCTTCCCTTTCCCCTCCCCTCTCCCTCTTCCACCCTTCCCCTACTCCCATCTTAAAGGCCGGCAACGCACTTGTGACTCTTGAGTTGCAGGTGTCCGTGAGTAGTAGTAGTAGAGTGGTAGTCATTTACCATCAGGTGACCCGTCTGCTCGTTTGCCCTCTATACCATAAAAAAAGAACAATCACTAGATATCTGAATTACTTTGTGGAAAGTATTCATGTCGTAGTACGACGTAAAAAGTCACTTATCAGAGTTCTTAAGACATTCCATAATGACGAATGAATTTGCAGAATCGTTTCTCACATTGTTTTTGTTGACTCGAGAGAAATAATGTGATTAAAGCTTGATTTCACTAACTATGTAAGTACTACTATTACTATTCTTGGCGTTACCTTAAGGCATATAAAAAGTGATATAATAGCAGGCTTCAAGTTTCGTTTGCAGAGAAATAGGAATTTCTTTACGGTACATCAGGATTTCCTAAAGTTATAGCTAGTTATATTAGCATAATAAAAACGTGTTATTTTATTTATAAATAAATTAATGTGTGGATACCACCTCAGCGAGCTTATACTCAGCGATGTAGTTATGTCGAAATTGAAGGGACTAAAACCACACACACGGTGTTTCGTCACGGGTGTCTGTCAGGTCAGGTATAACCTAGGAAGGATCTCTCGACCCCCGACAGACTTGACTACCAGTCCATAATACACATAGTCTCTCAGTAATGATTGGGAGCCATGTGACACTAGAGTTCGTTATTCCTGTAATGCCTAAATAAATAAATAAATATTTGTAAGATTTTTGTATATCTTGATGTACAGTCTTTTGTATAACGAACATCGTAGTATGTATTGACGTATTGATATGTATAAGGTACTAAGTAAATATACATTTAAAAACTGCCACAGTCTTCTTAACTATTCTAATGTTAACACAAAATTAAACATCAATTGTAAAACAAGTATTAAATTCTAAACACGACGTGTCTCAAGTCTAACTGCCAATAAATATAATTTTAATATGGAATCATCTACATGAATAACGCAATACAAGAATCTTATTATCTAATAGAACAGTAGCCGTCACGAGTTTTGAACACAAATGCCATTTTATTTTAAAACTAGCTCTTTGCAGCGACTTTGTTCGCATTAATGTACATCTTGTCAAGTACTTTTTTTAGTTATGGACATAGGGTACCTTACCCTATGTCGTTTTCTATACCCCTGACGTATATGCAAAATTTCATGCTGGTTAACTTTAACAAAAAGGTAAAAATAAACAAAAAACTTTAAACACAAACAAATCGTCATCGTAGAAAAACGACGGATTTGATTTCTAGTGTTTCTTTTAATGAAATATGAAAATGTTACTGTGTGTATGAGCTTTGAATAATGTTTTGTTTTATGATAAAGTATAATGTTTTCATTAGGCTTATGTTAAAAACAAAAATCGACAAGAAAAATAGGCAGTCATGGGACTGCCGACAGAAGTGAAAACTTAAACGAAACGACGAACTTCAAACGTCACTTTAGCAGGTTGGTGACATCAATTAATAAGGAGCTGACGGAACTCAATGTTTAGATTAGCGCCCTCTAGTGGATCTATATATGTATGATTAGCGTGACGGTCACGAGTTCAATGCTTTTTCCCCATACCAAAAGTGCACAAACTTGCCTAAAGAATATTTTCACTTCAATAACTTTTACGCGACGGAAATCGCGGTCAAAAAGCTCGTATTAAACATTGTCTAAATTTCATTTCTAATCCTCTGCTGTTAAACTTGTTAATATTAATCATTACACAAATCACTCATACAAAAATGCCACTAGCTCCTAACTTTTGATTAATGAGTTTACTATTGACTTACTTTGAGATCTACTCTATAGTAAAGCCTTCGTCACACTGAATGTAAAGCGTTATATAATATTTACGTTCCCTTACGTTACAATATTATTATGATGATTATGATAATGTTGAGGAACGCTTCTTATGTCTCTCCAACACAAAGAGAGGATCCTCTGCTTGAGAACTCTCATTCCGATATTCAGGATTAGTAGTTATTATGTATTTCGGCTTCTCTAGTACAAGTATGAACTTCCATAGAGAGCTATTAAAACCACTTTCATAATATGCATTTTCTATTTTGGAATGAGCTGGTATATATATATATATAAATGACATCGAGAGTATCATCACTACATCACTACATATTATAAACTAGCAGCGCCCCGCAGTTACACCCGCGTAAGTCCCGATCCCGTCAAAATATCGAGATAAAAAGTAGCCTATGCGTTAATCCAGGTATCCAGCTATCTACATACCAAGTTTCATCGCAATCGGTTCAGTGGTTTTTGCGTGAAAGAGTAACAAACATCCTTCCATCCATCCATTTAAACTTTCACATTTATAATATTCCCCCGGGGGATAAAGGCCCCCGCCGCGTCTGTATGTCTGTCTGATCGCGATAAACTGAAAAACCACTGAACGTATTTTCATGCGGATTTTACAAATAGACAGAGTGATTCATGATAAAGGTTTAGGTGTATAATTTGTTAAAATTTTGTGTAAATTGATTGAAATATGTTGATGATTGTTGAAGATGTTTCTGCTACCCGTGCGAAGCCGGGGCAGGTTGCTAGTAATATATATAAAACAGAATAACATCTCCCAATTTGAGCACAAATGAATTACCTAGGTTAAGATGAAAGAGAGATGGATAGAATAGGATGGCTATAGATAGGTGCTGTCTTAATATTTGGATATGAGGAATAAGAGATCAAAGTCTATTAACTCCGTCCATCATAAAACGATGGTTCGACAATGATTTTAATTTATTTGTTCCATAGCGTTTATTCGATGAATAACATGAAATGGAAGAATGGCGTCGGACTTGCGATCAAGTGGTTGCGGGTTCGAACCCCACCCAGTGCACTACCGTCGTGAACCCACTCCTAACACAAGCGTTAAGCTTAGCTGGAGGGGTTAACGAGATTACTAGTAATGTGTGATCCACGTTACTAGTAATCTTTAAAAAAAAAAAACTGAATTTTTCAATAGTTAGATAGGCCTTATTCGACGAGCAAGTCGCTTACTTGAAGAGTAATGTTATCTACCTGTTCCAGGCCGTTGGCCAGATAACCGCTTATTCCGGCAGTTACACTTAGCCCTAATAGTTATCGCGTTCCGTAGCTGCCTAAATACTAACTCGGTAAGTATTTAGGCAGCTACGGAACGCGAGACATTTTCTAGGATGATTGTTTTACTCGGCCGTTGCAATAAGACTGACTCCCGACGAAGTCACACGCCGAGACGTAGACTCTGTCGAGCGCCAACAGATGGCGCTTGCGTCTTGTGTAGACAGCAAAGTGTCCATGTTGGCTATACAACGATATGTGGAGTTTCAATCATCCTCCGCACCTTTTCTCAACTAAGTTGGGGTCGGCTTTCAGTCTAACTACGATACGGCCGAACTTTGATATTGTACTTGAAGCGACTGCCATCAGACCTCTACAACCCAATTAGGTACTAGGCGATTTCGAAGATCTGTAATTAGATAAGGTTGTCTGACTTTTTAGGGCTCCAACTACCCGTAACGAATGCCACAGATATTTGTGTAGCACCCGGGACCGACGGTTTAACGTGCTCTCCGAGGCACGGAGGGGTCTCAATGTGTTAAGAATGGTCACCCATCCTAGACTGACCTGGCTAGTGTTACTTAACTTTGCAATGTGCTAACCTACGCGATTACCACTTAGCCACGAGCCCCTCGTATATGGAGTTTCAATATCTGGAAGTAATGGTTATAATAAGGGATTAATATAAAACTACCTAAATATGTCCTTCGATCGTTCGACTTTATTTAAATATTTCTTAGTTTTTAATTACAATTACTAACAAAATACCCGTTAAACATAAAATTACCATGTTACTCATTACTTATAAACTTTATAAAGAAATTTATAAGCGTGAACCGAGCAAAACTAAATTGGTATTTGCGTAAGATTTAGGAAATATCTAAAAAAACTACATCTTAATGGTAATTGAAACCTCAAGAAATTGCAAATGTAAACAAAAAAACATAAACCGCCTTGTTACTAAACATACCTTTTAAATATTCTTTTTCGCTGGCCTGTTGGTCTAGTGGTTAGTGACCCTGGCTGTTAAGCCAGAGGTCGTGGGTACGATTCCCACCCAGGACAAATAATTGTGTGAAGGGACGATCATTTGTTCTGTGTCTGGGTGTAATTTATCTATAACTAGCGACCCGCCCCGGCTTCGCACGGGTGCAATGATGATACTAAATATACTACAAAACAACCGCCGCAACCGCTATGTCCCTGCATTTAAATTTGTAATATCTTCGAAAATATTCATTGAAATTACCTGCTGTAAAGGGCCATTTTGATCTATATTAAATGCACAATGTATTTAAGGTACTTAATTGGATAAAGATTAATGCTGTATTGCTTAAAATAGCTTCGTAAGTAAGCCATTATTTCTCGTAAAAAGTAAAGGATAAAAAATGGTTATTGTGGGTTATCCCTAAGAGATAGACATATACCATTGCGGACTTTTTTGTAGACCTTTTTAAGGTGTACAATATTGTGGTACATTATTTTGATCTATCTCGTAGGGTTCAGCCAGCGTTTGCCATGTAAACGCAAAAAAAAATGTGTTTATATACGACATCACATTAGAAACCTCTAAAGTTATCAGTGTTTCTCTAATATATTATGCATGTATTATACATATAAACCTTCCTCTTGAATCACTCTATCTATTAAAAAAAACCGCATCAAATTCCGTTGGGTAGTTTTAAAAATCTAAGCATACATAGGGACAGACGGACAGCAGGAAGTGACTTTGTTTTATACTATGTAGTGATGATATGTATGTATTTAGAAATATATAAGTATGTTTATCAGCAGTCTGGTTACCATAGTACAGGCTTAGCCTAGTTTGGGATCAGACGGCCGTGTGTGGGATGTGTGGAGTTATTTTTATTATTTTATTTCAACGTGGCTCACCCATTAGATACTAGTACTCTTGTTAATCGTTCCAGCTAAGCTAAATGTTTGTGATTCTCATACGGAGAAGTGGCGCGTAAAGTGGAGCGTCAGGCGCTGTGTCATTGTATGAACAAAAACATATGCGTGGGAGAGCCAAGCTTCGGCACGTATGGGCCGGCTCAACCGGAGTGATACCACGGCCTCACACAAAAACCAGCAGAGAAGCAATGCTTGACGGTGTTTCGCCGAGTGAGTGAAGTTTCCGGAGGCCAAAACCCTACCCTGGCTCCCCCTCTCTTCCACGTTTTCCCTACTCCCACCTTAAAGGCCGGCAACGCATTGTATGAACAAAAACATCTTCGTGGGAGAGCCATGCTTCGGCACGTATGAGCCGGCTCGACCGGAGTGATACCATGGCCTAATAGAAAACCGGCAGTGAAGCAATGTTTGCAGCCGGCCTTTAAGGTGGCTACCCACCTTAAAGGCCGGCTTGTTATGCTCTTACCCTACGGTAAGAGGGGAGAAGAGGAAGGGAGAGGGAAGGCTTAAAGCCTCCGGTAACCTCACTCACCCGCCGAAAAGCAATGCAAACATTGCTTCATTGCCGGTTTTCTATTAGGCCATGGTATCAAACAAGCCGGCCTTTAAGGTGGGTAGCCACCTTGAAGGCCGGCTTGTGACTCTCGAGTTGCAGGTGCCCATGGGCGGCGTTAGTCATTTACCATCGGGTGACCCGTCTGCTCGTTTGCCCCTTAAACCATAAAAAATGAAAAAATACAATATTGAGAACGCGGCGGCAGTAGCTGCAGCGTACGCGGCGGTGACCGCCGCGGGCTCCACCACGTGCAGTTATCAAACAAAACACGCGTGAGAACGGAATGATTTTGACGGGACTTACACTTGCAGGTGTTATAAGAACTAACTTAGGCTACTTTTATTTTGGAAAAAGAATTAGGGTTCCTCGCAAAATATATAAATATGTACACGCGAGCGAAGCCGCGCGGGACACAGCTAGTATTAGCAAGTTTGGTACATTCTATGATTAGAAAGGAAGAAATTCCTTGGCCAAAATTCTAAGCATGATCGCGAGTCGGCTTGACTGTTTCTTTATCAATCACTGTCCCGCAGTTGCCAATGGAATTGTGTAACAGTGATTGACTTGACAGGCCTGTTCAATTTAATTTTAGATAATTTATATAAAAGTTATTGGTCAAATTAACACATATGTATTTAATAATGAACATAAATTAATTAACCAACGAATTTTAATATGTAAATGCACAAAAATGACACTACGTTGACGTTGACATTGACGCATTTCCTGAAGGCTTCGTAGTACGCAGGTGCAAAGATTATAGGAAACACTGTGAACTTGTGTAGATTTCATTCTCTCGCAGGCTAAATCCTAGTTATTAATACGTTTGTCTCTTTTCAAAGATTATAAAAAAACACTGTATACTTGTATTCTATCTTATTCTCTTGCAGGCTAAATCCTATTTATGAATGTTTATCTTGTTTGTCTCTTTTTAGTGTGAGTTTTTCGTTTCATCGAATTTCAAATCACAACGATTTTAAAGGAGTTTCACTTCAAAAATGGAATAAAATATTTATTTGTTAACTCAATTTATACGCTGACTGAGACCAACACGGGTGGCTATCTTTCATTCTACTTGGAAAATTAGTATTTTCCTTCTCACTCTAACGATCTGATGATGTATTTATAGTTTTTTTTTATTTTACTCTAAGCATATAAATGACCATAGAGGTCAGGTTATGTATTAAACAATTAAAAATTTAAATCTTTCAAATGCCTAATGTTGTAAGCATGTCTAATGTATAATCTTTAAATAAAATGCCAAGATTATTATTTCCAAAAAATATTACGTAGTGCAAGTAATTTATAAAAAAATACGGATGTAAAATTATATTAGTCAATTGCAAATGATCAATGCTTTTGCATAACTGCATTTTGACATTTATTCGAGCACTAATCAGAATCCCGATTTTGATGCTAATTATTTTCTTTATAATAATATTCCAAGATGGATGTCACGCTCGACGTCACGAATTTATTCTGTTTGTTTACGTAAGTATTAATAAAAAAAAACAGCCAGTCGTAGGAAGAAGCACGTCAGAAGTGAAAACATAACTTCACAATGTATTTGCATATAAATACACATACACACATCTGTATATATATTATTAGGTTAAAAATAAAAAGTAGGTAAGAACATATCTAAATGTATACATAGGGTACACTGGAAGTTTGAATTTCGAATGATATATTTTTTTAAATATAAAAAACTCGGTTCCGTCTTACGAATTTTCGATCAGGGTCACGTGTCCTGACGCGAGTTTAACATTTTTACCCATCCCAGAAAGTGCACAACGCCGCTAAAGAAGTTTTCACTTCAAAAACTGTCAAGCGTAGGACTGCACGTCAGAAGTGAAAACATAAATTGACACATCTGTCATCTGAGCGTGACAGTCACGCGAGTTCAGTGCTTTTTCCACGTACCAAAAGTGTCCAACGTGCTTAAAGAAGTTTTCATTTCAAAAATTGTTTAAAACGTTGTACATCACACACGCAGTTCACTATAGACGCAATAGGTCACAGACGCAGTTCGTCACAGATGCAATTTGTCACAGATACATCTCGTCACTGCAATTCGCTACAAACGTAGCCACTGTATTAATTTTTTTTTTTTTGTGAAACAGTTTAGTATAAAGATCTTACAAATAAGTCAAATTGTACTACGTGCTACCATATTGAGTGGTGTACAAATTATTAGAATTAAATAGAATAAATTAAAATTATTAAGACAACTAATCAATATAAATAAATAAAATTGCAGTGCCTGTTTATAATGTCAAAATAATGGTTTTTTAAGCTAAATTTCTAAAAATCAGTTTTTGACTCACTCACGCGGCGAAATTCAATACAAGCATTGCTTCACTGCCGGTTTTCTGTGAGGCCGTGGTATCGAGCGGAGTCAAGTCGGCCCATACGTGCCGAAGCATGGCTCTCCCACGTTAATTCATACCTTTGGATTTCTATCTTTCTCTCATCGCTCTCTCTATACGATATCTTTCCACCTACCACTCTTTATTTCTCTCCAAGGTTGACCAGCAGAGAATGCCTCGCTTTTTTACAATATATGCGTGAAGTTTTAATAAATAAATATAGTTAGTACTCAAATATGATGCGCTATTTATAACTGTTATAGTAGATTAGATTATAACGATTTTCTCTTTAAATTATTTAATACTGTGTGAATTTTTGTCAATATTACTTAAAAATAAAAGTTTTGTACTCGACGACGAATTGTTTTTTTTATCTTGGACACACTACATTGCTAACTTCTTTTCTGATCCATAATTACCGCGGAACTCGGCATGGTTTTTTTTTCCAGCTACGTCCCCGCCGAAAGTATATACTAGAGTACGAAAATGTTTGCGCGTGTTTGCAAAAGCTATGAGCGTTTGCTCATAGCTTCGGCGTGCGTGCGCCGCCCACATCAAGCTGCTTACTTATTCTCAGTTCTGTGTCATGTACCATATGTACAGTCACCCTCAAAAAGAAGTATACGTGGACAAAGTTACATTACAATGTGTACATCCATTATGCCAAAATATTCGAACCAAGTATAACGACTAAACATAGTATCTATAGTAACTAGTCAATTCCTAGTAAACATCGGGTTCAAAACGGTTGTATACGTGTCTGTTTCATAAGTTTGTATACACCTAATGGCCAAGTAACTACTCAATCTTTCAAAATAATGTATACAGCCATTGTTTAATAACGACCTAAACAAGTATGAATCGGTTCAACTTAAGTCCCTATACGTAGTTCTCATCGAAATAATAAAGTGGGTATTCCGATAATATTTAGAGCAAAATATAAAGTTTAAGTACCGCTTTTTTAGTAATAAGGACTCATATTTTACTATAAATAGACATCGAAAGTAAAAAGTTTATTTATAGTTAAGTTTATGATTTCATCAATGACACAGAGATTCTTAAGTGTTATCAACGCTAGGGCTTTGAGATACGAGGTTTTGATTAATACATCTAATTATGTTTTTGTGTACTTCAACTTTTCATTGTTTTTATTTAAATTTTGCAAAAGTTTTTTTTTTATTTCATGTTTAAAAATTATTATTTCTCAATATTCCATACGCTACTATTAATCATCTAAACTAATATTATAAAGAGGAAAGATTTGTTTGTTTATTTGTTTAACAAACAAACTTGTTACGGAAAACTTGTTACCAGAAACTGAAGCTTTTGCAGACCATAAAATATCGTAAACTTGCATATCAAGGCCACGTGCTTATGCATGACAAAAAAGAGCTTTTGCAATTAATTTACGTGGGAGAGCCATGCTTCGGCATGTATGGGCCGGCTCGACTCCGCTCGATACCACGGCCTCACAGAAAACCGGCCGTGAAGCAATGCTTGCATTGCATTTCGCCGAGTGAGTGAGGTGAGGTTACCGGAGGCCCTAACCCTTCCCTCTCCCATATTCCCGTCTTTCCCCCCTCCCCTCTCTTCCCACTCTTCACCCCCTCCCCCTCTTTTCCTACTCCCACCTTAAAGGGCGGCAACGCACTTGTGACTCTCGAGTTACAGGTGCCCATGAGCGGCGGTAGTCATTTATAATAATTTGACACATCTCACATACGGCTGTCATATCCCAAACTAGGCGGAGCCTGTACTATGGTGACTAGACTGCAGATAAACATAAAGATATATTTCTACAAACAAACATATTAGAGATACAAACACAGAACAAATGATCGTGCTCATCATACAGTTATTGCTCGAGGGTGTGAATCAAACCTACAACGTCTGGCTCAGCAGTTAGGATCACTAACCACTAGACCTTTAAATTTAACGTCAATCTCTTTGCCAATTTTTCAATGAATACGGGTGTCATTTGTTTACGCCGTTATTAAACAATAGCCGGATACATCGTTTTGGAAAAACTGAGTAGTTACATGAAGGATTATTTAGGTGTATACAAACTTATGAAACAGACACGTTTACAACTTTTTGAACTCGATGTATACTTGGAATTGGCTAGTTACTGTAAATACCATGTTTAGTCGTTATAGTTGATTCGAATATTTTGGCATAATGGATGTACATATTTTAATGGAACATTGTCCACGTATACTTCTTTTTGAGGGTGACTGTACATACTGACAGTAATCTCATCATAGGTGGATTCGTCAGTGACCGGACACTTGAACTGTATATCAGGGACGCGAAAGTTTCTTCTTCTGTGAGTTCCTCTCCAACTAATGAAGTTTGGCAGTCAGCTCTTCATATTTGCTCTTGTCTTTATCGAGGTGCAAAGTATGAAACCCGTCTATTCAAGGATATTTCGCAGCCATGACTTCTTCCTACAACCATGTCTCCTCTTTCTGGCAACCATTCCCATCATAATTTTTCATCAAACGAGCAGACCTGATGGTAAATGACTAGTGCGTTGCCACCTTTTATGGTGGGAGTACGAGAAGAGGGGGAGGGGGGGAAGAGGGGGAGAGGGGAAGGGTTATGGCCTCCGGTAACCTCACTCACGCGGCGAACTGCAATGCAAACATTGCTTCATTGCCGGTTTTCTGTGAGGCCGTGGTATCGAGCGGAGTCGAGCCGGCCCATACATGCCGAAGCATGGCTCTCCCACGTAAATTAATTGCAAAAGCTCTTTTTTGTCATGCGTAAGCACGTGGCCTTGATATGCAAGTTTACGATATTTTATGGTCTGCAAAAGCTTCAGTTTCTGGCCGACTCGTCGTAGAACTTACTCGTTAGTGACGCGAAATTTTAAAAGTGATATATATAGACTGTATATCTTGAAGGTACTTGTGTACTTGGCGAGTGCACAGTACTAGCGCATTCACCAGCAAATGTCATAAGTCATAAACCACTACACACAGAAGCGAATGAGTATATATGCTGCAGACGAGACAGAAACGTTTTGTTATATGCCTATTGTGGATGTTAACTGCTCTGTGTAAAATTGTTCATTGCTCCTCTTATCCGAACTAATCTTACTAATATTATACAGGTGAAAGTTTTTGAGGATGGATGTTTGTTAATTTTTCACACAAAAATGGCTGAACGGAGCTGGATGAAATTTGGCACAGAAATAAATTGTAGTCTGGAATAGCAAATAGGATACTTTTTTGTTGGGCACGAATAGCAAAACTATTTAATAATAAACTGTTTGTTTTATCAAATATTAATTCTTAGGAACTTTATCCAAAAATATTTGTTACATCACCGTTGGAATTTTTCATACACAACCAACAACGTGTATGGAAAAGGGCAAAGGGTTTTTGAATTTTTAACCGACTTCAAAAAAGGAAGAGGTCCTCAATTCTACTGTACGTTTTTTTTTTAATGTTTGTTACCTCAGAACTTTCGACTAGGTGAACCGATTTTGATGATTCTTTTTTATTTGAAAGATGGTGCCATGGTGCCGTGGTCCCATTTCAATTTGGTCCAGTTCTGACAATGGCATCTATGAGAAAACCGTATATAAGTCTTTTATGGAATAGTTTTTTTTTGTTGAAGTCGGTTTTTTTTAAAGAATTTTTAAAACTTTCAGGTGGCAAACAAACATACGACCTGGCTGGTGGTGAGCGGACAGTTATGGACGACATAACCGCCTCTGTTAAAGAATCCCCTTCTTTCTTGAATCATCACGTATAGTTTTATTCAACAACCTTCAACTCAAAGTACTTTCACATCTGCGTTCTTAATCTTAGTCATTTTCTACGTGAGATATTTTGTATACACTTTGCAGCTGCATGATTGGAATCTAAGAATGTGTGTGTAAGTGACCTTTAACTCGCTGATCTACTCGGGCGCTCTCTTGAATTAATCTCATTTGAATTTCGAACACTAGGTGGGCATTGGTCTACACCAATGCCCACCTAGAGTTCGAAATTCAAATGAGGTTTATTTATAAGATAAACTAGGTACATTTGAATGTCGAACACTAGGTTTTTGGCTATGCCTATTCATAAAGACAAATTTAAAAAAGTATCACCGACTTCAATGCGCCTCAAAATACCCAAATCGCTTCAAGTGTGCCTATAAAAATTGAAGTTCCCTTGATTTCTCCAGGATCCCTTTATCAGATCCTGACCTGATGACCATGGGACCATTTGGGAAGTATACTTTTTCAAATAAAAGAAGAATTTTCCAAATCGGTCCAGGCGTCTTTGAGTAATCGGTGAACATACATCAAAAAACCTCCTCTTTGAAGTCGGTTAAAAAGTCTCCCTCTTTCTTTGTTACTTTTTCTGGATTTTTTGAATAACCGAGTGAATAGTTCCAAAACAAAAAATATGTACGTTATAACATCTTTAGCTTTAAACATCCCACCGTAATAAATATATGACCGAATAAATATATGACCGAATAAAAATATGACCGAATTGCCTGGTAAAAATACCAGGCAATTCGGTCATAACTTTTAAGCGGATATTTTTTTTAAAATTTATTTTTGTAATTGCATGCTAGAGTCATGCTCATTCAGTAATTAACATACAACTGTATAAGACGAGCCCAGAAGGTTAATGGTTCCTCCTCTTTTTCCCCGGTTCCCAATTTTTCTCCCTCTCTTCCCGGTTATGGGCGTGGTGATCGCGTCATGTTTCAATGTGATGTTATTTCTTTTATTACATGAGTTTAATCGACGATTAAAGGTCGACTAGCCTGTTGGTCTAGTGGTTAGTGATACTGACTGCTGAGCCATAGGTCGTGGGTTCGATTCCCACCCCGGATAAACAATTGTGTGATTTATCTATACTAGCAACCCGTCCTGGCTTCGCACGGGTAGCAGAGACATCTTCAACAATTATCATAATTTTTCATCCAATTTACACAAATCCTTAACAAATGATAAACCTAAACCTGCCTAATGAAGCGCTCTATCTATTGATGAAAACAGCATGGAAATCCGTTCAGTAGTTTTTGAGTTTATCGCGAACAGACCGACAGTCACACAGACAGACGCGGCGGGGGACTATGTTCTACATTTAGAAATATATAAGTATGAATAAAAATATGATACACCTCTGAATACTTTATACATAACAAGTCATTGTAGTTTTAAACACAGAAAAGTAATTTTTGTATGTTTATTTTGGACTGTAAAAACGTCTTGTTTTGGTCGGTCATTGCGAACGGGGGCGTTCGTGAGTAATACATTATTGTTTGTAAGAAAAACCTGATTGTAGTGAAGACTACATACATACGCTCAGACCTGTATTTCCGAAGGAGTAGGCAGAGGAATATTACTATTTAATATTGGACCCACATTTTGCCCATTTTGCAATAGGGCCAAGCCTATTGCCGTAAACCGGGCATTTTGGGAATTAAAGATGGGAAGATTGGGATTACATCCTTTTTAGGATTCCGTACCTCGAAAGGAAAAAACGGAACCCTCACAGGATCACTTTGTTGTCCGACCCTTTTTCTTAGGAACGCGTGGAGGTATCATGCTGGAATTTATATCAAATACTCAGGTCTACTGTCCCTTAGAGCTGTGGAAAAATCAAACTTCTAAGCCAACGTAATCAAAAGATATAGCTGTTTATGCCGCAAATTTCCTTAAATTTTCGACACTCGCAAAGGAATCAAAACCTACAGGGTATTTCCGGTGAACTCAGAATCTTGAAATTTGCTACGAAGCAACATCTTGTAGCACAGATAAAGAAAAAATTGCGAAAACCGTAAATTTTTAGTTACATCATATAATAAAAATATTTTACGGAACCCTCGGTGCGCGAGTCCGACTCGCACTTGGCCGGTTTTTTATTCTTTATCACAGTTTTCACTAATAGACAGAGTGATTCATGATTAAGGTTTAGGTGTATAAATTGTACCCGTGCGCCGTGCGGGCGGGTTGCTGGTATTATATGCTATTGAGTTTGATATTTATAACACTTATGTTCATAGCATTGGATAGTAACAGTACTTACAGTCGAGTGCTAAAGAAGCAAGTAAACAAATTAAACAAGCGGAAGAAATAAAACAATCAAATAAATATTAGTCTCTAGCAGCGCCCCGCGGTTTCACCCGCGTAAGTCCCGATCCCGTGGGAATATCGGGATAAAAAGTAGCCTATGCGTTAATTCAGGTCTCCAGCTATCTACATACCAAGTTTCATCGCAATCGGTTTTGTGGTTTTTGCGCGAAAGAGTAACAAACATCCATCCACACATCCATCGAAACTTCCACATTAATAATATTAGTGGGATTGCATGCTAAATTAGTTAGTACAAAAAAGTAAATTAGTACAGAATGGTACATGAAACGTTCTAGTAACGTAACGTAACGTCTTTCCGGGTCTACCTGTACCGACTCGCCTACTCACAGCAGCCTTATTAATTCCTTTACATATTCGCTATTTACTCAGCCCAAAAAAAAGAATATTTATATGAAGAAATAAATCTAAATCTTTGTCTCAATATCTATAAAGCTAAAGTTCAACTAGCTCGATTGGACACTAAGTACTGCAATTTACAGTCCCATAAACATTAACATAAGACCTCCTTATGTAAAAGGCTTTATAGCTATCAAATTGACATGTGACCTTTTTGTATCGAAACGGATTTGACAATTTTCTAAGAAATAGTTTATTAACCCACACAAAGTATTAAACATAAACTTAGTATATCTTTACTTCAGACAAATTGGATATGGAATATTTGTAAATAAACCATATGTCATCATGAATGAAGAAATATTAGTTATACTTCAGGGTTTTACTGTCATTGCGTTTTCTGGAACTTAATTTAACCACAGAATACGTACTATGTTCAAAAATATATTGAAACAAGAATTAACAAATTTAAAATTACAACTGTACTATTTACAACCCTATAAATTAGTACTCCTCTGTAAATTTCGCAGATATTTATGTGTTAAAATACCAAAAAAACTATTTATAGTCGTGAAAGAAAAGTAGTGAGCAATGTATTAAGTATTTATTAGAAAGAAAGTCTGAGGGATTGGACTAAATTTCTATAAATAACATTACAGATTTAATTGTCAACCTGACTTGTACATTATATAATATGTACATGGCCTCAATGTCATTGTAACTTAAACCCAATCGAAATGTTTTAAAGTAAGCTAAGTAAAAGCTAAGTTAAGCTTTCCTGAAACTTGTACAAGATTATTTTAAGGAAAATATTAGACATTTTATTTAAAAATACATTACAGGTCCATAATGTTTTTTAAATCTTGAATGTTATTTCTACTTCGCAGGAAAATTTTGAGGGTCTATGGTTGACACGGATATCGTAAATAATGTTGTTAATGTTGGTGGCGGTGAAGGTGACTCATGAACACTGTCATTACGACAGTAACAACGAGTCTGATGTTTTTGAAATCCAACCATTGGTGCATTCTAGAAATGAAGATGATGAAAATGTCAAATAAAGTTGAAAATTTGGATTCTCATTTTGATAATTCATATTATTCATCACATTAGCTTTGATTGTTTTATTTCCTCGATTTGATTGCATACTTTGACCTGGATACAATGTTATTTATTATTCTGACACTTTATAGTACATTTGCAAATTTATTAAAAACTAGGGGACCCGACAGACATTGTCCTGCCGGAACTTTAAAAATATTTGGAACCCTATCGCAGCGCCATCTCGGTAGATTTACAATTGGATCCGGTGGTCCAATTGTAAATCTAAACCATTCTCGAATCCATCTGAAGTAACACAAAAAAATTCATAAAAATTGGTCCAGCCGTTTAGGAGGAGTTCAGTGACATACACACGTACAGAAGAAATATATATAAAGATAAAGCTACGTTTAATAAGTCCAAAATCAAAAAGCTTCTTGTTTGAATTGGTTCTGTCTTACCATCGATGCTAATTTTTAACCCCTGATGTAAAAAGGATCATAATTATTATAAGTTTAACGTGTGTGTCATAACTCTTAAACAGATGGACAGATTTAGTTTATTTATTTACTAGCAGCGCCCCGCGGTTTCACCCGCGTAGGTCCCGATCCCGTGGGAATATCCGGATAAAAAGTAGCCTATGCGTTAATCCAGGTCTCCACCTATCTACATACCAAGTTTCATCGCAATCAGTTCACTAGTTTTGGCGTGAAAGAGTAACAAACATCCATACATACATACATTCATACATCCTCACAAACTTTCACGTTTATAATATTAGTAGGATTTCTTAAGCAATAATACATTGTGTTGAAATATAATTATCTTAAAAACTAAAGAGCATTCATAAAATATTAATTCATAATAACAAAATACATGGCAATATAAATGATAAAATCATTTGAATTATAATCAGGCAAAAATATTAA
Source organism: Euplagia quadripunctaria (assembly GCA_963859945.1). NCBI lineage: Eukaryota > Metazoa > Arthropoda > Insecta > Lepidoptera > Erebidae > Euplagia > Euplagia quadripunctaria. Next base: position 1,902,687 of record OY982585.1, read on the forward strand.
ATTACTAAAGTGTCCATAACCTACGGCGCTCAAACCTGGCCTTTGACCGAGCATCAAAAGTCCAGGCTTAAGATCAAATTGACGGACCACGTCAGAAACACTGAGCTGCGTTCCAAAACTGGCATCGCTGATGTTGGAGTGGTAACCGCCAGGCTAAAGTGGTGCTGGGCGGGACACGTCTGTCGAATGGAGCCATTCCGATGGGCGAAAAAAGCCACGGAGTGGATACCTGGAGGTGGTCGGCGAGGGCGAAGAAGGCCTAGGAGGAGATGGAGGGACGATCTCGACACTTATTTAAACATGTGGTCTAGGGTGGCCGAGAACCGAGAGGAGTGGAAGCGTAGGGGGGAGGCCTTTGCCCAGCAGTGGGACACGTGCGAGGCTAACTAAAAAAAAAAAGAAAAGTGTCATAAGCAAAATTATATTTTTATGTCAGCAGATAAAATATTAAATGGAATAAATAGTTACAATGTCTATGCAAGTTATTTTATCATGTCATTTCATAAAGTCATCGATTGTATAGAAGCACCCATCGACAAGAAAAGCCTTAAGTCTGTACTCAAATTCCTTTGCATAAATCATACATTTTATTTCTGAAAGAAGTCTATTGAATAGCCTGACTGAATTGTTTGAAAGATGTCTAGATCAAGAGTGTTCTTAGCATATTACGTTAGTATAGTTTATGGTTCTTAGCTATAATTCAAGACCGAGACAAGATGCTCAGCCGTTCGAAGGTCATCAGCTCTTTTCTAATCGTTGAAGGGGTTTTTTGAGGCGAGGGTATTTAATTTTTTTAATTTATAGTTGTTGCTAAACGTGCATGTCGCCATCGCTAAATTGTATTCAAAATAAAGGTTATATGGCTTTACATCAAAGCTCAAATAGTAATAGCTCGATAACATAAAGATAGCAATTACTAATAACAAAGGTCAGGCAAGGCGCTCAGAAGATTTTTGAACAAATTGGAGCCGCCCAACTAGGGAGTGGGAGAGCTATGCTTCGGAACGTATGGGCCGGCTCGCCCGGAGTGGTACCACGGCCTCACAGAAATCCGGCAGTGAAGCAATGTTTGCATTGCTTTTCGCCGAGTGAGTGAGGTTACCGGAGGCCCTAATCCTTCCTTCCTTCTTCCTCTCTTCCACCTTTCCCCGACTCCTACCTTAAATGCCGGCAACGCACTTGTGACTCTTGAGTTGCAGGTGCCCATGGGCGGCTATAGTCATTTACCATCAGGTGACCGGTCTGCTCGTTTGCCGCCTATAAGATAAAAAAAAAATTGTAGATAGGGTTGGTAATACGCAACGCGTCTGTTATTGTGAGTGTGTAAAGGCAATGAAACCCGTTTTATGAACTTCGAACGGCTGCAAAGATTTTCTTGAAGTACAGCTAAGAACACCCTCGATAAAGTCACCTTTCAAACAAAAAAATAACAAGACAAGTGCGAGTCTGACTCACGCACCGAGGGTTCCGCAAGCAAACAAACTTGTATGTAGATAGTACGTCCATCTCGGGAATCAGCACTCGAAGATCGAAGAAGACAGACAGATTTAACAACAAATTAACAACTTTCGGATTTTTTCATCTTTTCATTCTTCTTACCATATTCCTCGTTTTTTCCATCGGGGGTTAAAATAGACATTAGGGAACGTACCCATACTACGTAACCCGTTCTAAGGGGGGAGGGGGTCTTCAAAATACCACGCTTGGTTACAGTGGGCTTATGTTTTCGTCACGTAGTCAATATCCTCTAGGGAAATTTCGTGCTTTTTCGAGCTATATTCAAATATGGCGCGCGGCGTTTAACGCTTTTTAAACTCACAGGTAAACTATATTTATAAATTACTACGTGAAAACTAGAGGGGAAGGGGGGTCTTGGCATATACTACGGGTGGTCACCGAGGGGGGGGCGAGAGGGGAATAAAAAATTGTAAAATATGGGTTACGTAACACAAATAGTAAGGGTACGTTCCCTTGCAAGACTAGACTATAAGGGACATCAAGTGGAAGATATAGAAGGCATTTCGCGCCTCCAGCAAATCTTGACAATCATCATGGTGTCTTGTCTACTCTTCCCACAGTTACATAACAATTTGTAGATCAATAATACCTAATAGATCAATTTACTGGTCAGACAGATTTAGATTAATCTGTTTCCCACGAGAAATCCAAGCAACGCCGGAGGGCAGTACTCTATATTACATAAGGCTTTCTAGATTATATCATCCCTAATTAGACAGAATTGAAAACCAAACCACAAAACCTCTCTCACATGCCATAATATCTTTACAATCAACTTTATTTTGAACGAAATAGAGTCTAATTTGAAATGTGTTGTGTATAACTTAGAGGTCTAAGTAATTGGTTATGCGCATACGCAAGTTGTTAAGTATGAAGTGACCGTTGGTTACCGGGTCAACTGAATTAAATTCGTATTAAGCTCGTTATGTTAAGAGAATAAAAAGTTTGAGGTTTTAATGCATTGTCTCTAGTATTTGTCAATGACGGGGAAAAAATAAAACCGGACAAGTGCGGGTCTGACTCGCGCACCGAGGGTTCCGTAAGCAAACAAACTTGTATACGTCCATCTCGGGAATCAATTCTCGAAAACTTTTGACAGAGAGAGAGAGAGAGAGACAAACTTAACTTTGCGGTTGCGGTGTACGGCAAAGTCAACAATCCAACCGCAAAATATAAGTTTGTAATCACAAAAACTTTCGTTGACTTGACTAGAAGCTTGATTGTTTTACAGCTTCCAAAGACCTCTGACTTAAGTGTTTGTTGTTAATTTAAACTAGATGCGTCCACGCGTTCCGGTGAAAAAGGGTCTTGACAGACAGACGGACAACAAAGTGATCCTAGGGTTCCTTATTTCCCTTTAAGGGACGGAACTCTAAAAATGCTATAATAATAATGTTGATTACACCGACTATAGTTTTGATCAACCTTACCTTATGATTATATTTGAACGTTACAAAGCGAATTACGCTTTGAGGAGACTCTATGATCTTGTTGCGACTTCCACATACAGCAAAAACATACTCCAACATCATCTAGCGAAGACATGCTGAACTACGAAGTAACTACTAATCCTGCATCGCGCTATAAGAGTTCGCGCGCCGATTAGTATATACTAGCAACCCGCCCCGGCTTCGCACGGCTAGTAGAGACATCTTTAACAATCATCATCATATTTCAACCAATTTACACAAAACTTTAACAAATTATACACCTAAACCTTCCTCATGTATCACTCTGTCTATTGGTGAAAACCGCATGAAAATCCATTCAGTAGTTTTTCAGTTTCTCGCGAACAGATAGACAGACGCGGCGGGGGACATTGTTTTATAATATGTAGTGATACAACTTCCCAGCATCAACCGTTGGGCCGCGGCCCGCTAGGCATGATCACCTCGCCTGGTTGGAGGATAAGGAACCTCCCTTTGTGTTGGAGTGACATAACACCCGTTCCTTCACAATCTTTTCCTTCCGTAAAAGTAGTAGTTTGTACTCCATATACTGTACAATTATATAACATAATCTTTAATTGCACCTACTTCTTTTCTATGCATCACCCAATGGTTTACTGGTAAAGAATGCCTTAGGCATTAAGTCCGCCAATGTACCAAATGTGCATAAAGTTATAAATAAATAAATAATTCGAGCTTTTGTCGTTTTAATTTCATTGTTAGTAAGTTATTATGACAAATTAATAGGATGTGGGAACCCACTATTCAAGATGTAATATTCGTACTCATGAACAAAATTACAAAACTTGCAAAATCCATTCTGTAATCGCTGAAGTAGAAACATCTTTTCTGCACAATAGAACAATTTATAACAAGCGTTTTATAACAATCAATAAGAAGAACATCTCTTGAGTAAAAAAACTGTGTCAAGGTTCATAGAGAAAGTGAAGCATTGTTTACGAGAATCTCATACAATGTACGAGTAAATGTTATTACCTAAGTACTGATATATACATTATCGTTAATTAATACATCATTTATTTCTCCGACCGAAATACAATAAAAATAAGATTAAGCTACAACAACATTTGACAATTTCGGTTGTGGATCGCTGGTGCCTGAGGTAGGTACAAAAACCTGTGTTAGAGGACATCCTGGGTTCAGCAAGCAGTTTATTATAAAAATGCTTTGTCACCGGACTTTCATAAGTAATGTAGGTGGTGATTCATAGGCCGATTTGAACAGTGTCCTTTCAGCTCAATAGGATACCAATAAATGGTCGAAAAAGCAAGCATTGCAAGTTAGATAAAAGCTTCTAAAAATTAGAAAAACGGTATTTTTTAAAATTCGCATGATTTTTTTTCTATTTCCATGATGATGTTTATAACATCAGTAATCGTTTATCGTCAGAAATTCCATGTACTTGTTTGCCCACTTAGTTACATAAACATTTTTTACCGACTTCAATTACTCCATGGGTGGTGCAATTTTTAAAGTTGTCGCCTCGGCACTACGCCGCACAGAGTGTTGTGGGTTAGATTACCACACGAGACAAAAATTTATGTGATCCACAAATAGTTGTCCCGAATCTGGGTGTTATTGTACGTTATTTTAATGTTTGTATAGTCCCCCGCGATACAGGAATCATTTAAAAAAAATAATGTATGCACCTATCGCCTTTCAACTGACCTTACAAAGCCCATTAACAACAAACATTAAATTATTACCAATAATAAAAAAAATAATTAATTAATGTAACACACCTATTATACCCATCAAATTCATTATTTGCCTAAAACCAACAACTAATAGTACGTTACCATAGATAGATATAATAATAGACTGCGTAGGGTTGCCACACATCGAAAATTTTCCTTTATATGAATTTTATTGATTTATTCATACTTTATGCACATTATGAACTAAATGCCTAAGACATTTTCTATCTGTCAACCTGCTGTGATACAGAGAAAGGCACGAGTCAAGACTCGGATATATACCTTAGTAAAAGAATTCCCCAAGAACCTCAGCTGACCTTAGCCGCCTCTCGAATAGTAGGCAGCAACACCACTGCGTGCGGAAGTGTGAAAAACTTTGGCTCCCTTCCGGCTTTGAGAGGCGCGATCAGAATATATCGCACCACCGTCAAATGCCTGCTTCTGCTAGGGTAACGCATAATCCTGGCCGCCCAACGAGAAACGAGCATTGCCAAGAAGAGACGAACCGGCGACCGCTTCCACTTGAAGTAGTATAACTCACTAATTAGTGACTTGTTTTAAATCATACGTGGCGAAACCGCGGGGCACAGCTAGTAGTTCAGAGAACTAAACTCTGATTTTCTCAGCAATTAACGAAATTGTAGTAAAATCCATTGAAATCAGAAGAGAACGTGCAACATTATCAGAAAAAAATATTACTTAAAATAAAATTTAAAAATGCGCTCTTCAGCTTTATCTTTTTAGTATAAATACTAGATTTAATTAAATATTATTAGTGATTACTGTTTTAAATATAGGCGTTGCAGTAAAATAGCGGGACCTTTAAATTCTGTACGTGGCAACCCTATGAATGCACCTATTAGTCTCTGGTGTGTAATTGACAAATTGTGTAATATTCTTTGTTAATATTGATTACAATACGAAAGTACCTACTACAATAAGATAATGTCTGCTTGTCTGTTTGTATGTAGGCAGTATACAATGAAACCTCAAATACAAAAAAAAAACATAAAAATAGGTCAAGCCGTTTATAAGGAGATAATTATAAACAGAAGTTATCCGGAATCTCATCTATCATGCGAGCAATCTCTCTTACGAAATATTAACTTTATCGCTCAATTCCTAAGGTTTAATTTGTCAGTTTCAAATTAAAATTTCTGTATTAAAAATCACCAATTTTCATACAATTGTTAGTGGTAAGTGACTACCGCCGCCCGTAAACACCTTTAAGGTAGGGGAAGGAGGAGAGGGGTTTGAGCCTCCGGTAACCGATGATTTTTAGATTTTCTCCATAAGTTTGTAAAATTTACCATAAATTAGTATGTTTATCAGCAGTCTGGTTCCCATAGTAAAGGTTCTGCCTAGTTTGGGAACATACGACCGTATGTGAGGTGTCATAAGTTATTATTTTTATATCTTGTTAAATCCTACTAATATTATAAATGTGATAGTTTGGATGGATGGACTGATGGATGGATGTTTGTTACTCTTTCACGTCAAAACTACTGAACGGATTGCGATGAATCTTGGTATGTAGAAAGCTGGAGACCTGGATTAATATTTAGGCTGCTTTTTATTCTGATATTCCCACGGAATCGGGACTTACGCGGGTGAAACCCCGGGGCGCTGCTAGTATTATTATAAAACAGGAAGTTTGTGAGGATGGATGCTGTTGTAACTCTTCCACGGGTGGATGAAATCGGGACACTTTGTATGTTAAACTGTATAGGGGAGAAATGGAAGAGCACTAATCTTACGCGTGCGGAACCGCAGGTGGCAGCTAGCTAAAATTATTTCCTTTTTCGACTCACATTGTTTAACCCTTTTTCTGAACTAGTTTTCTGCAGTATTTTGTAGACAATACCGGGTCTTTGACTATGTATAGTTCATGACCTATGATGAACACATTCCGTTCAGTTCACATAATGCCCTTGCGTGCCTTACATAACCACTTCCCGTAGTAAAGACAAGGTAACAGACGTTGAACATATGCGTGATAATTATATCAATTTTATCAATAAATCGATGCTTGATGGCGGTCAGACGATACCATAAATTTGCATAAGTTTTTTTTTTAAATAACAACTACGTGAAGTTTGAAGATTCGGGTTTCCCGACAACAGCCAGCTGAAGTTACAGGGATGTGACTCTGACCCGTTACTTACTGTTCAAGAAAGGTTACCTACATTATTGAAAGTTATAGCACTTTCTAATTAATTGTCTATTCATTACAGCGCATCCATTGCAGAGGTTATGCGCGAGGGTCTTTGGAGTTTATAGACGCATTCACAAAAAATGCTGATTGTACAAAACAGTAATTACAGTACCAAACAGTAATAATTTCCCTCACACACTTCCGAGTTTGTCGGCTCATCTTTTTTCGTTCAGTCCGTTCTTCTATGGAATGAGCTTCCCCTTGAAATCAGGATGGCCACCAACAATTACTCATTTAAAGTGAAGGTAAAGGAGTATCTCTTCAAACAACTGGCAGAATCAACTTGCCCATAATTTGTCATCTATTGTTGCTATAAAGTATCTATGTGCGTATATGTATATATATTTATATGTATGTTGTATAAAATAATATTACTGAGGAAAATTTTCAGTGATTTTTTGAAGTGAAAACTTCTTTGGCACTTTTAGTATGGGGTAAAACCACTGAATTCGCGCCATACATATACACAGATGTGTGTGTGTGTGTGTGTGTGTGTGTGTGTGTGTATGTGTTTTTACTTCTGACGTTGCAGTCTTTCGACTGACAGTAAAGATTACACATAGAATTTAGCATTATATGCATACTAGCAGCACCTCGCGGTTTCATCCGCGTAAGTCCCGATCCCGTGGGAATATCGGGATAAAAAGTAGCCTATGCGTTAATCCAGGTCTCCAGCTATTTACATACCAAGTTTCATCGCAATCGGTTCAGTGGTTTTTGCGTGAAAGAGTAACAAACATCAATCTATCCATCCATCCATCCAAACTTTCACATTTATAATATTAGTATGATTTATGTCAGGAAAAAGAAATTATAGGTTTTTTGATGGAATTGTGTTTTTATTCATTTGATGACATTTATATATGTAATTAGTTTGTTATTTGTGTTAGGTACCTTTATTTTGTATGAATTTTAGAATATCAATCTAATTCTATGACTAAATGACTGAATACTCAGGTATTAATCAATTTTATTCATTGACTCCATATTATATTATTAGTAACTAGCCGTCTCCGCAGTTTGACCTGCGTTTATGGTCATAGCTCCGCTCCTATTGGTCATAGCGTGATGTTTTATAGCCTATAGCCTTCCTCGATAAATGGGCTATCCAACACTAAAAGAATTTTTCAATTCGAACCAGTAGTTCCTGAGATTAGCGCGTTCAAGCAAACAAATAAACAAACTCTTCACCTTTATGATATATAATTATAACATTTCCATTGAAATTTTATTAATGATTACATTATTCACTACCTTTTGCCCGCGACTGCGTTCGCGTGGAAATTTTGGTGAAATCTATCCCACGAGAACAGTGCATTATTCCGGGATATAAAGTAGCCTTTGTACCATATTTCATCCAGACCCATCCAACCATCCATCCTCACAAACATCCCACTAATATTATAAATGTGAAAGTTTAGATGGATGGATGTTTGTTACTCTTCCACGCCAAAACTACTGAACCGATGGCGATGAAACTTGGTATGTAGATACCTAAGAACCTGGATTAACATATAGGCTATACTTTTTATTCCGATATTCCCACGGGATCAAGACTTACATGGGTGAAACCGTGGGGCGCTGGTAGTTCTATTTAAATAGATTAAATAAAATGCGCAAATATATTATTGCGTGCTCTATCGTCAACATTCCGTAATCCTTTCGCTCCGTCTGCGTGTAATAATGTCTTTGTGGAAATCAATAGACAATGCTTATCTATAGATTATAATTATTACTATTACAATGGAATAGACAAACAAAAAAGCCATAAGTGTCTATGACTGCCATACGTAGCAGTAATTATCCCAAAAAAAACCTTTGAAGCAAACGCAGCCATGACCCGTTACACGTAAAATAATTGACATCATAACATGAGCTAAATTACATAGTGTGGTATCATCGTTAATTGCATCGCGTTCAAGGTTCAATTCCCAGCTTCGTAACTTATGTAATGTTGTGAGTACTTAGGTGAACATCGTAAGACAGTGTTTCGATCAGAGATGAGCGGAGCGTTAAAGCGGTTTCGTCGTTAAAGAATCCGATCCGAACCCGTGAACATACGGAAATATACGGAAATCGGACGACGGAAGCCGGATGTAGTGCGTAAATTACCGTGGAAATTGTTCTACGACTACTCCGGACCGTATTTTCACGGATTCGGATCGGATTCTAATCGGATGTAGTGCGAAACCGCTCTTACTGTATTACGGAACTTTATGAATAAAGCTGTGCGGTTCTCTAAGGTGCGTTTTTCTCTGTTCAGTTTATATGTAACTATGTTTTACCAGCGACTTTTAAAGACTAAACAGGATGCTAGGTATCTAAACGCTAGGCGTGGGGAAGCCTGCTTTCCCCGGGATAGGGCTTGGATAGGCGCGGCGTCGATCCGGGGGGACCTGAAATAACATGGTCCAGGTCCTCCCTGGAACAGGGCGCCTGAGACCGGCTGTCGGGGTGGTTTTTAGTGGAAACACCACATACTCCTGGCTCCTGCGTCCCCGAGGAGCCGGAGATCCGAAGGGATTTTCCAACCCGTCAACAAAAAAAAAAAAAAAAAGGTACCTAAACGCTCCCGAAAATGACGACAGACGACAGTACTAATGATACCTTTGATGATGGGTTGGAAAAAAAGTCGATCCTGATAAAAAAAATCATTTTTTACAATGTTAGGTATATTATTAGCATTATTGACGTTCCATCAGCTAAATGAAACGAAAATTTAAAAAAAAATAAATCAAAACCAGCTGACGGCTAGCTGGCAGCTAGGGTGAACGGACGCGCGGGCACTGAAGGTCGCGCGAGTTTGGCGCCCGCACATCCTTTGACCCTAGCGTCAGCTGTTTTTGATTTAACTCTAACTTTAACTCTGTTTGTTTGGTTGTTTGTTACTTTTTCACTACTAAACGGCTGAACAGATCGTTATCAAATTTGGCAAGGATATAGAATATATCCTGGGGAACGGCATAGGCTACTTTTTATTACGGAAAAATACGATACAAAAAATATGTACGATGTAACTTTACACATTCCACCTATTTTTTCGAAAAACAGAGGTAAAAATACCTCGACATTAAAACGGTCATAACTTGTAAACCGATAATTTTTTTTGCAAAACTTCTTTTTGAAACTGTATGCTAGGGTTATGCGATTTCAGCGATTTAAGTACCTAAGTGTTCCATCGTTATATACACCCGGTATAAGAAGATTATTCGTGGGAGAGCATGGCTCTTATGTTAAACTACTTCGCTCAGCTTTAATGAAAACACGGCCTTAACAGTGTTTCAATGGTTATTGTCGAAAGCGTGGGATTAGCGGGTGATGATTGATAGATTCGATCCCTAATCACTTGTATCAAGATCATCATTCAATACAACATAATGCGTGTCTATGTGTTTATTTTTTTATATCCTTTGTTATAATTATTGTTACCGGCTACCGTACCATAGTATGGTCAATTGCAACGTTTTTGTCAATCAATGCGGCAAACAAGTGCATGGTGGATGTGACTGTAAGTGGTAATGCCAACATAGGCATTATTTAGAAAGTTGCCGACATATATAAAGTAGTGCTGTCACCCCCCTGACCTGTAGCAGGGAACGTACTGAATCTATTTTTAGATTTAGCTTCAATAAAGCAGTTAATATAAGTAATTTTACAATCCTCATATAATTAAGTATTAGACAAGGTTTTGAAAAATAAGATTCATTATTTTTTTCTAGGTTCCTATTATTTTTTTGTCAAAACAGACATTTAAACGAACTGATAGATAGATAGATATACTCTTTATTGTACACAGAGCAGATTACAATATTTTCTTATATCTAGATACTTACTAGCTAATGCTATGTACAATTGGCGACCTTATCGCAATTTGCGGCTCTTCCAGGCAACCATTGGATGGATAGAGAAACAAACATGAAAAGAGGGCTGCAGTGTACATGGAGCCAATGTAATAATTATTAAATAATATATAAGTACTAATTAAATAAACTAACTATAAATATATATTAATAGTTTGCAAATGAATATCATGATCGGTACACAAATACATACATACACACATACGCATATATACATATATACACACTCATGAACACATAAACAATGCATAACAAATACGGAGATACATAATAAATACATAATAGTACCAAGTATGTCACGATTCACAGAGAAATATAGTGATCTTTCACTAGTTTTTTAAAATGGCCAGTGGCAGCTCATTCCATAGGCGGACAGCCTTTACAGTGAAAGATTTGTCCATAAACTTGGTGGTATGTGTCGGCATTTTTAACCTAAGATTCTCAGACGACCTCAGGAACCTTGAATGCGTATTATGCAAAAATTCGAAACGTTTTTTGAGACAGTGAACTGATTTGACTATAGTAAACTATGACGTCACAAGTTGTTCTTTCATACTAGTTTTTATGTCGGAATTGAACCCATTAAAACCACATGGTATTCCATCACGGGTATCTATGTCGGTGGCTCAGGTATAACCTAGGATGGAACTCCTTGAACACCCGATAGACTGGACTACCAGTTGATGCCAGAGGTAGTCTCGAAGTCGAGAGCGGGAGCCGTGTCCCCCTTCGATTTTACAGAACTAGAAACTAAAAAACACGCTTGAATTGCAAACCCAATAAAAAAATATCAACTTTTCACTTCCTGGTTTTACCATCAAACCATCTTTATCAAGCCTATTCTGTTGGACTCGTCGAAACGAATCGTATGAGCTGAAACTCCAGGGGTTTACTAATAATAATAATAACTCCATACATCTCACACACGGCCGTCTGATCCCAAACTAGGCATAACCTGTACTATGGTAACCACACTCGTGATGAACATACTTATACATTTCTAAATACATACATATTATGGATAAATTAAAAAATAGCCAGTGAAGACGAAGAGTTCCACTAACCACCTACTGGCTCCATCATGAGATCAGCTCCAAGATGCCAAATTATAGTATTGTCATTTCGATACGACAAGGACCTACTTATGCAAACAGGAACCAATCCACACATATGCCAAAATTAAGTTAAGTACACAGAAAATTTTAAAAATACACCTTCTATCTACCCTGTAAATATCAAAATGATCCGACAATTTTGACTGAACAAAACATTTTCATGACAAGTTTACCAACCCACATAAAATCAGTTATTCAATAAACTAACAAGATACATGTCACATGGTAACCGGACTATCTAAAATATCTATGAAATTGTTTTTTTTTTATAAAGAACCATACAGCGTGGTCCCTTGTAATTTTTGATTTTTTATCAATCATATAGAACCATGCGGGTTGGTTCTTGTTTGCATATTAAAAATGAATAATCCTATATTTTACAAAGACTCGGAGATGGGGTCTTGTCTCATCAAACATATCTTAGAAAGGCTTGATGTCAATGTGAAACATCTCATTTTATAGTCCCATTCGTATGGTATTCAGAACCACAACAAAAAATAACATGAATATGCTTAAAGCCATGTTGAATGAACCTTCAACTTTAGAAAAAATCGATATGAGATTCCTTGAATCGGGGCATAGCTTCCTCAGGTATTATTCAATTTCGCGAAGATAGAATCGTAGCAATTTGAATGTGGAGGATGATGCAAGGCTCGGGAGGCCGATAGAAGATAAGAACATTAAGACTGTACGAAAATTATTGGCGGAAGAACCGACGTGTGACATAGCGATAGATCGAAGAAACCTTCAAGTTAAGTGCGCCAACTGTTCATCGGATTCTTCACAACCATTTGAAAGTAAGGAAATTTTGTTCACTGTGGGTATTGCACTTGATGACTGATGCGTTGAGGGAGCAGCGCTTGACTTGGTCTCCTGATATGTAAAAAAGAATATTTAAGACAGCCAATCTAACTACGTGAACTCGATTATTACACGTAACGAAACCTGGCTTTTTCGACGTTCTTACTAAATCCCACAGTAATGTGTGGGTGTTTGAAGATGAACCACGGCCGACGTCTGTAAAAATGTTGTGATCCGTAAAGAAAGAAATGGTTGCAGTATCACTACATATTATAAAACAAACAAAAACAGTTTGTCGGTCTGTCTGTCTCTCTGTTCACGATAAACTGCAAAAGTACAAAATGGATTTTCATACAGTTTTCACGTACGGATAGAGTGATTCATGAGGAAGGTTTAGATGTGTTATTTATGAGGGGTTTGTATAAATTTGCTGAAATATGACGATGATTGTTAAAGATGTCGGAAAAAAATCATGCCGACTGGAAGCTATACTGGAGTTCGCCGCGTAAACCAATAGAGATGTATGAAAACAATGTATTATGTTATGCATTATAATAGCTATTACAATATAGGAAAGCTGTATATCTATCTTCAAAGATTAACACATAAAAACAAAAAAATGTAGACATAATATGCTCTGCTACCCGTGCGAAGCTGGGGCGGGTTGCTAATTTTTAATAAGAGTAATATTGGCTACCGTTATGCTTGATATAGGCAAGACTGTTACTGCTGCATGGTATACAGAGGAATGTTTACCTCAAGTATTAGAGGCCGTAAAAATGAACGACCAAACTTAAACTTTGATTGTTTTTGCATCAAGATAACGCCCCTGCACATCGAGGGCGCAAAACGACGGACTATTTGCACCAAGATGGAAACAAATTGCTGGGACACCCTAATCATAGTCCGGATTGAGCACCATGCCACTTTGCACTATTCCCGTATGTAAAAAAAACAACTGAAGGGACCCAAGTTTTCGAGCAATGAGAAGCTTTTGAGGAGATATGCAGCTGTGTTCCAGAGGGATACTGGAGCAATGTGTTCAGCACCTGGTTTACACGTATCACCTGCACTACTGCCAATGGAGACTACTTCGCAAAAATTAAACATTTCACATAATACGACAAAATTTAATTTTACTAGGGGGCCCTAGTCAGATTAAGTAACTTTTGGTCTTCGAGGAAACATTTTAGTATTTTCAACATTTCTAAATTACATAGTAACAATAAAAATAAGTTTTATTATTATTTTTCAGTAAAATATATAAAAGAAACATGTTTTTCGTTTATGTTAACCATAAAATTATGCCAAGGTAATAAATTAACAAGGGACCAATCCACACACAAACAGTTTTGCTAAGTAAGTAGGGACTAATTAGAAGTAGGTTAAAATTGAATTGAAGCTGAAATAACTAATATAAATTGATTTGACTTGTCAGTCAGCTACTTTATTGATTAAAGATTATTTCTTTTCTTTTTACAAAGACTACATAGACCACACATCACTAGTATTCGTGTGATCCCTCCAGCTAAGCTAAACTGCTTCTGTTATGAGTGGGTACACGTGGGTAATGTTATTGAGGATCGACCATACTGTTACGAAAGCCTACATTGACCAGCGGGTGCCATCTATTGTCTAGAATGGGAAGATTACCTAAATTGAGACGCACGCCATCTTTAGACAGTAAAAGGAACTATATTTATAGAATGTCCCACAATGTATTATAAAATTTTAGAGGGGTTTCGAGTTTTCGGGAAATGTCACGAACTCTCTATGAAATAATTTTCGGAGTGTATAAGGCAATGGCATGGCAGTATGAGTTGAGTGATACTGCGAGTCAACAAGCGAGAAGTACAAGTGAAGAGAAGTGTCAATAGTGATAATTGAAATAGTGAGCATTCATTGTAATTGGGTTAATTGCGAATTATTAAAATAAATTGAGTCTATTGTGTGCGTGTGCGTGTGCGTGTGCGTGTGCGTGTGCGTGTGCGTGTGCGTGTGCGTGTGTGTGTGTGTGTGTGTGTGTGTGTGTGTGTGTGTGTGTGAGAATGGCTCCAAATTTGATTTGGTCACAAAATGTTAACATCTTATAGTCTGACGTACTTTTCGAGGCGCAACATTGCATAAAGACAAAAGTAATAACACAGTAACGTCAAATGAATTGGTAATTTCATCGTGAATATGAATTAATATTAATATTGAATCACAATTAATGTACCCTAACTAATATTGTAAACGCGAATGTAAGTTTGTTTGTTTTTGTAGCGCTTTTACGCTTACATTACTAAACCGATCGTGATGAAATTTTGCATAGACTTTGTTAGAGGTCTTTTGTCCAGATTCATCAAGAAAAAATACGTTTCCCGAGGGTTGGTATAATAAATTTTAGATGGTCGGCAAACCGAGCAAAGCCCCTAGAAAAAGTTAGGTTTTGATGAAGGTCTAACTACACTGTGCGTTTAAAGGCACGATTAACAATATTTTTCTATACAAACTTTATAGGGTAACGTTAAGAGCTTTTTGTTTGTTTGTACGTTTGTTTAAACGTGCTAATCTCTGGAATTTTTTGTCGGATTTGAAAAATTATTTTTGTTTCGGATAAAGTATTAATTGAGGAAGGTTATAAGATATGTAACATCATGCTACGACCTTTAGGAGCTGGGCAGTGCTCATTCAAGATTATATGTACCGCTAAAAAAACACCGAGACCTATAAACATACACATAATATGTAAACAAAATACAACCAGACGCAATAACATTGTTTTTTAATTCAAGTTTTTAAACACCCTCACCATGCACTTGGTGAAAAGGTTATGTCGGAATCGAAGCGACTACCACCACCACACTATACAGTGATCCAATAACCGAGGGGCCATAGGCCATAGTCCTTTCAAAGGTACCCATGACGGAATACCATGTGGTTTTAATGGGTTCGATTCCGACATAAAAACTAGTATGAAAGAACAACTTGTGATGTCATAGTTTACTATCGTCAAATCAGTTAGTTTTAATATCTGTTTTGACAATTAAGAAATAATAAGAATCTAGAATAAAATTAATGAATCTTATTTTTCAAAACCTTATCTAATACATCATTATGATCTTATCTAATACATAAAATGAATGAATCTTATTTTTCAAAACCTTATCTAATACATAATTATATGAGGATTGTAAAATTACTTATATTAATCATAGGTAACTGTTTTATTGAAGCTAAATCTAAAAATAGATTCACTACGTTCCCTGCTAAAGGTCAGGGGGGCGACAGCACTACTTTATATATGTCGGCAACTTTCTAAATAATGCCTATGTTCATGTTTTAAATGAGAATGTCTGGTAATGATAAGTTACACAATAATTAAATATTGAATGTAGTTCTGTCATATTGGTAGGTATATTATTAATTTTATAATAATATACCTAAAGTACACACACACTTTAAATAAAAAAGAGTTTGTGTGTACTTATGTACGCACTTAAGAAGTTATACTTCTTTGGCGATAGTTAAATAAAGTTCATTTAAATATCATAATAAATAATACATACCGTCAACTAACCTCAAATTCAAAGTAATATGTAAAAACCATTTTTATCACTTATAATCACACTAAATTATCTTTAAATCAATAAATTGTTAATAAATATCAGTCACCACGATATATTATTTGAAAAATTAATTTTAAAATATAGTGAAGTTGGTAACTTTTTTTGTAAAACTAATGTTGACTAGCTAACTTCAGGGTGTCGGTTTTTTGTGATGATGTGCGCGCTCATCGATGTTGGCTAGCTAACTTCAGGGTATCGGTTTTTTTGTGATGATGTTCGCGCTCATCGATGTTGGCTAGTTTACTTCAGGGTATCGGTTTTTTGTGATGATGTTCGCGCTCATCGATGTTGGCTAGCTAACTTCAGGGTATCGGTTTTTTGTGATGATGTTCGCGCTCATCGATGTTGGCTAGCTAACTTCAGGGTATCGGTTTTTTGTGATGATGTTCGCGCTCATCGATGTTGGCTAGCTAACTTCAGGGTATCGGTTTTCTGTGACGGTGTGCGCGCGCATCGTAAAAATTTACTCTCATCATTTTTCCATAACGCGCCAAAAGAAGTATAACTTAAAAATTGTAGACTGTCAAATAAATAACTCTTTATTAAATGTCAAAACGTAGAACACTTAATGGGAATAACGAGTAGTGACATCATTTGCTGCTATCCAACTAAATGCGCGTTTGTTTGTTTGTTACCCTTCCAAGTTTTAACTACTTAACCAAACGTCATGTAATTTTAGTATACACGTTGTCAGGAATATAGACTCAGGCCTCAAATCAGACCATTTATCCAGGAAAAAGGAACTGCTAGTAAAAAAATTAAAATTGTATAATAAAACATTTATTTCGAAAATCACAGAGATCGTACGTCTTTTACATCTAGGTACAGCCAGCATAACAACACAGTATAAATTAATTATTATCTATGGTTGGCAAATAACTATTTTGATTTAACTGGTGTAAAACATTGCAGACTGTACATTAAGAAATAAACTCTTTAAAAAACTGTATAATTAATTAGGCTTAGGTATAAAGATAACAGTTATAATAAATAAAATATACACTAAAATATAAAAAAAATATTAAGTTCATTTTTTATGCTGTAAACATTGAATCGTAAAAGAATTTTTAGATGTATTATGTAAAATACATGGCATATAATAATATGGCAATGATTAAATTAATAAAAAAATATATCCTATTATTGTAAATGTTTAGCTCAGATAAGTTCAAGTAGAGAGATCATTGCATATATATTTATTGTAGAATTAAATAAGATTTTTATACAATATAAGCAATACATTGGCACATTAAAACATATTTGAAGTACTTTATAATATTAATAATTATTTTGTAAAATATTAACTTAAAATCTAGCAATAAGTTATTTTATAATTAAATATTAAGGAGTAGGAACATTGAGATTTTTCGGCGGGTAACTTGTTTGGTTAAGTAACTGTGCGATGCGCTGAAAGAAAGAGAACAATATATTAATCACTTTATGCTATATTTAAGAGTGATAATAGAGATAGTGATGGCAGTGATAGTGAATCACTATCAACCAACAATATCGCTCAACCAATATACGACCTGAAATAAGTATTCAAAAAGTTTATAATGATATTGTTTGTGAATCAGGTGACTTGATAAATGAAAGCATTTTATCATTATTGTATGGTATATATTCAGCAGCGAATTTATACATTTGCCGCCAATAGGCTATTAAAATTTTGCCGCCCCTACCGGTCGGTCTAATTCGATACCCCAGAACAAGACATAAAAAATAATGTAGGCCCCAAATTTGCCGCTCAAAAAATCTGCCGTCCTAGGCTTTAGCCTACTCAGCCTATTGGTAAATCCGCCACTGTATATATTATATATTTATATATACCTACATATATTATACTATTTGCAAAAAAAAATCATGATTCAATCACTATTTTATCCAGAAGACGTACTAGAGGTAGATAATGATGGCTTTAAAGGACTCGATGGTAGGGGAGACATGCCTAGTTTGCAAAGGACGTGTAGGAAGAATAGGTAGTGTTAAGAGTGTCCCTAGATACTTTTAACCTTTATCATCATATAGACTGTGTGATAGTGTTAATAGTGATGGTGATAACAGTGATAGTGATATAGCTTACCTTTATTTTGCTTTGAGGGGATACACGAAGGTCTCGGCAACGTCTCTTCCATATATATTTTTAGCTATGCAACTGAAATTGCCCATGTCCGACCACCGCAAATTTCTCACCAGTAAGTCGCCAGATGGCAGCACCTGAAAAGTAGCATATATTTTGGATTAATCTAAACTTCTTAAAAACAATATTATTTTATTTCAAGCAACTTAAAAATAAGGAATATGTGTTATCACTTTTCTACAATGGATTCGGCTGTTTTGCAATAGGCTCATATAAAGAACTTGAGAAATCAATCTTTGTTTTTAAACTTTCGCGGCTTTGAGACATATTAGATGTGTAACTCGGGCCTTAATCGCGATAATATTTATAAAGTACAATATCTTTTTGGTTACCCGACGTTTAGATCGAATTGCACCTATCGTGGATTCCCGCGATTAAGTCCCGAAATACACATGTAAGTTATCAATCATTGTTGATATGTGGTGCCATCTAGTAGTAACTAGCTATACGTATTAAAGACATCTTGCATAGCAATGGTTAAATTTGGTTTTCATTCTTCTTTCCAACTTTTAGGAATGTTTATTATCTCCAAAATTATTCTCCAAATTATTTAAAAATTATTAAAAAGTGGTCCCACCTGCATCCTAGAGTTCCCATATATTACATTTTCTTCGTTATCTTGCCAGAAGATTTGAGAGGCAGTAAAGCTATGTACTCGGCAAGGTAACACGACATCAGTGCCTATGTTTTGAAGTAAACTCTCCAGGTAAGTCGTGATAATAGGCTTGGATGGCAGCCGAAACAGTTTTTCAAGAGTCAGCAAGTTTTCTTCATTGTTGTCTAAAAAAAGGCAGTTTTAGTATAATGTTTATAGTGCCATCTAGTGGCGAGTAGAGAGCACGAAACAATACAAAATTATAAAATAGTTTTACAAATAGCAATATTTTATATAAATATTTAGTGCCAACTGTGTTCAAGCATAAAGTGCTATAAAGCGCATCAGTATCCCTATTATAAGTTGCTTGGTTCAATAGTATTTTAATTTATATAGTTTTTGAATGCATTATTTTGATTTGCCTTTCCCTGAACTGCAAAAAAAAGCGCGGGAGATCGGGCTTAAGAAATTTTAGCCCTACCAGGCGAAAGCTGGGTAATATATAAATAAGTGGGGTTTGTTTTTTTTTTAACTGTATTGGATCGCCAAAGCTAAATAGGTGGGGTAAAAACAAGTTATAATAAGTCAATATGGAGAAGTAGTAAGTCGTAATGATTATTACCTTCAATAGTGAGAATGGTAGTAGACGCAGTATCCTGCTTGCCACGAGATGTCGCAACACACGTGAAGATATCGCCATTCGACGCCGCCGTCACAACTAGCTTGCTGACCAGAAAGCCCATGCTTGATGGATGTACAGGAAGAATTTCATTCGTATCTTCTTCATACTAAAATAAGAGATAGAGAGAGCTTGAATTTAAAATATTAATATGCGTTTTAACTGTTTACAACTAACGCCATCCAGCGAAACGAACCAGTTAGTATAGTAACAAGTTCTGAGAGAGCCTCCGGGATGAACTTTTAATGTTAAGGGGTGCGATGTAGATGAGACTGCAGACTTTTGCTCGAATACGAACCGAGAGATTTAGGAAGTATCCACAGAAAATCGTTGCTAAAAATCACTACTATTTAGTACATTTTTTTTGTAGTAAGTAAGATTGTGAGAGTTTCAAGGCTAAATTCTGCTCTAAAAGTAATGTGGAATATACCATAAATATTAAGAGTTTTCAAAGGTATCGTTAATCGCTAAGGGATGTAAATTGCTCTCGTCTTTCTCTTTCTACCGATGTCGTCAGATTGTGGCTTGCTTCCCGCATCTAGCTATAATACCTCTATGTTTGGCCCCTATTACGTGAGTTTGACCAAATTAAAGTTTCTATCAATTCGAGCGCACAGCACTCGTTAAGCTATTCGCTTCAAATAGAAAATAAAACAATTTGATCCTTACATCAATGGCTGGTTCTCCATTCTTCATCCATTCCACGCTCGGTAAGGGTCTGCCGGTCACCTCACATGTGAGCACTAATCTTTTCCCAGGTTCCAGCTTCACGGTGGGAGGAGGGCCTTGTTTGATGCGGACCATGTTGCCGAGGCGGCGTCGCGGAGTTGGAACAACTGAAAAAAAAGGAATTTTAAATCTTGGTGAAACTAAACCTTAAAATTACTTTTATCGCGCAGTGTACTGCCAATATGATTGTGTAAAATATTATGTAATGACATCCTCATATAGCAGGAATGTACTTTAGCGACATCTAGCGAAGATCAGCGAAATTATGTAGGAAATAGTGATGTCAACCGTTCCTCCGAAGACAGATCTTTCTTATCCTTACTTATTTTTGTAACTCAACACAAAATTACGATAACGCTCTTAAATTGCTGTTTGTAAGCCAATAATTGTGAAAATTAAAAAAAATACTAAAAAAGTAACTACTAAATTAGTTCAGGGCGGGTATAAATCCACATAATAAATACATTCATCAAGAATGGTCGCATAATCATTTCATTATTTTTTATTTGAAAATAATAGGGAAGTAAAAAATAGTGTTTTGTCAAGTGATTTTTTTTATTACACGTCAGAATGACCTCAAACCGCCTGATGGAAAGCTAGAGTAAGGTCCAAAGACTGAGGACCACCATAATAGATACGGATGATACTAAAATGGTGGCCCTCAGCTTGACGGCCTCGAGAGATGCTTTTTCACGCCCCGCTTAAAGGACCCGGGATTATATGACGAACGGAACACGTGTGCTGGTAATGCATTCCACATTTTAATGGTGTGGCAAAGAAAGGAATTGAATTTCAGTATTACGATTTTTGTAACTGTTATTCAAATTGTAATAAAATCTCATAATCGTTCTATATAAAATGATGCAAATCTTTGACAAAAACTATATTCACATTTGGGGGCAGACAAAATAATGCATTCATATATAATCTGGAATAATATCTAGATAATATATTATAATACTGTGTGTAGCATATCTATGGGTAGCAAATAGAATTGCAAATTTTTTGACAGGCGATCGCAGATTATAAATTCAAATCAATCATTTTCAACGACAAAAATGTACGAGATTTTCTGTGTCATTTAAAAATAAAATTGACTTTTTTTTTGAACTTTTGTCGGTAAAATTTCAACCTGCGTTTAATATTTAGTACCTCAGCTGCCTAATTTTTTTTTTTAATAGTGGTACAAATTGAGGTTATTTTTTTTTACGTTATGACCCAGAAATCTATTATGCTCCGAAAATGATAACTATCTTGTGAGATAAATGTCGCCTATTACCCACATGGAGAATGAATAAATTTTTATGAATAGGCTTTTCCAGATACCTACTTTAATTAATTCCGTTAAACCTGGATGGTGCTGACATTTCCTATGGTTAGCCTTGAGAAGGCACAAATTCAAAGCAAGCGCGTGACATTTAGGCGTCCAAGGTGGTCTTTAGAGCATCATCCTCCGCGCCTTTTTCCCAAGCTGGGGTCGGCTTTCAGTGTAACTACGATACGGCCGAGCTTTGATATTTTACGTGAAGTGACTGCCATCAGACCTCCACAACCCAGGTATATGGAAGTTCTGTAGTTAGACCAGGTTTTCGGACTTTTTAGGGCTCCAACTACCAGCAACAAATGCTACAGATGTTTATATGGTACCCGGGACCAACGGTTTAACGTACTCGAAGCACGGAAGGGTCTCAATGTGTTAAGAATGGTCACCCATTCTAGACTGACCTGGCCTAGACTCTACTCGGTTACCAGTTAGGCAGGAGCCCCTCCAGGGTGGTTTTAATATGAAAGAATCATTTCAGTTTTCAGCTGACCATTCGTGACAACCAGTAGACTACATAAGTCGTTAATCACGAAACTCAACCACATCTTAGGGAGCTGAACAACTCCAAAAGTTCATCACTTCAATCAGACATTGAGTGGGCCAACGAAAACAGTTAAAACTGCCAGACTGTTGAAGCTAACGCCTGATATTCCTATTCCAAATGACACTTTCATTCACAATCAAAATAACATACAAGAAACAGGCGTCTGTGGAGTCGGAACGGTTTAAAAATCTTTTTTTAACCAATGAAATCCTAAAGGCGACGGGGAAATCATGAAATTCAAAACGATACGAATATTTTAATACGGAATTCGCTATAACGGGTGATGATTTCATTTTGCCGTTGAATTATGACCCGTTTTAAGTCTCTCTTATAACCGGAATAAGGACAGAGTGGCGTTTAAATACATAAGTTGATGTATATCTTACTACAGTACACTAAAGTTTTTTTTTTGAAGTGAAATTTTCTTTAGGGACTTTGACACATTTGGGGAAAAAGCAGTGAACTCGCGCAACCTACCTACTTAATCTTAGTTTAGCAGTCTGTTTTAAAAAATCTTTGGATGCTAGGATTTCGATGCTTACATGCGGAGTAGTGACCACAAACGTGGTTGAAACTGTAAGGACCGGCGTGTTTAGGGCTCAAGGAAATCACGTGGTGGTTGAATTTAAACAATCCTACTAATATTATAAAACTTTGTTAGGATGGATGGATCTGGGGGCACGGTAGTGACCCCACCAAGATGAGCCAAGTGATATTAGATATTTTTAAATTGTCAGGAGTTGGAGTCAATCAGAATAATTAAGTCGTGAAGCTGGTTGCATCCAGTATATTTATCAATAAACTTTAACAGACTTACAAAAGTTTGACATACGTTTATTGTTACTGCGTGACTATAAAGGGTCGTAATGTGAAATAAAATAGCACATTCCTTAAAAACGGAACTATAAAATAAAAAAAGAAACGGGAAAAGTGCTAGTCGGAGTCGCGAACTAAGGGTTCCGTACCATTATCTATGAAACCGGCAAAAAAATAATGTCTGTTGCATGGGAGCCCCACTTAAATATCAATTTTTTTTGTACTTGTTGTTATAGCGGCAACAGAAATACATCATCTGTGAAAATTTCAACTGTCTAACTATCACGGTTCATGAGATAGAGCCTGGTGACAGACGGACGGACAGCGGAGTCTTAGTAATAGGGTCCCGTTTTACCCTTTGGGTACGGACAGCGGCGAATTTACACATTTGCCCGCCAGTAGGCTATTAAAATTTTGCCGCCCCTACCGGTCGGTCTATCTAATTCGATACCCCAGGACAAGACATAAAAAATAATGTAGGCCCCAAATTTGCCGCCCCTAAAATCTGCCACCCTAGGCTTACTCAGCCTACTGGTAAATCCGCCACTGGGTACGGAACCCTAAAAACAAATCCGACTGTTAGTTTAATAGAATAGTGTGTTTAACAAATAAAACTCTAGCCTTATTGAATAACTGTAGATTAAGTAGAGAGTTATATAAATAACTTACCACTGGGTTGCAAATTGTTATCTAAAACGTTTCTGTCTAGTGCACTCGTTTCCAAAGTGCATTGCAGTGACACCAAAATGGCGACGAGAAATGAAAGTGAATTCATCATTGTTGCTATTCGGTAACAGGTGGCGCTAGTAGTAGTTGAGTTTTTGGTTGCAGACTGAAATAAAAAGTAAATGTTAGTATTTAAATACACTTAATTGTCGTTATTTCATGAAAATGTGTAAAAATTAGACAGGTTTAATATCTATCCGGACTGATATGAACATATTAGGTCAGACAAAAATTAGAACTGTAGGTTGCGGTGGCATTTTTATTCATTCAAATTAAAAAAATACAATTTTGTGATACTAGCTGACCCAACAGACAATTTAGTAAGAATATTAAAGATAACTGAGCTATCTACCGGCTTTAATCAGTATTGTTTAGTAGTAGAGTTTATTAAAAGTATCTATATATTAATACGTGAAGCGAAAACTTTGGATCCTTTTAACGAAAATTGGGCGGACGGAGGAGTATGAAATTTCGCATACTTATAGTTTATACAGAGAAGAAGTGATGAATGCTAAAATTATTGAACAATATTTGCAACAAAGTTAAAAAAAAATGCAAAAACGGGTACATACAGCTATGGGTGTCCAGTATATATTTTGACCTATCATGGTACAAACAAAAGTCTATACAATGACAGGTCAAGTAATATTGGCCAATGAAATAAACCATGGTCGAAATTCGACCACCACGCGATCTCTAGTATGTCCAAATATTCCCCAGAGCAAGGTGACTTGATCAAGAGTGTTATAAGCCCTAATTCAAGAAAATCTGTTCGAAATGCTTCGGTACGTATGGGCCGGCTCGACCGGAGTGATACCACGGCCTCACAGAAAACCGGCAGTGAAGCAATGCTTGCATTGCTTTTCGCCGAGTGAGTGATGTTACCAGAGGCCCTAACCCTTTACTCTCTTCCGGCGGCGGTAGTCGCTTGGTCCATCAGGTGACCCGTCTGCTCGTTTGCCCATAGTATCCCATAAAAAAGTCATTCAAAGATCATCAGACCTTTTCTATTCGTTGATTGTCATATACGTCCTTTAATGGCATTAGAAAAGCGCGAAACTTGTCTATTTTTTTTTCTTTTAAACGGTAAAGAAATAACTTACTTATCTGTAAATAGCAACCCACCCGGCTTTGCACGTGTACAAATTATACACCTAAACCTTCCTCATGAATCACTCTGTCTATTAGTGAAAACCGCATGAAAATCCGTTTAGTAGTTTTTCAGTTTATCGCGAACAGACCGACAGACAGACGCGGCGGAGGACTTTGATTTATAATATGTAGTAATTATTTTGTAGTCTATGTAATTAATTTTTTGCTCCATACTCATTATGGATAAAAAAATATGTCATACAAACTGTAATATCGTTAAGTATAAAAAAATTTGAGAAAAGCGGACCAAGGCCATCTAAAATTGACGACTGATTAAAACAAACAGTGCATTCTCTTTAATATTACATACATAATCTGTGACACAATGACAAACGCGCTACACGTGTATAAGTTAAACTCAAGTGTATCCTATCGGTGAAGAAGTGACGATCTCAATTTAGACGTAACGACGTGACTGTGACGATAATTTCTATTATAAATATCAAATGTGCAAATAATAGGAATCATATAAATTAATTATCATCAAATTCGTGCCTTTTCCCAAGTAACTTCCGGCCGGCTTTCAGTCTAACCACGATAAGGCAGAACTTTAAATTCATTGCGAAATAAAGAAATTAAATTTGGTCAGAAAAAATCTTTCTAGCGGTCACACACATAACTATCTTTTCTAAGGGGTTACGAGTGGCCATAAACAACCACAAACAAAGATATATTACCTCCTTGTACATTGCGAACCGCATCTCTTATCTCCTAGGTTGCTTTCAAAACAGTAATTATCAACTGAAAATAACATTACATAGCGTAGTTTTTGAAGTGAAAACGGCGTTGTGCACTTTTTGGGATGGGTAAAAATGTTAAACTCGCGTCAGTACACGTGACCTGATCAAAAATTCGTAAGACGAAGCCGAGTTTCTTATATTTAAAAAATATAACATTCGAAATTCAAACATTTATGAGCGGCCAGGAGCGCAGAACTTCCAGTGTACCCTATGTATACATTTAGATATGTTATTACCTACTTTTTATTTTTAACCTAATTATATATACAGATGTGCGTGTGTATGTATATGCAAATACATTGTGAAGTTATGTTTTCACTTCTGACGTGCAGTCCTACGACTGACTGTTTTTTATGTAATAGGGGGCAAACGAGTAGACGAGTCACCTGATAAGTGACTACAGCCGCCGATGGACACTTGCACCTCAAGAGTCCAGTTGCGTTGTCGACCTTTGAGATGGAAGTACACTATTTTCTTGAATTGATTTAATTACAATTCTATCTAATAATAGTCTTCAGTCCACGTGTGGCTTCTATACATAGTTTAAAACAAAGTCGCTTCCGCCGTTTCTACGCTTAGATCTTCTAAACTTACCAACGGATTTTTATTCGGTTTTCACAAATAGATAGAGCGATTCAAGAGGTAGGTTTATACGTATAGTTTAATATTATTTTGTGTTAATTTGCATAATCATATGACGATAATTGTTCACCACATTAATAACTACATTACACGCGTACGAAGCTGGGGCGGGTCGCTAGTATAATATAATTTGCAGTTCCCCGCAGTCCAGTGCGTTCATGGTCACTGCTCCATTCCTGAACGTCGCAGCGTGATGTTACATACCCTATAACCTTCCTCGATTGATACTCTATCCAATACAAAAAGAATTATTCAATTTTGAGTGACAGTTTCAGAGATTAGCGCGTTTAAACAAACCAACAATCAAACAAAAATCTCTTTACCTTTATTATGTTAGTATAGATGATAACCAGAGATGTGGTGGTTGAATTTCGACCATTATTCATCAAGTTAATTTGCTTTTGTGGTTTATTTAATTGGCCAGTATAACTTGAGCTTATAAACTGGACGATTGTAGCGTTATGCAGTCGTTTTAACGTAATTTTTTATATTTATAAATTATAGGTATTTTTGAATTGTCAGGAGTTGGAGTCAGTCAGACTACGTCAGTCGTGATTAGTTGCCTGTTCCAATACGTAGATCATATGGAGAAGAACAGGCAAGAAACTCACAGGAGACTCTTTTTCAACATGTTTCTTACAATTTTCTTGTTACATTGCTTATAAGCGGAAATGAAATGTGAGAAAAATATAATCACTACATATTATGAAACAAAGTTCCCCGCCGCGTCTGTCTGTCTGTCTGTTCACGATAAACTGAAAAACTACTGAACGGATTTTCATACGGTTTTCACTAATAGACAGAGTGATTCATGAGGAAGGTTTTGGTGTATAATTTGTACCCGTGCGAAGCCGGGGCGGGTTGCTAGTATATTATAAAACAAAGTCCCCGGAAGTGTCTATCTGTCTTGTCGCGATAAACTGAAAAACTACTGAACGGATTTTCATGCGGTTTTCACTACTAGACAGAGTGATTCATAAGGAAGGTTTTGGTACATAATTTGTACCCGTGCGAAGCCGGGGCGGTTTACTAGTTACTACTTATTATTATGATATTTAAGTAATAGCAGACTATCGAATACTACACAGGCAGAGAATCAAACCTGCGACCTCAGACGTTGAAGTCGAATGCTCTACCGCCGCTAAGTAGAGGTTGTCAAATTTAATGAATCTAAACTAATATTATAAAGAGGTAAAATTTATGAGTTTGGATGTTCGGGGTAATCTCAGGTACTACTGAACCGATTTTGAAAATTCTTTTAATGTTGGACAGCCCATTTATCGAGGAAGGCCATAGTCTATATAACATCACGCTAGAACCAATAGGAGCGGAGTGCCAATGAAAAATGTTGCAAAAACGGGGTAAATTTACAAACGCAGACGAAGTTGCTCGGATCATTAGTACATAATTATTTTATAACAAAGTCCCCCGCCGCGTCTGTGTTCGCGATAAACTGAAAAACTACTGGACTGATTTTCATGCGGTTTTCACTAATATACATAGTGATTCATGAGGAAGGTTTAGGTATATAATTTAAGATTTTGTTTAAATTGATTGAAATAAGTTGATGACTGTTGAAGACGTCTCTGCTACCCGTGAGAAGCCGGGGCGGGTTGATAGTCTAGTTCAAATTCTTCTGATAATAATCACATTTGAACATATTACATAGAACACAACTTACGAGTAAGAAGAACCTGTTGATGTCAGGTTTTACAAAGGCTTCGTACACTAGGCTTGGCCCGCCGTCATATTCAAGGACAACGAATATTAATGTGAATAAAATTTCAGGAATCTCCACAAATCTACCGTAATCGATGGTTACGAAAGATATTACGAGGCATTGGAATTTTTACTCGATTCCGCTATTTCTGATTTAGAAATACGTGAATTGAATACGACATTTTTATTACCATATTTATAAATCCCATTCCAAAACTATTAGAATGGGAACACTACTATCTACTTTGTTTTTAGACGAAAGGTTAATGACTTTGCTATTCTTACTTTTAAACCTTCGCGTTCTATGGTTCATTGGTTCCATTCTATTAGAATTATGTTGACGGGAATTAACGCGAGCAGCCTGTGACCACGCCAGTGCGACCTGGTCGAAACTTCAGGCAAATCAAAGGTATGTAATACCTTTTAAATACGTGATCCCGTGGGCGAGGGCGCTTTTGACAATACATCCATAGCAACAACCAAGGGTTTTGATGTCACCACCATAAAATGAGTGAAAAGCATGCTCTCAAGCACAATTGCGACAGTTTCATTAAATGAACATCGCACAAATTCTTTTTCGCCCACAAGGAGGCGTATTATCCCCACTACTTTTCCCAACAAAGTGGGGGTCGGCTTTCAGTCTAACTACGAAACGGTCGAACTTCAATATTTAACGTGAAGCGACTGCCATCAGACCTCCACAACCCAAGTACTAAGCGATATCGAAGTTCTATAGTTAGACCAGGTTGTCGGACTTTTTAGGGCTCCAACTGCCCTTAACGAATGCCACAGATGTTCTCCGAGGCACGGAGGGGTCTCTATGTGTTAAGAATGGTCACCCATCCTAAGACTAACCTGACTAGTATCCTTTAACCTTGTAATGTTCTAACCTACCCGATTACCGCCACGATATTTACTTACAATATAAATATGATTGTTGGTCTAGTGGTTAGCGATCCTGACTGCTGCGCCACAGGTCTGGTCAGTTCGATTCCTACCCAGGACAAATAATTATGTGATGAGATTGATCTTTTGTTCTGTGCCTAGGTATAATTTATCTATAAAATGTATTTAGTAATATATAAGTATGTTTATCAGTAGTCTGGTTACCATAGTACAGGCTCTGCCTAGTTTGGGATCAGACTGCGGTGGGTGAAATGTCTGAAGTTGTACTTACACGTGAATACTGTGTAGTCAGTTATTGTGTTAATATTTCTGTTGCCATGCAGTTGGGAGTAGGTATATGATGCTCGTTTAAAAAAAAGTAATAATTTCATTGACTCTTTATATGATGAACCATTTTGTAACATTGTCTATGCATAGGGCACAACAGATATCTCCTAGCATTTGTATTGCCCGATATGTCAATTGGCCGCACACTACAGACCGCTGGTTAAGCAGCACTTTCCTGTCACAAGGTCTGTAAACGTTAGTACCACGTTAGATGATAAAAAAGGAAATTTTGAAAAATTTACTTTTGTTAAAAATCCTTTAATTTTTTTTTTTCAAATTTTTAGGATAACTTTGCCCAATTTTGCGTTAAAGCCTTATTTTAAATATTACGAACAATTTAAACGATTTTCAAATACGTCTAGTGGTTTTAAATGACACTTAACAACGACCAACATTCCATATTATAAACATGGATACATATATATTTTTTATACATATATAATAATTTTATACAATTAACTCAACAGTTTCTTGAGAACTTTTTGTCATCTGGGTTATACACCGTGGAACTTGCAACTATTATTTTTTAACATAACTGTCACAATAAACTTATTAGTTAAAGAAACAAATCACATTTTAATTTAAAATAAATGTTTTTTATTCTGTATGCGGTTTTAGTGGTCATGGTGATAAATAAGTTCATCACTATTTCTTAGTTTAAAAGTATTTTTTTTTTTTATCGTACGTGCAGTATCACCCACATACCTTACATCGGACACATTAAAATTACTACCGATGTAAAATGAATATGACATATAAGTAAATCCAGTTACATTTACTAAGCTAAATTTAAAAAAAATGTAGGCAGTCATGGGACTGCCGACAGAAGTGAAAACACATTTTTTAAAGATTAATTAACAAGGAGCTGACAAAACTCAATGTTTAGATTAGCGCCCTCTAGTGGATCTATACGATATAATACATAAGTATATATCAAACTACAGTAGTATCGCGCAGAATCCACAGATGGCGTCAAAATATTTTTTTAAATATATGAAACTCGGACAATTTTCGATCAGGTCATGTGTCGTGACGCGAGTGGCTCCGTCTTACGAATTTTCGATCAGGTCACGTGTCCTGACGCGATTTTAACATTTTTTACCCATCCCAAAAAGTGCACAACGCCGCTAAAGAGGTTTTCACTTCAAAAAATGTTTTTCACGGATTGATACTAAAGTGTTGCACATGCTAACGGAGACGCGGTTGAAAAGCAATAAAGGACGCGGTTGAGAAAAATAATTAATTAATGGTAATATCTATGATATGTATATATATTATATGATATCTATGATAAAAAATTTCATAGTAAATAAGACTTAAGTTCAATAATATAGTCACACAGTTTTTTAATGACATAAAAGTGTATGTATCTAATGAATTTTTTTCTTAGCACAATACCTACTAAATTGCGGGTACTAGGCAATATAGAATATAGAATAAGTTAAAGTCTCTAATTAAAAGTAAGTACGAGTATAATTATACTGAAAACCTACTCAACGGAAAACTGAAAGAATTTTTTATCTATATTGTTCCAAATTAAAAAAAATACCTACTGTGTGTTCCATTTTTTTTCTTTTAACCATCATTTTTTTACCCACGTATAGATTCAGACATTGAAATTGTAACCAATTCGATATTTGAAATTAAAAGATTTTTTTCTTATCTTTATCGCATCAAGTTTGACACTTTATTCCTGCCGCGCAATTTATTAATCCCTTTCAATGTGTCAAAAAAAAACTTAATTTCATAATATTTTTTTACGACAACAGTATGGCGCCTGACACCGTCGCGGCAGGTCATTTCTTACCTAGATTTAGGGCCCCTCGTAGGGTCAGGAACTAGTCAAGCATCCCCGAAATACAGACGTGATTAAAACTCTATATATTTATTATTATTTCTATTGTACTTTGAGTTTGATATTGAAATAATTTAAGGACACTTCGGAGCACAAGTAACCTTCATAAAAAGTCATATGTATGTATGAAGTTATATTTGTCTTTACCTACAGGAGCAACAATAGAAAAAAAGCCACTTTAAAACTATAGAAAAAAAACCGCGATTAAAAAGCCCTATAAACGTAGTTTAGAATTTCTGGATTGACCGAATAGTATTGGTGATTGATTGGATGAATTGTAAGCTCGTTTGTCATCGCGAGTGCTGCGAGTGCTTATGAGCGCCGGGAACCGCTTACCTTCAAGCACACCGTGTGCTCATCGCGAACTTAATAAGTGGTAAAACTATATCCTTAAGTTTAGGAGACGTTTAAATTGAATACTTATAATCAGTCTTATATAGTGAATAAAATTAAAAAGAAAATTCTCCCATACTTATATATTTAATAAGATAAATAATTGTATATTTAATTATTATTTAATAAACTTATTTAAGATATATAATTATGTATTTATTAATATAAATTATTGATATAGAACACGCAGCTTAAATCGGTATCTTAAAAAAGTAGCACAATTATTTTGAAAATTAACCTTTTAAAGTCATTTTCTAGGAAATAGTGCCTTGTACGTAACGGCTGACGTCTTAAATATATTGTTCTTTTATTCAAGTACTTTATAATAAAACTGATGTACAGTCTATTTAAATTAGAAATAAGCAGATATATTGAGACACATGTAGTTGACTTGCATCATCTAATAATGCGGAACAAGAGAGGTCCAGTTGAAAGCACTCTGCCTTGCCCTCAATAAACCATAGAAACATTTAAGATTTTCACATCTCTAATTTATAAGAGAACTATTTATGACACAACTGTAAATTTTAGTTTAAAAAGAGAACAGAAAATAAATGTTTGAAAAATTAATTTTCGATTTTCAAATTAATAGCATCACTCAATCGCGCTTTTTTAAATATTGATAGTTGAAAAAGATTGTCATATCTAACCTTTAATCAGATTAAAAAAAAAACTATTTAAATTTATTAAATAAATTTTCGAATCTATTAATTTTATTACAACTTTTTAAAATTATTTATCAGATATAATAGACGTACCTTTTAAATCCTTTGGCACTGAACACACGAATGAATGGTTATATAAAAATATAAAATTGCTTTGAGCTGTTATCCGTTTGGTAGTCCTGGCCGAAGTATGATTTGTAAGTAAGTCAGCGTGGCTTATATACTGGAGCGGATCGATTCCTACAGGTTTTCAGGCGTGGGTGATAACTGATAAAGCTGATAGACTTTCCTCTACGAGTGACAACGGAAATTTTAATACTCTTTATTGTTTTCTTTAGTGAAGTTTGTTTTCTTCTGCATTTTTTATTGCAGTAATTATTGTGTTAATTTGGTCTATGATAGAAGTTAGCGATTACTGGTTGTCATATGAATTTATTATTAAATAACTGTTGATGGGGTTTTAGTATACATGTATGAATAGTAGTATTTTGGTATGTTATTTTAACCGACTTAAAAAAAAGGATAGATATTCATTCGGTGGTTTATTTGTAAGTGTGTATTGGGCAATATCTATGTCGTTTGTCAACTGATTTTATTAAACTTTTATTACATTTCGAATCTTCAGAGAATGCAGCCCTTCGGTATAACCTTTTAAACATTTTAAATTTGATAAATAATCCACCCTAGTGGATGGTAAATAGCTGTGCATTAAACTCGACTGGAATATTTCATATTTTTTTAAACAAACATTTTCTTAGCAATTTCTTTTAAAACAATATATTTAAAAATAAGATGTACTTAAATAGATCAAATTTTAAATTGTAACTAAACACAGGGTGTCTTTAAAACATGGTCGACCATCTTTTGCAACAGAGATGTGCAAAATCACTACATACACAAACAAAGTCCCCGCCGCGTCTGTCTGTTTGCGATAAACTGAAAAACTACTGAACGGATATTCAAGCAGTTTTCACTAATAGACAGAGTGATTCATGAGGAAGGTTTAGGTGTATAATTTGATAACACAATTCAGATCAGATCACAAAATTTGTGGAAATTGGTACGCGAGTTTAACATTTTTTACCCAACCCGAAAAGTGCACAACGATGCTAAAAAAGTTTTCACTTCAAAAATATAATTTGATAACTTTCTTAAATTGAGATTTGGCTGAATAGCCAGCCATTAAAAGCCTATCAATTAAAATCAAAGTAAATTTACTTAAACCGATTTCAATAAAATAATTTGTTCGGAAACACTCGCTCATCTTCCTTCTGTGGTCTTACAATATGAACACAATAGGAAAAACGCTTTTCTACCGGTGCAGAGGTAGACAGGCAGGTTATACTTTAAAAATACCATCTTTACTTTAGGGTATTTATTTATCGCTTGCAGGCAGACATCATCATCTTTTAAATATTGAAGTGATTCCAGGTCAATAAGAGGGATCGCACTTGCACTTTTAGTGGGGAATCTGAATCTTCATGGAACATGTAGTAGGATTAATTTTTTTCTTTCTTGTGTGATATGGCCGTTGGAGCAGACGGATCCTAGAGTGGAGACCGCGAAACCGCGACGACCTGAAGAAGGTAGCAGGGATGGACTGGATGCGGAAGGCGGAGGACCGGGTGCTGTGGCGCACATTGGGAGAGGCCTATGTCCAGCAGTGGACTATGATAGGCTGATTGATTGATTGTGTGATTGAGGTCTATTTTTTACATCTTTACGGTCATTTTTAAGTTTTCTCAAGGAACATTTTTTTTACATACTCTTGATTTCCTTTTGACACCTATTTTAATTTAAAAAAAACCGGACAAGTGCGAATCTGACTCGCGCACAGAGGGTTCCGTAAGCAAACAAACTTGTATGTAGATAGTACGTCCATCTCGGGAATCAATTATCGAAGACTTGCTCGTCTTTTTCGAACGGCAAACTTAACTTTGCGGTTGCGATGTACGACAAAATCAACAATCCAACTGCAAAATATAAGTTTGTAATCACAAAAACTATTTTTTATATGATATAACAACAAGTTAACAACTTTCGGATTTTTTCCTTTACTTGTACTGTCAGACCTTGTTTCTTTGTGTAAATGAGAAGTACCCTGTAAGTTTTGATTTACCTGCGAAATGTTCAAATTTGTTAAAATCTAAGCCATAATGGCCGTATCTTTTGATTGCGTTGACTTAGAAGCTTGATTTTTTTACAACTTCAAGGAACTGCTGACAGACAGACAGACGGACAACAAAGTTATCCTATAAGGGGTCCTTTTTATCTAAAAACCTTAGAGTATGATGCCACCGAATCTTTTCTAGACACTAGTTACAACTTGGCAAACCACTATTTACCTAATATTGTTTTTGCGCATTTCTATCTCCACATACAGGAAATTTGTAATTTAAAATACTATTAGCACTGATGAACAGTTACCTCCTGAGAAACAGTATCAACTAGTTCAAAAGGTACGGAACTACATTGCTAAGAATAGCCTAAACTGAACATAATTTTAGTGGAGACACCATATTTTTCATTAATAATGTACATTTGTGCAACCACTTATATAAATTGATTTATAAGGCCTATTTGGAAATAAAGAATTTGATTTGATTGATTTGAATTTTTCCTTTTGAGGAACGGAACCCTAAAAAGGATATGATCATATGACACTGATGCCAAAATTGGTTCTTTAGCTTTAGAATCCTTCGAATCAATACATTTTCTAAACCTCTTTTCTAAGGTATTTTTATTGTCTTTACCAGTACTCCACATTATATGGGATGTCCATTTCTAATGAGTGCATTTTTTTTTTATTCTCATTTTTTTAGACTCTTACAGCGCGCCGACTGCGACCCACAACGAAAAATCTTTGTGTCGTGTCGTACATGAAGATGAAATAGCATGCACCTCGCGGGCGTCGCGCGGACTGCGAGCTTGCACCTCGCGGGCGACGCGTGGTAAAGCACGCTGGCGGCTAGCGGTAGCCTCAATTTCAGGCGGCGCCGTGCTGCAGCTGTGCCGTTATAGTGTGTGGTGACCTTAAGGGTAATTGTTTTTTTGTGATTTTCCTACCGAATCTAGCACCTAGCTACCGGATCTAGAAAAAAGCCAAATCATTTACCTGTCTGTATTTTCCAATTACAATTTCGTAATAACCATAACTAAAACTTTAGAACAATTATATTCGTATCCAGTATCCAGATTCAAAATTTCGGAAGGACCCGAAACTGGCGGGCTTGTATCAAAGACCTAATGACAGTAGAGGAATCTTGTGAGGTATGATTATAGGAGTAAGAGACGGGCTGTTGTGAGGTATAACCTATACAATTAAAAGTAATCAAAAAAATGGATTCATTTCAGACTAAGATGGTGGTCGTCTCATGTATCGAAGTTCGATACATGAGACGACCACCATCTTAGTCTACCCGTGACCATGGCTGCTGAAAAGCAACTGAAACGTCGGGATCAGTGTAAATAGTAAAATAACACCAAATAAATCGCGATAGTATCCGTTAAAAATAGTTTTATTTCAATGTGTAACATTCGCGTAAACTTTCGACAATATAATGTATTCATTATTATAGAACATGAAAATAATAGTATTTTAATATTATATATAAAAACACATAAAATTATAAATCTCCTCCTTTTTTAAGTCGGTTAGTTGACAAATGAATGTTGATTAAAAATAATAACCTAATGCCATAAACACAAAACAAACAGTAAAATCGAGTATCTCGTTTCTTATAAAGTCGTCTAATTAATAATAATATACCATAAATAATACATACCTACCACAAAAAGTACAATCGAATCGAAGTCAGTCGAAGTCGGCAAATTAATAAGTTAATTTAAATAAAAATACTGAATACAGGAAAACCATTTTCATGTGAATTCTTTCAGTTCGCTGTCAGTTCTTTGTAACTACTATATAGTCATACGGGAGATAAAATCTCATGTAATTGCTTTAATCACATACATCTGTACCGAGAAACGGAGATCTTCGGAAATCCCATACGCAAGCTGCTATATGTTTTCCTATAGTTCAGCTTTAGAAGATTACACGTTGGTTCTCCATGACCTACACCAATGGGTGTTATATGCGGTGAATATTCGGATTTTCTTCCCGGTTCAGGAAAGAGGAGTAAAATGTATTTAGTAACTTGCACCATCTGTTTCCTCATAACTTCTAAACTACTCAACATAATTTGACAAATGAGGTATCGTTCGAAGCGTCTTGATCGTCCGCTGGTTACAGGCTATGTGACGTCACATTAAATTGAATATGGCGCCCTGCAGAGGAAATATCCTTGAACTAAAAAAAGGGTTGGGTATCAAATGAAAAGGCTTTTCAAAAATATGTATATTGTAAGCTGTTGCTTGCGGCTTTGCTTGCGTGCACCCGATAATTGGGTATAATTTCTAAAATCACGCCCATACAATTAGGTATATTACCTACATGTAAAACAATAAAACCTATACAAAAAAAAAAATAGGCAGTCATGGGACTGCCGACAGAAGTGAAAACTTAAACGAAACGACGAACTTAAAACGTCACATTAGCAGGTTGGTGACATTAATTAAAAAGGAGCTGACAGAACTCAATGTTTACATTAACGCCCTCTAGTAGATCTATAAATGTATTATTAGCCTGACGGTCACGCGAGTTCAGTGCTTTTTTCTCGATAGCAAAAGTGCACAAACGTGCCTAAAGAAGTTTTCACTTCAAAAATGTGAAGTGGTTTTTTTTCTTCACACTGATACTGAAACAGATAGACGGATTCAAATGATTCTTTTTGCTTTCGATAGCCTGAATCGACGCCCATCTTCATGAGGAAGGTCATAAGGTATTTAACATTACGATAAAACCCTTACGAGTGTAAGTAGGGTTTTATTAGGGATTCTGGAATCATTTGTTCTAATAATTTTTATCGAGCACTGCTATCATGATCTCACTCGAAGTGCACCGATCGTGGTCGCGGGTAGACTCGATCACGTGCAGTGGCGTAGCTACCGGAGGGCTAGACGGGGCAGTGCCCCGGGGCCCCCAAGCTCAGAGGGCCCCTCGGACTCTGACTTACAAGCTATACATTGAACTAGTGAAAATTTCGCCCACATTCGGAATATAAATAAACCAGATTTTTTAACTTGAATATGGAGTACGACGAATCTAGATTACGACAAATCTGCAGTATGTCGAATTCGGAACACGACGAATACGGAACAAACGATTTTAAATAGTTAAGTTGGGGTCCTAGTTTATTTTTTGCCCCAGGGCCTTTGGTTACCTAGCTACGCCACTGATCACTAAGGCGAATCGAGACTTGTAATTAAACCTTATAATTAATTCGCGTGTGACTATTTGGTCTTTAACTTTCACAGTCCTTTTTTTTTTAACCTTCTACAAGGAGGTAGTTTATTTATAGATCTTCAAAGACTATTCTTTTATTAACCCCCGACGTAAAAACGACGGGGAGTAATAAGTTTGACGTCGATGTCTGTGTGTGTGTGTCTGTCTGTGGCATCGTAGCTCTCAAACAGATGGACCGATTTCGATGCGATTTTTTTCATTTGAAAGCCAGTTTCCTTGCGGTGGTTCTTAGCTATGTTTGGTTAATATCGGTCTAGCAGTGTAAGAGTATCAGCTCTTTTCAAAAATGATGGAAGTCATTTTGTAATCGTTGAAGGGATTTTCGAGTCGGGAGTGTTTTAAATTTTAAATTTATAGTTATTACTTAGGCATACGGGTGCCTAACTACCTGATACAATTCCATAAATATTGCATGACTTAGATGTCTTTTATACCGAAGGTTAATTCTACAGATTTGAATATTGAAGGTCCTTTAGCGGTCCCGTGTAGATGTACCTGGATTCCAAAGTCGGAAGAAAAAAATATTTATTCAGAGATTTTTTACTAACGGCCTTCATATAGCACACTTAGATCTAATGGGAGAATTTTTGAGTTATGCACACTATGGAATTTCTTATCTCAATACCTACCTACCAATAAAACATATTTAAAAATATCACCACTACTCAACGTTAGACGCTAAATTCACCAACACGGGTTCAAATCAAAATAATAAAACAAGTATATTTATTTCGTGGGAGAGCCATGCTTCGGCACGTATGGGCCGGCTCGACCGGAGTGATACCACGGCCTCATAGAAAACCGGCAGTGAAGCAATGATTGCATTTCAGTTATTGAGGTTACCAGAAACCCTAACCCTTCCCTCCGCCTCCCCTCCCCCTCTTCCACCCTTCCCGGGTCACCTGATGGTAAGTGATTACCGTCGCCCATGGACACCTGCAACTCAAGAGTCACAAGTGCGTTGCCGGCCTATGAGATGGGAGTACGCTCTTTTCTTGAAGGTTTGAAGGTCGTATCGGTCCGGAAATACGGAAGGCAACTTTGTTCCAGAGATTGGTGGTGCGAGGCAAAACAATTCTGGAGAACCGCACAGTGGTGGATGTTTATGGTAGTAGAAGAGTTGGTCTTAGCTGCCTCGATGATTTCATCGTGATCATGTTAAGGATACTGATAATTTAAATTCTATTTCTGTATAATGTATCCTATTTCTTGCGTCTATTTCATCAAAACGAGTTCTTCTTGACTATTATTATTAATAATAATAATAACTTGAGACACCTCACACACGGCTGTCTGATCCCAAACTAGGCCGAGCCTGTACTATAGTAACCAGACTGCTGAAAGACATACTTATAAATTTCTAAATACATACATATTATAGATAAATTACACCCAGACCCAGAACAAATAATCGTGCTCATCACACAAATATTTGTCCTGCGTGGGAATTGAACCCACGACCTCTGGCTCAGCAGTCAAGATTACTAACCATTAGACCAACAGGCCAAGCAAGTAACTTAGTAGCTAACTTTATACAGTGGCTCTATCTGCTGTCGCTGTTTGAAGTGGACACCTAATATCATTTTTACCGCTGTTTCTGAGACCCCAAGGCATGAACCACTTCTGACGTAGTAAACTTTTCCTTAAA
This sequence comes from Euplagia quadripunctaria, assembly GCA_963859945.1. NCBI lineage: Eukaryota > Metazoa > Arthropoda > Insecta > Lepidoptera > Erebidae > Euplagia > Euplagia quadripunctaria. The sequence goes on from OY982585.1 coordinate 1,941,938, forward strand.
GACAGAGGCTTTTTTTAATCAAACCGGGTATTTATCCAAAGCACGTGTTAGTATCATTACTGTACATTTTTATTACAGTAGTAAGTCTCTAAGATAACGGCCAAATTATGTTAAAAGCGCTCATAAGGATGTGTTTATTAATCTTAAGAGACCTATTAAAAAACGGGACACGATAAATTAAGATTACAAAACCGCGAGATTAAAATAATACTTATTTAAATGAAAAACCGTTTATTTATTACTGAGTATAACGTCGTCACAAACTATCAAAGTTGAAACTTCTTTTTTATGGTATAAGGGGCAAACGAGCAGACGGGTCACCTGATGGTAAATGACTACCGCCGCCCATGGGCACCTGTAACTCAAGAGTCACAAGTGCGTTGCTGCCCTTTAAGGTGGAAGTAGGAGAAGAGGCGGAGGGGGGAAGAGTGGGAAGAGCTGAGAGGGCTGAAGGGGAAGGATAGGAATAAGGGAGAGGGAAGGGTTATGGCCTCCAGTAACCTCACTCACGCGGTGAAATGCAATGCAAGCATTGCTTCACTACCGGTTTTCTGTGAGGCCGTGGTATCGAGCGGAGTCGAGCCGGCCCATACGTGCCGAAGCATGGCTCTCCCACTTTTTATGTAATTAAAAGTTATGCGACAACAGACGAACATAGGTGGTGCCCCACGTATGTTCGTCTGTTGTCTTTTCGTCTTTAAGGACGCCATAATGAAAAAAAACAAATGACAGTCTCGCAAATTAAAATCTTAGGGGTGTGATCGATAATCTATTATAATCTACCTATTCTTTATAGTCAGCTGGTTCCGCTCTTAGTGAGTGTATGAAATATGAACGAGTCTTTTTCAGACTGCTAACCAGATTTTCACCCAAAATCTCGGACGCTTCCTTTTCCTTTTTAAACCTTTTTGTATTTATCTATTCCCAAATAACATAGAACTTAGCACCTCCTTTATAGTGCCAAATCGAAAACTACGCAGACTTGTTGTTTCAACTGACCATAAAAAGCAACTGTTTGACGAACGATGAGCCGCGAGTAAAACCGCCGCAATCTTTCCCGTGAGCGTCTTGCTCGTCGATCACACCCTTAAAATCTTCCCAGAGAGTTTAAAAAAACCTGTGTGACCTAGAAGAATAATAATTATATTAATAAGAAAATGCCCTTTCACTCACTACATTTACTACAAAAAGCCAATGTATTCAACAACACTTACCGCATCACCCGTAAATTTCTTAAATCATGTTCAGTTTCATTCTTTCATAAGTACTTATTGATTTCTAGCAGCGGCCCACGGTTTCACCCGCGTAAGTCCCGATCCCGTGGGAATATCGGGATAAAAAGTAGCCTATGCGTTAATCCAAGTCTCCAGCTATCTACATACCAAGTTTCATCGCAATCGGTTCAGTAGTTTTGGCGTGAAAGAGCAACAAACATCCATACATCCTCACAAACTTTCACGTTTATAATATTAGTAGGATTGTTATCAAACTAGCAGCGCCCCGCGGTTTCATCCGTGTAAGTCCCGATCCCATGGGAATATCAGGATAAAAAGTAGCCTTTTAATCCAGGTCTCCAGCTATCAACATATCAAGTTTCATTGCAATCGGTTCAGTAGTTTTGGAGTGAAAGAGTAACAAAAATCCATCCATCCCTCCATCTATCCAAACTTTCACATTTATAATATTAGTGGGATGTGAACACCAAATATTACGAAACAATCGCAAAATAACCAAAATCCTTTTACGTTGTAGTCATATGACGATTATCATTCTTGGAAAAATAATTCAGGGAATTTCGTTCGATAAAAATACCTATAACATACCTAAAGCTATATATTAAACTATCTTTTAAACGCAGTTTCACACGCGTATATAGCCACAACTCTGCTCCTAGAGATCGCAGCGCGATGTTACGTACCCTTTAACCTTCCTCAAGAGTTGGGCTATCTAACGCAAAAAGATTCGTTCAAATTGGACTGTTAGTTACAGAGATAAGTGCGTTCAAACAAAAAATATGAATAAATGAGGATTGAATAAAAAAAAGTTGCGTCATATGTAACTTGGGCATTCCACAAAGGTTAGTCACGAAGCCAGATGTTCCATTCTCTAAATTGTATTTCCTTTAACTAATAATTATTTTATTAAGATTTATTAACTACCTAATACTCATCGTAAATTATGATTCAGGATAAAAAAATGTAATATAGTTAAAAATGTTCTATTGCTTTGCTTTGTGATTTTATAACAAGCATTTCTTAAACATGAGAGTTACTTAATTGATAAGAATTTTGAAACTGATAGCGGCGTACGGTTATATAAGTAATTCTTTGAAATCATTATCTTTGGTATCGTTTGCTAAAATTATTTTTAAACATTTTTCAAGTTTAACTTCTTTAGAATCGTTGTGATTTGAAATTCGATGAAACGGAAGCATCACAATAAAGTTCCTACGATAAAGGTCATATATGGAGGATATGGCCACATACAGGAAAGGACATAGTACCTTTGGCGAGGAGGCCAGGCAGACCGTGACCCAACGGTTGATGTTATGTGTGGTAGATCTTGAGAGGCCTCTTCCAATGTGCGCCGCATCTTCCGCATCCAATCCATCCCAGCTACCTTCTTCAGGTCATCAATCTATCTGGCTGGGGGACGTACTGGTTTGCGGTCTCCACTCTAGGACCCGTCTGCTTCAACGGCTATAGGTCGTTCGGCCTATTGCCACTTCAGCACGCTTATTCAACAAGCTATCTGTAACTTTTTTTGTGATACGTCACAATTCAAATCTTTAGATGGGTATCAGATTACATGATCTTTTGCAAGAAATAAGGAATTGATATCACATGTCATATTCGGATTATCAATGAATCAGATAAACCCACGGTATTAATAATATTTATGTTCTACATTCTTTAATTCGATGTCATGTTTGATAAAGATATCTACTGATTTATTTTTCAAATATCAATAGAACAAAAAATACAAACGGACAACTTGAAGACTACTTAGAAAAATTGTTTATAATAATAATAATAACTTGACACACCTCACACACGGCCGTCTGAGCCCAAACTAGGCAGAGCCTGAACTACGGTAACCAGGGTGCTGATAAACATACTTATATATTACTAAATACATACATATTATAGATAAATTCCACCCAGACGCAGAACAAAATCATCGTGTTCATTACACAACTATTTGTCCTCGGTGGGAATCGAACCAACAATCTCTGGCTCAGCAGTCAGGTTCACTAACCGCAAGACCAACAGGCCCGTCAATATATATATATACGATACTGGTAGCTACATACTTTAGAGCCTCCGATAACCTGGCTCACTAGGCGAAAAACAATGCAAGAATTGCTTCACGCCTGTTTTCTGCGAGGACGAGGTATCACTCCGGTCGAGTCGGCCCATACGTGCTGAAGCATAGCTCTCCCACGAGTAAGAGCCTGTTGACACTCTCAATGTTAGCAAGTTAGTGTATTAGGGTATTTATTTAGGGTAGTTCTTTATGCCCGGTTCTAATAATCAAGAAACGATTCGTTTTAATTCCGGACAGTAAAATTTTTGTTGAAAATTTCAATGAAATTTTACCGCCCGTAAGCAAAACTAATCGTTTCTTGATTATTAGAACTGGGTATAAGGGTAGTTAGTGTTCCGCTTTCTATCACATTGGTCAACAAAATTTTGTCACAAGAAGAGCTTACTAATTTTGAATTACCTATTAGTGGGAGAGCCATGCTTCGGCACGTATGAGCCGGCTCGACCGGAATGATACCACGGCCTCACAGAAAACCGGCAGTGATTGCTTCACTGCTTGCCGTGCTTTTCGCCGCGTGAGTGAGGTTACCAAAGGCCCTAACCCTTCCCTCTTCCCCCTTTCCTCTAGTCCCGTCCTTCCCCCCTCTTCATCACTACCTTAAAGGGCGGCAACGGACTTGTTACTCTTGAGTTGCAGGTGCCCATAGGCTGCGGTAGTCAACAACCATCAGGTGACCCGTCTGCTCGTTTGCCCGCTATACCGCTAAAATAAGCAGTCATGGGACTGCCGACGGAAGTGAAAACTTAAATGATCCGACGAACTTAAAACGTCACATTAACAGGTTGGTGACATTAATTAGTAAGGAGCTGATAGAACTCAATGTTTAGATTAGCGCCCTCTAGTAGCTATATATGTATTATTTGCGTGATGGTCACGAGTTGAGTGCTATTTCAACATAGCAAAAGTGCACAAACGTGCCTAAAGAAGTTTTCACTTCAAAAAATACCCACACTTGAACATCATATTTATTTTGATTTGATCAGGTCTCGTTATTGTGTAACAGCATTCGGAGTATTTATTATTTGAAGAGCCTAGTTGTGGTTTCTGTTTTCCGAGTTAAGTGATTCTAAAATAACGTCCAGAAAGTTTAAAAATGATCCTGAAAAGTTTAGATATTACTTTTAAAACTCAGCGAAGATATTTGATGCTATTAGATACAAAGTTATGTGAACAGTATTTTGGCTTTGCCATCGGACAACAAGACAAAACGTAGGGGCCACACATCTGTTGCGTTACATGTGTGAGTTTTCTTGCTGGATTTTCAACTATTTGGAAACGGGCGGTTATAGATCGACACAGGCAGATACGGTATTATTGTTTTTTATTTTTTTAATAATGTTACACAATGTTGCTCAACAATTTGTTGAGCAATTTTGTGAAATAAAATATTCAATTTCGTTCAGTGACGAAACACTGTGTTATCGGATTTATTATTAAATAAATATATACCTTGACAATATGATATTTCGTACTGTATTCAAATGGATAACATGCACAGATGGCGAAATGGTTTAAGTGATCACCTCGCCACGAGTGTTGATGGTTCAAATCGCACACGGGACAATAATTTGTGTGATCCACAAATAGTTGTGCCGAGTCTGGGTGTTCTTTGTGTCCGCTGTTTGAATGTTTGTGTAGCCCCCCGCGACACAGGGATATTCCTAAGTATATGTTTTGTCATAGTAAGCGCAGAGGTGGAAGTTCAGCATCGACTTGTGCCGATGACTTTACCAGCGTCAGGAACATAACTTGGATGAGGCCGGAAAAAATTGGAAGCACGGAAAAAGGCTTAAAATTATCCGTGGATGAAGTCAGGCTGATGTAGCTGTAGAACATACAACTGAAATATCGGAATTCGAGGATTTTATTTCCGCTCAGTGCAAATGTTTATACATGCATGCATGAATACGTCTATTTGTATTGTTTTGGATGTTTGTATTCTACTAATATTATAAACGTGAAAGTTTGTGAGGATGTATGGATGTGTGGATGTTTGCTACTCTTTCACGCAAATACCACTGAACCGATTGCGATGAAACTTGGTATGTAGATAGCTGGAGACCTGGATTAACACATAGGCTACTTTTTATCCCGATATTCCCACGGCATCGGGACTTAAAAAAGCCATGCTTAGTTTAGATCTACACAGCGCTTTGTAATATATTATGATCCAGAATATTATCTTTATGATTTTCGATTCAGAATGACGATCTGAATCCGCTATTTCAGGATTAGGCAGGCTTTCTCTTAAACCCATTCCATCATCCATCCATCCATCCTCATCATCCTCCGCGCCTTTACCCAGCTAAGTTGGGGTCGGCTTTCAGTCTAACTACGATACGGCCGAACTTCAATATTTTACGTCAAGCGGCTGCCATCAGACCTCCACAATCCAAGTATTAGGGAATATCGAAGTTCTGTAGTTAGACCAGGTTGTCGGACTTTTTAGCGCTCCAATTAATCGTAACGAATGCCACAGATGTTCTTATGGCAACCGGGACCGACGGCGTGCTCGCCGAGCAACGGAGGGGTCTCAATGTGTTAAGAATGTTCTTGTGGAAGTGGATTTTTTCTTTAATCTGTTCCAATGGTGATAGAAGTCATTAAATCTCCTTTCAGAATAAAAATGGCCGCTATGAACATTAGAAGGGCTTCCACATACACTGTGACATTCTCTTGTAGCAGTGATTACTTATATATAGATAGCTTTTCGTGCGTATTTATTTAATTCATTACGTAGACTGGAGCCATCTTGTAATAATTAATTTGGCTTCTCACTACGTCATCTTGAATGGATACGTCTGCCCATTTAGCGCAATGCTCAACCCCATATGTACATATGTGTATCCGCAAATGATTTCTTATGAAATTGTTCTTAAATTTATTGAATCACTTTTAGGAAATGTGACGATGTTTTTCAAGAATTGTTTTAATTGGTTTTTTTATTGTATTACAGGATAAATATAACTTAATGCATATGCGATTCAGGAAAATATATATACACTAACATAATAAAGCAGAAGAGTTTTTAGGGTTCCGTACCAAAGGGTAAAACGGGACCCTATTACTAATACTCCGCTGTCCGTCCGTCTGTCTGTCCGTCTGTCACCAGGCTGTATCTCATGAACCGTGATATCAGATTTGAATAATTCTTTTTGTATTGGATAGATTATTCATTGAGGAAGGTTATAGAATGGATAACATCACGCTATCACTCTTAGGAGCGGAGCACTGACCATAAACGGAGGCGCATAAATATGAATATCACTCACGGAAGTTTTTTATCCTAGTTATAATTGACTAGCCTAATCAATATAAATCGACTGGTCTGTTGGCCTACTGGTTGGCGACCCTGACTGCTACGCCATAGGTCGTGGGTTCGATTTCCACCCGAGTCTGGGTGTTCTTTGTGTCCGTTGTTTGTTTGTATGTTTGTAAAGTCCCCCGCGACGAGTTATTCCTAATGCGGGAGTTGTCATTATAAATAAGAAAAAAAAATACTATAAGCGGTGAGACCGCGGCGCAAAGGCGCGTGGCCATGCCTACAATGACGTAAGATAATATATAAAAAGTATTATGTGAATGAAGAGTTAGTTTGGTTTTTTTGGTTCACAGCTGCTCAACGAGAATGAATCATTTCATAGATAATTTAATTTGTTTTTGGATTGGCAGAAAAACTGTTATCTTGTACTTAACTACTTATTACATACTAGCTGTTCCCCGCAGCTTGATCTTTTTAGGGTTCCGTACCCGAAGGGTAACAAACGGGACCCTATTAATAAGCTTACGCTGTCCGTCTGTCTGTCAGCGAGCTGTATCTCATGATCCGTAATAGTTAGACAGTTGGAATTTTCACAGAATGTGTATATCTGTTGCCGCTATAACAAAAAATACCTACCCTACTAGAAGCGTATTTTTTGGCTTATAGTATTAAATCTTGTACCGTGAGGCGGAACCCTTCATGCGCGCAGGTTTTAATTTTTTTTAACGTGTGGAAGCCGGGGCTAAGCAGTAGGGTGGCATGTCGGACTCGAACCGACTAAAACCACACGGTGTTCTGTCACAGTCCATATTGCCAGGGCCTCAGGTGTACTCTTGCAAAGATATCCCTTTGAACCCTGTAGCAGTTTCACCAGTGTTTATGGTCACTGCTCATAAGGACCTGTTGTTATATCTTCCTCAATAAATACTCTATATACCTATTACAAAAAAAAATTCTAATGCGGCTGTCAGTTTCAGAGATTAGCGCATTTAAACAAACCGTCAAACAAATAAATTGATACACCTATTTGATATCTTATTATATTAGTAACTGTTGCCAGTGAAATTTAAATTCATACCAAGGCTCCTGGTGTGTACAGCTCGTGGAGTGAATCAACGAAGTACCCAAATGACCCTTGCTGTTCCGCAACAATCTGTTGATAAATATAATGCAAAAATAACGTTCTTATATGGTAAATAATCGTAACCTGACGTAAGTTGAATACAAGGGATGAACAATTATGCAATGTTCAATTATCAATTTTTGATGTGATAACGTCTTATAAATCGATGATCGCCGGCTGCACGCATGAAAAAATGTTAGGTACGTTCCGCCTGGGCTGGGGCGCAGTGGTCTCTTTCTGTGAAGCTGTAATGCTCCAGAAAGAGACCGCTGAACGGGATCGGGAGATGGCCGATCCCGAGCGTAGAGGACGTCGGCGGCGATATCAGCCGTCGACGCGGCCGCAGGCTGCCAGAGAGTGGGGACCTCTGGTGGCAGATTAATTGCTGCGGTAGGCGATAGGATGGCGGCACGATCGCTTTTTGCGATCGGGCCGCAACACACATTGATTAGGCCGATAGGCGTGGGGAAGCCTGCTTTCCCCGGGATAGGGCTTGGATAGGCGCGGCGTCGATCCGGGGAGGACCTGAAATAACATGGTCCGGGTCCTCCCCCGAGCAGGGCGCCTGAGACCGGCTATCGGGGTGGTTTTTAGTGGAAACACCACATACTCCTAGCTCCTGCGTCCCCGAGGAGCCGGAGATCCAAAGGGACTTTCCACCTCGTCAACAAAATAAGAAAAAAAAATGGTACGTTCCGCCTGAGCCGAGCGTTTATGCGAGAGCGCGGAACAAGCGATAGAGAGCTACGATCGGCCTAAGCGTTCGTTTATTGACATTGATTTGATTTCAGTTTATTTCTAAAATTAGTTGTTCGTGATTATATTTAAACAAATTATTTAAATTAAATTTGCAAAAACTGTAAATAATATTTAAAAATTAAAAATTATTGTTTTTAACCAGTTTTAAAAATGTTGTAAAACACAACATTTTTAAACTTATGACTTATGACGTTATGACGTAAAATTATGGTCCGTAAACCGACTTTACAGACAACTTTATGAGATGGCGGGCAAACGAGCAGAATGGTCACCTGATGGTTAGTGACTACCCCCGCCCATGGGCACCTGCAACTCAAGAGTCACAAAATCCGTTAGGGCCTCCGGTAACCTCACTCACTCGGCAAAACACAACGAAGCATTGCTTCACTGCCGGTTTTCTGTGAGGCCGTGGTATCACTCCGGTCGAGCAAGCCCATACGAAGCATGGCTCTCACAGGGTTTTTAATTTGATAAGAAATATTAAAAGTCAAGTTGAATATTCATATCTAGCTTCCCTCCAACTCAAATTAAGTTTAGTGGGAAAATGCCTAAATGAAAATCCTCGTTTTTTATGGTACAGGGGGAAAACGAATCTGGCTTTTTTTATATATTAGATATAGGGGGCAAACGAGCAGACGGGTCATCTGATGGTAAATGACTATCGCCGCCCATGGGCACCTGCAACTCAAGAGTCACAAGTGCGTTGCCGCCCTTTAAGGGGAGTAGGGGAAAGGTGGAAGAGGAGGAGAGGGGGGGGAGGGTTAGGGCCTCCGGTAACCTCACTCTCTCGGCGAAAAGCAATGCAATCATTGCTTCACTGCCGGTTTTCTGTGAGGCCGTGTTGTCACTCCGGTCGAGCCGGCCGTTTCAGCGAGTGTTCTAAGACTAAAACGAACCATAAGATTTATAGAATAGGGAATTACGTTTGAGTATACCTTGATAACCGTGAAGGTCAGGGGGTTTCCAATACTTGAAAAACTATTTAAATCGGTTGCATAGAACGGCCGGACGGACTCATAGGTAATAGATTTGTTTTTGGAACAATGTTCCTTATTGCACGTTACATTTTAGACGCTCGGCAGATGGGGGCTATACTAACTTTTAAACTTTCGCGTTTTATGATATAATTATGTATTTAAACGGGAATTAACGCGATCACGAAAAGGTATTACATACCTCTGAATTGCCTGACGTTTCGACCAGGTTGCACTATGGGGGCTAGACGGACAAAGATTAAGCGCAATGAAAAATGCTGACCGCGAGTTGCTTTATTTTATTTATGCCGTCTATGGATTACTTAGTACTTTGATGACGTTGTATCGTGTTTATCGTTATATTAGTTCGGGCGACTTTCACAGATGGCGCAATTTTAATTCCGAGTTTTTACAAAATTTACTATATTTTGATACAATTTATTCAATCCATTAAATATATTTATTTACTTATAGCGAAAAAAACCTCATTCCAAGCTAGTGTCCCAGAGATACTTCACGCGTTTTTTTTTAAATATATACATAATATTAACCAATTTCTTTTTCAAAGCGTCATACATACATAGAACTCTTAACTTCATGACAATTGTTTAATAATTTAAGTTACGCTACTACCCAATTGTGTTGCTGGAATCGTCAGACCACACGAAATAATATGTGAAAATATTTATCGAACACGTCACACAAGTCGCAGTGACGTAGGAGATTATTATTTACGAATCTAATTCCGGGAATTTAGTCGTAAGTATAAAAAATACTTACATACCTAAAGCGGGGTTTTAAATTTCTATAAATATTGCGTAATATTTGTTAACTAGAGATCTCTTGGTGGTCAAATCTCGACCGTAATTAATTTTCAACTGTTTTGTTTTAATTAGGAATTAATCAACATCATTTGAACTGTCATTGAATTTATAGAGTGACAGTTAAAATTTTAATATGGATCGTCTTCTCTCTGTCCTCCAAGACCTCAATAGTCTCAATACCTACCGACCCATAAAACAGAGTTAAAAATATCACGGACTCAACTCAAATAAATAAAACAAATCCACATCACTACATATTATAAAACAAAGTCCCCCGCCGCGTCTGTCTGTTCGCGTTAAACTGAAAAACTACTGAACGGATTTTCATGCGGCTTTCACCAATAGACAGAGTGGTTCATGAGGAAGGTTTAGGTGTATAATTTGTTAACGGTTTGTGTAAATTGGTTGAAATATGATGATGATTGTAAAAGATTTCTCTACAACCCGTGCGAAGCCGGGTGGGTTGCTAGTACACTATAAAAATCAAATTTTCAGCCCCAATACATGATTAAAACCCAGGATTCCTACAATACCTTTCTTTTAGCTGCATATAAAAAGCATAAATACACACACAAAGTAATTAGGTTTTCACCTTTTCTGAAAAAAGTGCGTTTTTGACATATTATCTAATTAGATCTCGGTGTGCGATATATAACTATGTATACTGGACGCCTGTAGTTTCTTGCAGCCGTTTCCACATAATTTTTAAACTTATGGCATAACTAGCAGCTCCTCGCGGTTTCACCCGCGTAAGTCCCGATTCCGTGGGAATATCGGGATAAAAGTAGCCTATGCGTTAATCCAGGTCTCCAGCTATCTACATAACAAGTTTCATCGCAATTAGTTCAGTGGTTTTTGCGTTTAAGGGTAACAATTGGCCTAGTGGTTAGTGACCCTGACTGCTATGCCATAGGTCGTGGGTTAGATTCCCACCCAAGTCTGGGTGTTCTTTGTGTCCGTTTTTTGTATGTTTGTAAAGTCCCCCGCGACACAGGAGTAATTCCTAAAGCGGGAGTTGTCTTTTTCAAATTAAAAAAAAAAAAAAAACATCCAATTATCCAAACTTTCACATTTATAATATTAGTGGGATGATATTATATTGATTAAAATTTTCATTTTCTTACTCTTCTACTTATAAAACATTAAGGTTTCCAATTTTCATTTTTCCAAGAGTGAAATTTGTACAAATGCGTAAAAAAACTCTTCGCATATTAATTTATAGATTAGGCGTTCCACATTCTTCTTAATGTATATATTTATATATTTTTTTTAAGAAAGGTTACTAGTAACGTGGCTCACACATTACTAGTAATCTCGTTAACCCCTCCATCTAAGCTTAACGCTTGTATTAGGAGTGGGTTCATTGTTCAAAGAAACCATGATTATCGGCATCAAACAAGCATATGCCCCGCCTGATTGTACACGTCGTAGCCTATGGAGGCTTGAAATTCCAGAGGAACCGCATTCGCCTTGACGACTCTTTATAAACCTATATACTCTTTTCTTGAAGCATTTCATACTATAGTCCCTTGGGAAAACCTTGGCAGGGACCTCATTCTACAGCCGGAGCGTTCACGGGAGGAAATACCTCTGAGACCGTACCGTGCACGTCCATTTAGGTTCAAAGGTGTGGGGATGAACGCCCTGCCATCTGTATGTATTAATTTGTACTAATAATAAACAGCAAGGATTTGTTTTTTCTTTGATTGCACGAATCTCAGGAACTAGAAGTAGGATTTAAAGAATATATTTTTTTCATTTTAGCCCCAATCTTGAGAAAAGTTATATTATAAGTAGAGTGGAGTATTTACGTGAGAGAGCCATGCTTCCGCACGAATGGGCCGGCTCGACTCCGCTCGATACCATGGCCTCACAGAAAACGGGCAGTGAAACAATGCTTGCATTGCTTTTCGCCGCGTGAGTGAGGTTACCGGAGGCCCTAACCCTTCCCTCTCCCCTATTCCCGTCCTTCCCCTCTCCCCTTCTCCTCCCCTCTAATCCCCCTCTTCTGTCTTCGCACTCTTCCTCCCTCTCCCCCTCTTCCCCTATTACCACCTTAAAGGGCGGCAACGCACTTGTGATTCTTGAGTTACAAGCGCCCATGGGCGGCGGTAGTCATTTACCATCAGGTGACCCGTCTGCTCGTTTGCCCCCCAGACCATAAAAAAAAATAAAATCAGGGACCTTAATCGCTGGAGAACATTTGCACTATATATGATTACTAGCAGTTCCCTCGCGGCTTCGCTCTCGTGTACCTACATATTTATATATTTTGCGCGGAACCCTAATTCTTTTTCCAAAAAAAGTACCCTAAGTTACTCCTTAGAACACCAGCTATCTGCCATATGGTTTTAACAACAAAAGCTTAAAATTACAAGTTAAAGTTAAAACCATGTCTAATTTATATCTAAAACGACGTTAAATCTACAAAACAAGACAATAAAATGAAAAAAAATATTAACAAGATCAAAGACAAACAATTTTCTCTAGTTTTAAAGCCTTCTTCATTTATGTTTTTTTTATGGTATAGGGGGCAAACGAGCAGACGGGTCACCTGATGTTAAATGGCTACCGCCGCCCAAGGGCACCTGCAACTTAAGAATCACAAGTGCGTTGCCGGCCTTTAAGGTGGGAGTAGGGGAAGGGTGGAAAAGGGGGAGAGGGGAGGGGAAGGGGAAGGGCCACTGGTAACCTCACTCACTCGGCGAAAAGCAATGAAGCATTGCTTAACTGCCGGTTTTCTGTGAGGCCGTGGTATCAATCCGGTCGAGCCGATACGTGCCGAAGCATGGCTCTCCCACGATCTATTCTTAGAACACTCTCTCTTCAATATTCTTTTCATCTTAGGATGTAGACTCCAACACTTGTGGGGTATTCCCCGGAAAAAAACGTATATCTGAAATTTTTTGTCGCGTAGATTAGCAACGAGGACTACATTTTATACATATGTATATTTATGACACATGATACAAAAAAAAATATGACTCATGATTTGGCCATTAGTCTATTGCACCTGTTCAAACAAGGTCACATTTTTTCGGTATTACTTATTGATATTTAACGTGTTATCTACATATCAATACAGTTGCGGCCACGTAAAGTATACCACTCATACATACTCACGCCTATTTCCTCGAAGCAGACTGAGGCGTATTAAACTCCGATATATTGCCTAGGGGCAGGTGCAATAATAGGGGGCAAACCTATTGCCGTCGATGGATGGATTAGGGAATGTTAGGCGCCCATTAAACGGTAGGTTTTGCTGTCAGTTTTGCGACAATCAGAACGGTGATTGACGAATAACCTATCGTCTAATTCAGTGATTGACGGTTGCATGATGAAATTTTAATGTCGATATAATTCATCAATCACCAACGAACATTCGTCAATCATGACATTTGGTAATGATTGACATTTGCATGAGCGTCTAATGGACGCCTTAGGCTATATGGCTCGAGCAGGTGAGGATCGCACACCTGTTGTTAGGAAATCCGAGCCCTTGGCCTCAATCCTCTCCAATTTTTAAACCCCCGTCGTTAAAACGAGGGGTATTATAATTTTATCATGTGTATCTGCGTATATGTATGTGTTTGTATCTGTCTGTGGCATCATAGCTCCTACACGGATGGACCGATTTTGATTTAGTGTTTTTTTGTTTGAAAGGTGACTTGATCAATAATGTTCTTAGCTATAATTCTAGAAAATCTATTCAGCCGTTCGAATATCATCAACTCTATTTATTAATGGGATTTTTGAGTTGGGGGTATTTTAAATTAATGTTGTTGAGAATTACGTTGAATATCTACATGTTTGTAATGTAATAAACAGAAAATCGTACCTTTTTCTCCTACGTCTTGTCAACGGATTTTCTTAATTTTTATGTCTAGTACCTATTGAGGAGCTTCAGCGCAATCAATGAAAAATGATAGAATATATTTTTTTCCTTCTCTGCTTACATTTAATGTTTTCAATATATTTACTGAATTGCGGTCGCCTTTTAACCTCTGGTCGACCCCTGGTATAATTTAAAGGTAAAAACAAAACAGATAAGTTTCACCTTTTCTCCTCTACTTGTCAAACCGAATTAATTTTTGTTGTTTACAAGCTATTGAAATGGAATATGATCTTCACTAGTTTAAATAAATAACCGATAGAAACCATAACCTATGTATTGTTTACATAAAATTGAATAAAAACTTTCCTGTTGTACACACAGATGTCCAACTTCTGATAGATTTAGTCTGGGCTCCCTCATTTATTTACTCACGAGTGTATGTTTATTTCATATTGTTGTTTTTGATTAAATTGTTGTTCATTTCAAATTTATATTTTTAACTTGTTCAGAAACGGTTCCGTGGTAAGTACACGGATAAACATTTTATTCGCTAAAAGCGCTACGTTAATGCGATGAGACTTCTGATCGTGTCCGAGCCGTACGTTCATCCTTCAATGGCTCAGCATTCAGGCCGCGATTGAGCGTTAATTTTTATGGCTTCAGTCGTAAGTCCTATGGCTGTATACAACTTTACGCGAGCTTAATACCTCCTCTTAACAGTAAGGATATGCCACTTCTATCTACTAACTATTTGTTCTAACAACGAGTTTAAGGATAGCTCTGTTACGGTTCGGTCTAAGACATAGAGCATTGCTGATCCTAGAAGGGCAAATCAGTAGGTACAAAACTAGGGCGATCTACTCCCACGTTATAAGGAGGGCTTGGTTAGATAACATTTGGTACTAGCTTTATTTACGATTTGCAAATCAATGAACTCGGGAACAGTTCCTCTTTTAACACGCTTTTACCAATCGCGTGTTACAAACTGTGTAAAGAAATCCTAGAAACCAATTTTAAGCTTTTTTTTCTGTGATAAGGGGCAAACGAGCAGCATACTGTCGCCCATAGACACCTGCAACTCAAGACTCACAAGTGCATTGCCGGCCTTTAAGGTGGGAGAAGTCGAAGGGTGGGAATATGCGGAGGGGGATTAGGGCCTCCGGTAACCTCACTCATTCGGAACCCAACGCATGCATTGCCTTAGGTCGGTTTTCTGTGAGGCCGTGGTATCACCCTGGTCGAGCCGGCCCATACATAGACTTTACGCATCCTTAATAGTTTGAGTCCATGTATTATGTATAAACTTTTTGATGTCCGCTTATAGACGCAATTTTTCTTATTCAAACTCATTTCTGGCATCAATTTCAAAGCAGATGTGTTCATGTTTTTTTCATGTCTGCATAGAAAATGAATAGTGATGTCATAGATGAATGTTTCAGACATTACTTTGTGATAGGTGATATTTGTTTTTTCGAGAGTTCTTGGTCATTTGTTAGGGATTAGCATTCTGGTCACATATGCACGTGGACGTTTTTCGTTTTTACCGACAATCTAAACGTTCAATTGACAGTTTTGTTAGAAAAGTTAACATGTTTTTGTTTAATTAAATGAGTATTAAATTACAGCCTATGAATCATAGATTTAAAAAAAATAATCACGTGCTGAAGCTGTGCTCACGTGCTGGAAGATGACTCATCTTCCGGATCTTTTCCGAAATAAGTTGGGGTCGGCTTTTAGTCTAACTACGTGAAGTGACTGCCATCAGACCTCCACAACCTGAAGTTCTGTAGTTAGACCAGTTAGTCGGACTTTTTTCGGGCTTCAAATATCCGTAACGAATGCCACAGATGTTCGTATGGCAACCGGAACCGACGTCTTAACGTGCTCTCCGAGGCTGGAAAGCTATATGACTATTGGAGAAAAATAAAATAAAATGTCAAATACCACTCTGTCACATATTCCCTTGTTAAGACTTTAACTTTGAGATATTATGCAAGTTTTCAAATCAAATCAAGTTCGAAATATGGTTAAAGCGCTTATTACACTTGGCTGAATTCAGTCGTCTGAATTCAGTAGCTACTGAATTCAGCCAAGTGTAATCGCATTTAGCAAGTTAGCATCCTGAATTCAGAAGCCACGATGGTTTCTGACTGACTAAATCATTCAGAAGGCTGAATTTAGGAAGGTGTAATTGCATTGTTACTGATGTCAGTCGCCGCGTGGGTCTCCGTGCGTAAGGACGTGAATTCACGGATACATTCAACTAATTGTAAATAATTTTATGGTTTTACCAAAACAAAAAAAAATTGAATGGCGATTTTCAAGGGTGAAAAATCAATTCATTGCATCGATTCATTCGATTTTGGGCCTGAAAAATCGATTCTTCGATTAATCAATCTCAGATCACCATCCCTAGGAGCCATCCTCGTACACGCACCACAGGTCCAACTTCGTCGCGCTATAGTCGGTAACTGATTCAGTAACTGTATTTAGGACAGTGTGATCAGAAGCTTCTAACTTCTGAATTCAGTAACTACTGAATTCAGACGACTGAATTCAGCCAAGTGTAATAAGCACTTAACACTTTTCGCGTTCAGTATGTAAAAGTAGGATGCCACCATTTTAGTAAATATTAACTATAAACTGAATCGTACCACTTTGACGTTTATATATAAGGTGATAAATTAATAAGTTCTGCAAAGCTTTCTTTTGTTCTCTTTTCTACTCATTTTTAACCTTTTATTTTCTTTCCATTGTCACGTTGTCTTAGTGTTAAACCGTTAACTATTTTTTTACATTTTTTCCTCATCGTTTCACTTCTGCAAGTATTTCAGAGTATAGTTTTCTTTTTTCACGATATAGTCCTTGTGTTTCAGCAGCAGGTTATGGCATTTTGCAATTCACCTGACGATAATATCTTAAATTAGTAAATAAATTTATAATAAAATAAGAAATACTAGAAAGACTGTGAGAGAGATGTAAAATCGTACTGTTCGAGGTTCTCAGCCTTCACCTAACTATGGTGTATAAAACTCTTTCAGAAACGCGTTTTATAAAGAATTTTGGGCAAAAACTTCCAAGATTACGTTTCCCCGTATAAGAAGTAATTAATTATACAAAAAATTCTTATTTTTGACTGTCTTTGACAGACCTGGACTAACTAACCTGGACTAACCTGGACAGTGGGAGAGCCATGTTTCGGCCCGTATGGGCCGGCTCGATTGGAGTGTTACCACGGCCTCACAGAAAACCGGTAGTGAAGCAATGCTTGCATTGCTTTTTGCTAAGTGAGTGACGTTACCAGAGGCCCGAAACTTTCCCTCTCCCCTTCTCCCCACTCGCCGATCCTCTCCCCACTCTCCGATCCTCTCCCCCCGGTTCCCCAATCTTCCCCTACTCCCACCTTAGAGCACTTGTGACTCTTGAGTTGCAGGTGCCTATGGGCGGCGCTAGTCACTTACCACCAAGTGACCTGTCTGCTGGTTTGCCCCCTATATCTACCATAAAAACAAGTACGGTGATGGAAATTGAAGTTTATATTTGTTACTTAAAATTCATTTTTGCATGGAACTTCTTGCTGTTGAAGGCGGTCGTATCCAATCGCCTGCGATCGCTTGCGCTCGTCGGAGCGCGTCGGAACAGCGGATGTGGGCGGCTGCTGCAGCATGCACGAGCATGAGCGTCTGTTTAGATCCAATCCGATGCACTCGAGCGCGGCCCGTTCGGTGGTAATCGTACTTAAGTGTGTCGAAGTACCCACAATACGAACGAAAATAAAAGTGATGAAGACCAAGTGCGGGTAGTTGCCAAGTTGCCAAACTGCCTACTCCGCCTCACAGAGACGTCGCTGAGCTCTCACCGGTCGACCCGTGACAACAATCGGAGCGATTCTGTCGAAACGTTGGGTAAACAAAAAAGGTAGGTATTGTACTAACTTTTAAACTTTCGCATTCCATGATAAAGGTAATATTATTTATGTATTTACGGGGTGGATGAAAAATCTTCTAACTCACGATCTCGACGAAGGAGGGCGTGCACCGCTGACCAAGTCAGCCTATCACCACGGCCAGTGCAACCTGGTCGAATCGTCAGGCAATTCAGAGGTATGTAATACCTTTTCGTGATCGCTTTAATTCCCGTAAATACACAAATAAGGTAGGTATTGTACCTTATAAAATTATCGCGATTGAGTTCCGATTTACACATCTAGTATGACACTTTCAGTACCTAAATTCGGTTATAGTAAATAAAAGACTATTATAGACGCAATTAATTCAACAGCACACCTACCCAATGTAGAGCCGTCGAAACTTAATTATAAATACAAGAAGTTTCTGGAACTTAATTTAAGATCAAAAAGCCAAAGATCAAATTAATTTAGTGTTACCTTCCTAGAATTTAGGTAAGCACAAAATTGTACCTAGACTGAAATTGGAAATTGAAGAAAGATTTTCCACTTCAACTACAGAGCACTTATCGCTTTGGCCCTAATATACGAAATCTAGGTATCAAGCAGCACACTGGCTCTCAACTATTATACAGAGTGTTAGATAAACGCTCCCGAATATGAAGACAGACGATAGTACTAATGACACCTTTGATGATGGGTCAGAAAAAAAATCGGGATTTTGTTGCGGGGGCGTGCTACATATATAGAATCTATATTAATTCTGCAGAAAAGAGCTATCAGAGCCATTTATACTCTACGGTAATGAAACACGAAACTTACTAGCAGCTGACGGGGTCAATGATGCGCGCGGGCGCCGAGCTGTTTATAAGTTATTGTTACACATATTTAAGTAATAGCAGTCTGGAGATTACCAGCCCCGATCAACGGCACCCGTTCGCGAGCATGACGCACATGCCAGCCATCGCACCGTTCAACCATATTGACGACCCGACATATAAGCCACCATCGGCAGGACTTCTAGGCGAGCAGTATGTCAATACTCAGAACTGCCAAGCAACAAGCAACATTTTATTGAAACTCAGCACACATATTATGTTTCTAATGACACTACAATGTGATGGAGACCTGTAGTTGATTTGAAATATGCTTAGTTTGGATTTCGAGACTGTTGTGTTCTAAAACTCTTTACTAGCATCGCCCCGCGGTTTTACCCGCGTAAGTCCCGATCCCGTTGGAATATCGGGAGAAAAAGTAGCCTATATGTTAATCCAGGTCTCAAGCTATCTACATACCAAGTTTCATCTCAATCGGTTCAGTAGTTTTGGCGTGAAAGAGTAACAAACATCCATACATACGTACATCCATACATCCTCACAAACTTTCACGTTTATAATATTACGATTTATTTATTAAGGAACATCATCACATCTCTTATATGTACATCAATTATTGATAAAAGAATTACTAATACTAATATAATATACTAATAATGCTAAGCACTAAAACATAAATTAAACGTATAAATAACATTTTAATTACATTCGTAAATAATAAAAAAACATTTTAAAATATGAAAATGTCCCACCGGTATCGGGTGCAGGGACCAACGTACCGGTGGTTAGGGGTAGTAGGGAAGGAGCTATCTGTAGCCCTTGCAGAAACAGGCCCGAGATGGTGGCGCGACATGTTCCGCGCGCGCCTATTTAAACTAGAGGGGATAGAACCATCTGCACCTCATAGTGGGGTCTGGTTTAACAGGCGGCCAAGTCTGGCGGGGTTCACAGGGATTTCCTTTCTAGGGCACACCTGAGACCCCAGCTATAAGACCCGGTAACGGAAAACTGTATGGTTTTAGTCGGTTCGTGTCCGACATACCACCTCGCCGTTTGGCCCCGGTGAGGGTTTCCATACAAATTAAAAAAAGGGTTCCAGCGACAGCAACCTCCTCACAATACGTCCCGTATCGAGAAGGACTACCTTCTGCATCATGCCCTTAATCCAGCTACCTAACGTGAGCCTCAGTTGGTCGAGGCTCTTCGCAATCAACCCGTGGGCTGATATGTCTATCGGCACATGTCGAACACCTCGTGGGCCAAATCCAAATACTTTATTTGTCTTTCTTTTTTAACCCCTAAGAGATTGTCGTCATGGGGTTTGGTTATTATTTTCTAATCTATACCTTTAAACGAACTATTCTTGTATTATCTAATATATAAAATTCTCGTGTCGCGGCGTTTGTAGTTAAACTCCTCCGAAACGGCTAGACCGATTCTCATGAAATTTTGTGTGCATATTGGGTAGGTCTGAGAATCGGACAACATCTATTTTTCATCCCCCTAAATGTTAAGGGTAGTCCACCCCTAAATTTTTTTTTTTTAATTTTTAGATATTTTTTTAATTTTTTATGATACAGCAGAAAATGCATATAACCCTGAATTTTCATCCCTCTACGATCAATCCCTATTTTTTAATCGCGATTTTTATATTATTCTGTTCCATCCACAGATCCGCAATAGGGCTGCAAGATGGCAATCGAATACAATAATTGTAGGTACGATAATTTTTTTATGTTAAATTATAAAAAAAAGGCATTGCAACGCATGCCGGGTACATCTAGTATGTATATATATAATCTGAATCACGGAAACGGCTCCAAAGATTTTGATGAAATTTTGTATACAGATACAGTTTCCTGTAAAAATGAAATATTATGAAAACAAAAAGAAACGATTGTACAAAAAGCAACCGAGCAAAGCTCGGTTTCCCAGGTACTTATTATTAAATAGCTAGAACTTAGTACCTAGAACTTTGAGACACAGTGACTTAGTTCAAAGTGCTGAGAGCCATGAACCTCGTCAGTTCAATGTGCTAAAGTTCTAGCTGTAAAATATGTAGGATGGACAAATAAATGAATACTGAAGCCAAATAAGACTGAATATTTTGTTACCTGGATTATATATTACTAACTTTATTAAGCTACAGAGTTCCTTTGACTGTTTTTTTTTATGGTATAGGGTTCAAACGAGCAGACGGGTCACCTGGTGGCAAGTGACCACCACCGTCCATGGGCACCTGGAACTTAAGAGTCATAAGTGCCTTTAAGGTGGGAGGAGCGGAAGAGGAGAGTGGAGGGAAGAGGCACTCACTCGGCGTAACGCAATCTGCCGGTTTTCTGTGAGGCCGTAGTATCGCTCCGGTCGTGCCGGCCCATACGTGCCGAAGCATGGCTAACTAACCTTTCCCTCCCCCCCTCCCCCTCTTTCACCCTTCCCTTCCCACCTTAAAGGCCAGCAACGCACTTGCGATTCTTGAGTTGCATATGCCCATGGGCGGTGGTAGTCACTTACCATCAGGTGACCCCCGTCTGTTCGTTTGCCCCCTATACCATAAAAAAAAAATATATATATATATATATATACATATATATGTATAATATAGTTAAAAATAATAAAATATAAACAGTATATTTAAAAATTACGTAACAACATGAAACTACAACTGTCCAGTATAATATGTTGCCCTGTCATGTTTTGCGAAGTCTAACAATGACAATTCAACTTATTCTGGTAGCGAATAGGTAGAAAATATGTATATGTATGTATGCATTATTGTCGTATTTCGATCAGCAAGCAAACTCTACTAATAATATTAACTTGACACCCCTCACACACCATAGTAACCGGACTGCTGATAAACATACTTATATATTACTAAATACATACGTATTATAGATAAATTACACCCAGACACAGAACAAATTATCGTGCTCATCATACAATTATTTGTCAAGGATTGGAATCGAACCCATAACCTCTGAAGACGAACAGGCCCGTCAAATATAGAAGAACACCCGTGGAGACACAGACCGATTTCAAACGTGAGCCATGTCTACTGTTGCAAAATATTTGGTGTAACCAGCAGTTCTATCAAGACTTTAGAAGAAAAAAATCAAGAGATGCGGCAGGTAGCTTTGCCCAGGGTGCCCTACGAAGAAGTTTGGAAGTCAGTCAGTTGGATACAATAGTTTTTAATAGTGTTACAATGGGCGGTCTTATCGTAGGCTGCGATCTCTTCCAGAAAACCTTCAATGGATTATATTAAAAAGGTAATCGGCAGATTGTGGTCCACAACTACAAGAAGACTTTGGATATTTCACTGTTAAACTATCACAAGATTTACTAACTTATAATTATTTAGATTTACTTATATATACATATATGTATACCACATTACGTAGGTACGTAATGTACTTAACTGGATATGTAGGTACATATCCAGTTAAGTATAAATAAAGTTAAATAATACAATATATATATTTTTTACAAATCTGAAAATCTGTTCGGCTGTTCGAAGATCATTAGTATCAGCTATCTTTTCTAATCGTTAAAGAGATTTTCAAGTTCCCCCAACTATTTTAAATTTATAGTTAAGCATGTACCTCAGACAATATCGCATTTATATTATTAGTTATGATATTATTTAAAGCTTGTGAATAGTAATAATTAAGCGGCGGTAGCGTAATGGCTAAGGCATCGGGCTTGCGATCAAGTGGTTGCAGGTTCGAACCCCACCCAGTACACTACCGACGTGAACCCACTCCTAATACAAGCATTGTAGCTTAGCTGGAGGGGTTAAAGAGAATACTAGTAATGTGTGACGGACTTTACTAGTAAAAGTAAAAATAAAAAATATTGGACTGACTGGCCTGTTGGTCTAGTGGTTGGTGACCCTGACTGCTCAGCCAGAGGTCGTGGGTTCGATTCGATTCCCACCCAGGACAAATTATTGTATGATGAGCACGATCATTTGTTCTGTGTCCGGGTGTAATTTATCTATAATATGTATGTATTTAGAAATATCTAAGTATGTTTATCAGCAGTCTGGTTACCATGGTACAGGCACTACCTAGTTTGGGATCAGACGGCCGCGTGTGAGATGTGTCCAGTTATTACTTATATTATTAGAACAATTGTTTAAATAATTGAATCTCAAAATCACTTAATTCCATGAGAACAATAGGTAACATTTACAAACGTGGAGAAGTCACTAAAGAATTTAATAACAAATTTAATTTCAACTCGTTTAAAGTATTAAAAAGAACAATTTTTAACCGACTTCAAAAAAGGAGGAGGTTCTCAATTCGACTGTATGTTTTTTTTTATGTTTGTTACCTCAGAACTTTCGACTGGGTGAACCGATTTTGATGATTCTTTTTTTATTTGAAAGCCGGTGCTTCCCGTGTGGTCCCATTTCAATTTGGTCCAGTTCCGACAATGGCATCCATGAGAAAACCATATAAGTATTTTATGGAATAGTTTTTTTTTTTTTTAAAGAATTATAAATTTTAAAAAAAATCTGATATCCAAGTCAGTTTTCCTGCACAGCGCCGGCCATATTTGTATGTATTTATTTATTGAAAATGTTATACTCGAGACGAAATGCTAAACAGAGCTTAATATTCCAGGTTTCGTATACATTTGAGTTTTTAAATTGTAAATATTTCGTTTAATGTGTCCATATACTTTATTATATTAGTTTACGGGCCGTCCCCGCAGTTTTATCTGCGTTTATGGTCACTGCGCCGCTCCTATTCGTCGTAGCGTGATGATATATAGCCTTCCTCGATAAATGGGCTATCTAACACTGTAAGAATTTTTCAATTCGAACCAGTAGTTCCTCAGATTAGCACGTTCAAGCAAACAAACTCTTCAGCGTTATATATTAGTGTAGATTAAATGGACTTCCAGATCCTGAAAAATGTGGAACAAATTGAACAATAAATTTACCAGATTATTAAACATGTTTCAAAAAAAAATTCAGCAAACTCGTACTACTATGACCGCACTCAACGGAGAGCGACTCGAATCATCGATTGCCAGGATATTTCAGATCGGCTTGACCCTTTGGCGTTGCGTAGAGATGTAGCTTCACTCTGCATTCTCTATCGCGTGTATCATGGGAAGTGCTCCGAGGAATTGTTCGGACTTATACCGATCACCTGGATAATTGGCAATCCACCACTGTGCGGTTTTCCAGAATTTTTTTTGCCTCGCACAACCAATCTCTGGAACAAATTGTCGCCTGCGGTATTTCCGGACCGATACGACCTTCAAACCTTTAAGAAAAGAGCGTACTCCTATCTCAAAGGCCGGCAACGCACTTGTGACTTTTGAGTTGCAGGTGTCCATGGGCGATGGTAGTCACTTACCATCAGGTGACCCGTCTGCTCGTTTGCCCCCTATAATATAAAAGAAAAAAAAAAACATTTTTTAGATAATTTTTCCCTCCCTTTGTGTTAGAAGGGCATTAAATCTCCTGCTACTCCACACATCGCGGAGTGGGATATGATACGCAACGTGCATCAGAAAAAAGATTTTTGTATTTTTTTTTTTTTTTGTATAGATTTTTTTAGACACTTCACACACGGCGGTCTGGTCCCAAACTAGGCAGACCCTGTACTATAGTAATTAGATTGTTGATAAACATACTTATGTGTTACTAAATTATATATATTATATATAAATTGCACCCAGACACAGAACAAATTCGTACCCATGACAAAATTGTTTGTCCTGAGTGGGAATCGAACCCAACCACCTCTGGCTCAGCAGTCAGCATCACTCTAAATAATTATATTGCTTGAAGTACAATAAAACCTTCGAATATTATATTAACACCTAAACAAGGTCAAGTCAAATGAAGGGTACTTGGCAACAGCTAGAAACGATACACCGTTTTAGCAATAGAATATTCTGGAATAGATCAGGCGTGGGCGTTGGGCTACCATTTCTGGGAAAAACATATTTGATACAGAAAATATGAGACTTGTTAACCATGTCTCCGGGATATTCAAGGACTACTCGTTTTTATTTAAAGTTTAGGTTAAGTTCAGGCTTTAAACAAACTTTTTGAAATGATAACTTCTTATGGGAGGGTAAACCGCTTCGTTACGCAACGCGTTCCGGCGCCAGTCTGTCTGGCTTCCCTTTCTCTCATGCATGCGGCAGCGGTGGGCAGGCTCCTCCTTTCTCACACTAACCCACAGCGCTAGCCGCATTAGTTTAAGTTATCACTTCTGTCGGGCGTCCTGTGACGCACGCGTATTTGTTTTTTTTTCTGTGTGTGGAAACCTCCACGGGCAATTTTTCAATTTTTTTTATTTATTGTTTGTTACAGGTAGGATTACATTAGATGTTATAGTTAAATAGGGCTGTCACTATCGCTGGGGTTTACGGTGAGGTGTTGGAGTCGAACCGACTAAAACCAGACCACGCCCGAGGACAACTATTGTTAAGTCATTAGCGGCCCTTTCCGAACACAATACAATAGAATTTCTGTTAAGGAAAGGTAGCGCTATCTTGATAACTGTGGTATTTTAAATTATATACTGCGTCGTTGTATCGTTAAACGCTCATGTGCATACAGCGCAAGAGCGTTTAAGCTGGACATGAATCACTCTGTCTTTGAAAACCGCATGAAAATCCGTTCAGGAGTTTTTCAGTTTACCGCGAACAGACAGACAGACAGACGCGGTGGGGGACTTTGTTTTATAATATGTAGTGATTCTAGCAATCCCACGGCATATTTGAAAATGAAGACTTTCTCGGAAATAATATCTGTGGTTATATTGATCTAATAATAAATTTACTGGATGCGGAAGGCGGAGAACCGGGTGCTGTGGCGCGCCTTGGGAGAGGCTGATTGATTGATTGAATAATAAATAAATTAAAATGAACTAGATTCAATCAAACACGTACGGCTATTTCACAGGACGTCCGACATTCTCATAAATGATTGTCACCCTAGTCATAAGCCAAATTATATTTAATCAAATTGTTTGCACAGTCCTGTGTTATTAGACCCCGCTGGGTGTCAATAGACAACCAATAATTATCAAGGCGGGTGACAAATTAATATTATTGTTACAGATTATTTGTAATTAGAAACGACGGCTTGTTGACCAAGAAATCAAGGGATAAATTTCATTAATTCAAGTGACGTATTGAGAAGTATATATTTAGTAGAAAATTGTGGTAGAAAATTGTGTTCTACAGATGTTGCTATGTAGGTGTCTGGTATAAACAACTGCAAAAATTTCGCAGCCTCATATTGCGATTAGGTGATGATGGCTAAATAGGCGGCGGAAAGGGTACGGGGGAGAACGATCTCCGGCCTCCATGAGCGCTGGCCTGGGGGTGACGGATGGGGCTGTCCGTTACCCTGGCAGAAGCAGGTCTTATAAGGCGGTGCGACGTGTTCCGAGCGCGCTTCTCTAAACCAGAGGGGGCAAGGCCCCCCGAACACCACGGTGTGGCTGCCTGTTGTTCAAGAGGCGGCCAAAGTCTCCAAGGGTTCCCGGAGGCTTTCTTCTTAGGGTATACCGGATTGCACGGATGGTGCAATGGTTTAAGTGGTCACCTCGCCATAACACGGCACCGAGTGTTGTGGGTTCGAATCCCACACGGGACAAACATTTGTGTGATCTACAAATAGTTGTCCCGAGTCTGGGTGTTCTTTGTGTCAGTTGTTTAAATGTTTGTGAAGCCCCCGCGACACAGGAATATTCCTAAAGCGGGAGCTGTCTTTTAAAAAAACAAAACATAAATAATACATACCGTCAACTAACCTCAAATTCTACAAACGTACCTACTCAAAGTAATATGTAATTATAGTTTAAAAAACTAAAAAACACGCTTTTATAGAAAATTCAACAAAAAAAAAAAAAAAAATAATCGAATTATTGCATTGTCATCGGTCTTTGACACGTGTGCAAAATTTGAATGAAATCTGGCCGTTTAAAGTGGGTCAAAATCACGCCCAAAGGAGTCGGTTACAAACATACAAACAAACATACAAGTGAAGTTAATATAAAGCGTGTAAAAACCATTTTTATCACTATCGTGAAGTTGGTAACTTTTTTTGAAAAACTAAAATATTGACTAGCTAACTTCAGGGTGTCGGTTTTTTTGACGGTGTGCGCGCGCATCGTAAAAATTTACATGTTGACCAGCTAACTTCAGGGTGTCGGTTTTTTGTGCCGGTGTGAAAATTTACTCTCATAATTTTTCCCTAACGCGCCAAAAGAAGTATAACTTCAAAAATACTACTTTTTTATTTATATCTCTCTATATTGTACACCATTCGAGGAAAATGTGATACAGACGTATTTTATTTAAACAGGCATGACAATAGACGGTCTTATCACTCACGGTGATTTCTTGCAGCCAATCTTTATACCTACCGCAACAGGTTATAGGGTTAAGAATATACATTTCAAACAAAAACTGTATTTACATAACCTATACAATTATTTAATTATACATACTACTTACATAAATATATTAAATATATATTCACATGATATACGTATAAATACATTTAACAGTACAAAATAAAATAAAATAAAGTAAATCAACATTTATAATGACAAGTAATCGTTCAGTTGTTCCGTAGAAAATAAGTAACATCTGCCGGCTCTCGGATCTTTGTTTAGTATCATGATTATGCATAAAAACAGTCAGTCGTAGGACTGCACGTCAGAAGTGAAAACATAACTTCACAATTTATTTGCATATACATACACACACACACATCTGTATATATATAATTAGGTTAAAAATAAAAAGTAGGTAATAACATATCTAAATGTATACATAGGGTACACTGGAAGTTCTGCGCTCCTGGCCGCTCATAAATGTTTGAATTTCGAATGTTATATTTTTTTAAATATAAGAAACTCGGCTCCGTCTTACGAATTTTCAATCAGGTCACGTGTTCTGACGCGAGTTTAACATTTTTTACCCATAATGAGCAAGAAAAGTGAAATTCGAAATTTAAATTGCACCACTGTTTTTTTTTATAAATTATTTCCGTACCTACAGGCTGTGTAAAATTATTCAAACCTAAATAAAAGTTTAGTTCAGGAATATCAGGAACATCTTTGATCATTCATGTCAGCGATCTCTTTTACGAAAATTTTACCTTTCAGGGGTCCTATTTCAAAGTGTTGTAATTTCCAAGTTTAATGTGTTAGATTCACAATTAACTTTTAAAATAAGTATCACCGACTTCAATGCGCCGTAATCGTGATAAATTGTAATAAGCTGTATTTAATTTCCCACCCTAAGAGGTATAATAACGTCTTCAAATTTAAATGAGACCAACCTTGACTAGGTACAACTTATTCAATAAAAATAAAGGAACTATTGAAATTGGTTCAGAAATGGCGAAGATATCCAATAACATACACCCAAAACAATCAATATTAAGTCTTTTGAGGTCGATTACAAAATAAGGTTTTTGTCTATAAGTTTTTGGAGTGAAAACTTCTTTAAGCACGCTTGTGTACTTTTGCTATGGGAAAAAAGAACTAAAATCGTGACCGTCACACTAATAATACATAATTATATAAATCCACTAGAGGGCGCTAATCGAAACATTGAGTTCTGTCACCTCTTTATGAATTAATGTCACCAACCTGCTAATGTGACGTTTTAAGTTCGTCGTTTCGTTTAAGTTTTCACTTCTGTCGGCAGTCCCATGACTGCCTATTTTTTTTATTGTTAGCTTTTGACGCCATTCATAGAGTCTATTGCAGAACCTTAAAGTAAGATCATATCAATCTGTAACATGCTGTATTTATAGAGTAACAAAAAACAATATTTAAGTCTTGTATTACAGGAAATGTCTTAAAAATAGTCATAATGTTGCAAAAACATAATATAAATATCGAGACTTAAATATGTAATTATTTGTGACTTTGGCTTAATTATACTCAATAATAAAAGAAATTTGATTGTCTGTCTGTGACTTACATATAATTTAAATATCAATTAACCGACTTCAAAAAGAAGGACGTTCTCAATCCGACTGATTTTATTTCAATATTTTTTTATTGAAATGGTTGTAGGTACTCAAGGTTGGTCCTATTTAAATTTAAAGAGAATATTCCACCCCTGGGAGGTGGAAGGGTTTGAAAATTTAGGGGTGAAGAATACAGTTTATCAGAATTTCCTCAGACCTAAGAAAGATGACACGTGTCGCGTCTCCTAAAAAAAAATATTTGTAACACTTTTCCTCTGTACCTATTTTATGATTTTTAATCAGAACAACATCCATACTTCCTTCTTTATATCATTATAATATATTATGTGTATTTAAATAAAATAAATTGCTTTTTTTTATTTATTTTTTACGGGATAGGGGGCAGACGAGCAGACGGGTCACCTTATGGTAAATGACTACCGCCGCCCATGGGCACCTGCAACTCAAGAGTCACAAGTGCGTTGCCGGCCTTAAAGGTAGGAGTAGGGGAAAGGTGGAAGAGAGGGGAAGGGGCCTCCGGTAACCTCACTCACTCGGTGAAAAGCAAAAAGCAATGCAATCTTTGCTCTACTACCGAAGGTTGCTATACGTGCCGAAGCATGGCTCTCCCACGATCAACTTGTCTTGGACTTGTACCTTAGTAAATTCTTTTAGCTTTGAAAGGATTTTGGTTACATATTTGCACTCGTAAATATGAAGTATAGAGGCAAAGCCGGGGTCTAATGCTTTGCTATGAGTAATACATATAAAATTGTTGGTTTCCTTTCGTCATTACACCGTGTATAAAAAAAAAGAGTATTGAGGAAGACGTACGAATGATCATTATAAAGAAATGTCGGTGTTTTTCTTAAATAGTTTATAGCATCAGAATATACATATATTATAAAGGTTTGGTTTTTTAACATGTGAGATTTCTGCGTTGTTCGTCATTTCGTCCCAAAACAAACTCGCTCCATTGGGACGAATTGACGAATTTCAAAATTAATAATATTATTTTCATTCGTGATTTCGTCCCATTCTTGGTTGGGGGTTGGGTTTGTTCCAAAAGGCCTCGATCGCCTGGAACAGATCCAGCCCTGGCATGCTCTCCTGTCCGGAGGACGTGCACGGCGAATGGCCATGGGAGCGAGCGCAGGTCGTGTAGATCCCCATGTCAAGTCTGGGGAGTTTTCCTTCACGTGGTTGCCGCCTGTTTTTGATCTGGTTCCCTATGAAACAGAAGTAACTGAAACACCCAGTCGAAATTCCACCCTCCTACCTTATCCCATCCTATTGCTCCTTCCGCAAAACCTTCTGCGAGTAGTATGTGGTTGATACTTGCGGGCTCACCATCAACTAAGACTGACGGTGGGTGGGGGGAGGGGCAACCACCCGCATGTTTGTGCCGTATGCGGGGACCCGTATGGGGGGAAGAAGGTGTCCTGGTAGTTGAGCTGAAAGGCAACACACTGCTTTGGCCCGGATTTCTCCTGACACGGGAGGCTGGAGGCTAGCCACCTTCGGTCAACCGGCTGCGACGACCCGTCAGAGGGCCGTCAGGCGAGAACTCTTTCCTAGTGGGGGCAGACGACGGGCGGGACGACTACGTCTTCCTGCCTAGCTCGGCCCGTTCTCTGCTAGGATAGGGGTTCTATATCTCTCTGTTACTTCTGGCGTCTGTGTGCCTTTTGCCGCGACGTCCCCACTTGAGGGCTCCAAGGAGGGTGGAAGGACAGAGGGACGAATTTTTAAAAATCTAACTAATGGATAATTCAATTAAAAAAACCCCTACAACACCAACGCAGGCTGCACCCCGGGTGAATAACCCAGGTGATGCACCATGCAAACCACCAAAAGCTACTCGGGTGAACAACCCGAGTGCAGCGACACCCCTCAAACCGACAGCTCCTCGGGTGAACAACCCGAGTGCAGCGTCATCCCCCAAACCGGCAGCTCCTCAGGTGCACAACCAGGGTGATGCGCCACAGACGAGCATCGACCTCTCCTCCCTAAAGGCAGCAATGCCTGTGCCCGCGGGTCCCAGCCAGGATGAACCCTGTTGGAACCTGGTAGGCATAAAGAAGAAGAGGCCACAAAACCCCAAACCAAAGCCGTCTAGGGTGAACCGCAGGGCCAAAAGAGCGAAAGCTCGGGCGGAAGCAGAATTAGCGGGGCCTCCGGTGCCAGGTGGTAGTAAGCAGCTTGAAGCTGCTGAAGAGTCTGCAAAGACTCACGTTGTCCCCAGTAAGGATGCGCCAACCCTCGGCAAAGACAATAGTCTAGCTAAGGGCACAGCTGCTCCTACGGGGACGCCACTAGGCGCCAAGAGGCCTGCTGCTGTCAATGCGACCCCACGGCAGGGTCACACTAGACGGGGCAACAAAGGTGGGGCTGCAAAGCAAACGGGCAGGCCCTCGGGCCCGCCCAAACCCGCCAAAAGAAGCCGGCCGGACGAGTCTTTGACTCCACAGGGCGGAGGTAAACGCCCAAAACCCCAGCCCACCAACACAGGCTCCACGAGCTACTCCGACGCTTTAAAGTCGAATGACTACTGCGTCGCTGTAATGCAGGAGCCTTACCATGATCTCACCAAGGAGCAGGCGGAGGCCATTGAGGGCCGGCTGCAGGACGTGCTGAAAGCTGAAATGTTCGCACCCAGCGCGTCCTGTGTCCCCTTCGTTGCGCCACAGTTTAGGGGAAAGCCCTTCCACAGCGAAGGGGTCCTTAAGATGTGGTGCAATGACGACTTCGCCCTTCAATGGCTACGCCAGGCCGCTAGCAAGATCGAAGCACCACGTTCGGGAACCAGACTGGTAGTCAAACGCCAGTCTGAGATTCCCAAACGAATCAAGGCGGGACTCCTGGTACCGCAGGTAGGTCCCAAGGACACGTTGGACCACATTCGCACGTGGCTGACGTGTCAAAACCCAGACTACAAGGTGTCCAATTGGGCACTCTACCATGCCGAGCCCCAGGAGGAGAAGAAATCTCTATTCCTGGTGCTCGGCATCCCAGAAGAGGACGTGTCCAGGCTCAGGGAAAGCGGACGTAGGGTACACTACCTACTAGGTAACCTCTACGTTCGTTTCCTAGACGACCGTCCTCAAACGCTGCCGAACCTGGAAGCTGTGTCCCAGGGGGTCTCCGGAGACCTAGGCAGCGGGAGACAAGGGGAAGCCCATCCTGGCCCCAGCAAGGGGCCAAGCATCCAGACCAGTCCGTCGAAACCGGACTCGCCGAAGAGGGGACTCTCCGGAGAGACGGACAGCGATCTGGATGAGACGCTAATGGATAGCGATGATGGCGCTATCAGCCCCCCTCAACCTTAACGCACTACAAACCAATCTCCAGCACAGTCAAACTGCAACGGCTAGCCTACGCAGAATGCTGGAGGTCAACACCATGACCGTAGCCCTAATCCAGGAGCCGTGGATTAGGAAGGGCAGGATCTGCGGTCTAAACAACATTGGAGGTAAACTGCTTCTTAATACTACCATTGATAACCCGCGTACATGTATTTTTACACCGAAACACGCCAATACAACCTTAATGACCGAGTTCTGTTCTAGAGACCTGACTACCATCAGACTCAAGGAACCCTCCTCAGGCCTCCCAGAAGTGGTGATGGCGTCCGCATACCTGCCGGGCGACGCAGACATTCCCACTCCGGAACTGGCTGCACTTGCAAGTTACTGCGAGCGAGAGGGACTGGAGCTGATCGTTGCTGCGGATACCAACGCACACCATGTGCTTTGGGGCAGTAAGACTGACAACCAACGAGGTAAGGATTTTGTTTCTTTTCTACTCACAACTAAACTAAATGTAATCAACATTGGCTCAGAACCGACATTTGTCACATCGAGAGCCCAAACAATTATAGATCTAACACTAGCTAGTGAGCACGCGTCATCACATATTTCGAATTGGCATGTTTCGGATGAGGCGTCGTGCTCGGATCATCGTTGGATCAAATTTGAACTGAAGATGACTCTCACACCGCCAGAACCTCGGCGAAATCCTCGCAAAATGGACGTCCGTAAGTATGGAGTAATTACCGCGGAAAGGTTGAAAGATACCCATCTGCCGAATGCCCATGGGACCAAAGCGGATATTGATAACCACGCGAATAACCTTACCACCACCTTAATTACATGCTTTGAACAAACATGCCCACTTTCATTACCCAGAACGGGACCATGCAGTAAACAACACTGGTGGGGACCGGAACTGGAGAAACAACGGCGTAAGCTTAGAAAGTTGTTCAATAAAGCCAAAAATTCACGAATAGATCAACACTGGGACGCATACAAACAAACCCTACAAAACTACAAGAAGCGGATCAGAATCAGTAAAACTGAATGCTGGAGAAGCTTCTGCACTAACATAGAGAACAACGATCAGGCAAATAGAGTCAAAAACATCATGTGCTGTGAACGGATGCACAGTCTTGGCTTCTTGAAAAAACCTGATGGGACCTATACCAAAACAGATTCGGAGACATCAGAACTGTTGATGACAACCCACTTCCCAGGTTGTCGCATATCAAACGAGGAGAACACATGGGAAGACAGTGAGGAAGATACACTGGGTGAGCCTGACTGGACCACTGCCCGCACAATCATTAATCACGATAAAGTGCAATGGGCGATCAACAGCTTTCTTCCATATAAAGCGGCAGGATTAGATGGTATTTTCCCAGGCCTGCTAAAATGGTGCGATAGGGCACTGATAGATCATCTTCGGATTATCTACGGAAGCTGCTTGGCACACCGCTACGTCCCCCTGAAATGGAGAGAGGTCAAAGTAGTCTTCATCCCCAAACCCGGCAAAGGAGATTACACACAACCGAAATCATTTAGACCCATCAGTCTCACATCATTCTTACTTAAAGTACTGGAGAGACTAATAGACAGGGAAATCAGAAGCACTGCACTAGTCAACTACCCTCTGAACCCCAACCAACATGCTTACTCAATGGGCAAATCAACAGAATCTGCCCTCCATCAAGTTGTCTCATACATAGAGGGCAACCTAAAATACAAGATGTCAACTCTAGGAACCTTCATCGATATTGAGGGTGCCTTCGACAAAACTAACTTCACCAGCATCAGCCAAGCTCTGGCAAGGCATGGGGTCAACTCCACAATTGCAGGATGGATCGACAACATGCTCAGACACAGAGCCATACAATTCACTGTGAATAACACAACAAGAGGGGTGGTGGCCAGAGGCTGTCCGCAAGGCGGAGTTCTCTCACCTCTCTTGTGGAACATTGTGGTCAATGAGCTTATTACTCGGCTCAATGATCGCATGTTCCTCACAGTGGGCTATGCAGACGACCTGACCATCCTCATCAGTGGGCCCTTTGAGAGTGTGGTATGCGACCGAATGAGGTCTGCTTTGAAGGTCGTGGAACAATGGTGTGAGGAACACGACTTAACAGTGAACCCGACGAAGACAGAGTTGATCATGTTCACAAATAAACGCAGTTTAGGAGAATTAAGACTACCCAAACTATTCAACACCCGTCTAGCCCTTACCAAGGAAGTCAAGTATCTGGGAGTGATACTAGACAGTAAACTCCTATGGAACAGGCACCTGGACACAAAATTGAACAAAGCCAGCATTATTTTCTGCCAATGCAAGCGACTCCTCGGCAAAAGCTGGGGTTTATCACCAAAAATCACACTATGGCTGTACAAAACGGTCATACGGCCAATCGTCACATACGGTGCCATTACCTGGTGGCAGAGAACAGAGCTAAGCACCGTCAGAAACAAACTACAACAATTCCAGAGACTCGCATGTGCTGCCGTCACTGGTTGCATGCGCACAGCACCCACAGCTGCCCTTGAAGTAGCTTTAGATCTGGCGCCACTAGACCTATATATACAACAAGAAGCAGCAATGGCAGCCATCAGACTCAAACACCTAGGTCTATGGTACAACCAAGAAGGTCCTCATTCCAAATTATGGAACCAATTAGTGGAATACCAACCACTAATAGCTGCCCCATGCGATAGGATCCCTAAACAACATATCTTCGGTAGAAGGTACCGAATACAACTACATGAGAGCGACCGAGATCAATCTGGCATAAACGAAGTCCGGATATACACGGACGGTTCTAAGATGGGGACAGGGACTGGAGCCGGAGTTTTCTCACAAGACTTGAATATAACAATATCACTGGCGCTAGGCCGACACAGCTCCATATTCCAATGTGAGTGCGTTGCAATAACCTACGCCGCTACCGCGGTCATGTCAAGGGGTATAAAGGAGTACAACATCCGCATACTCTCGGACAGTATGGCCGTCCTGAAAGCCCTGGAGGGCAACACCATGAACTCCGGCCTTATATACGAATGCCACCAGACACTCGAACGTTTAGCTTCTGGCAATGGGCTAACCCTTCAATGGATCAGGGGGCATAGTAATTCACTCGGCAACGATGCCGCAGATGAGCTGGCAAGAAATGGATCTGCAACGACAGTGGCAGGGCCAACTATATTGCTGCCACTTCCCTTCAATCAACTTCGCTCATGGGTAAGGCAACGAACCCGTGAAGCGCACAACGGTCGCTGGGCTGATACGCCCGGCTGTAGGCAATCTAGACTGGTGCTGACGGAGGTCTCACCACGTTTAACCTGCAGACTGCTCAGTCTTAACCGACTTGAGATCAGAATAGTTGTAGGTACCATTACGGGCCACTTGGCCCTAAACCGGCACCTATTCACCATCAATGCGACAAACAGTCCTCTATGTAGAGGCTGTCTTAATGCGGAGGAAACGGCCGCCCACGTCGTCCTGGAGTGCGAGGGAGTGGCCACACAACGGGCAAATATCCTCGCAGGAGCGAGGTCGCTCCTAGAAGCCTGTGAACGCCCCAGGAGGCTTCTGTGCTTCTGGAAGGAGCTAGGCTGGCTCAACTAGCCAGCCTATCTGAACGCATAATGGACCGCCTATGAGTCTAAATGCGGAAACAGAGCCCTTTACCAATACCAATACCAATACCCATTCTTGGTTTTGTTAAGTTTTACTAAGAACTAAAGATAAAGGATTTATTTCGAGTAACTGTGGACTCATAGTAATTGTTAGTAACACATAAAAACTTAACCTATGTTAGTATTAAGGTACTTAATTACAATAAGATGCATGTAGCCGACAGCATCGAGTCCTTAAAAAGGTCCTTAATAATACCTTTAAAAGTTTTCTTCCTGACTGTATTAAATCAACTAAAATTTTAAAGAATTTTAAGAATGGCACGAGGTGACAAATGAAAAAAATAAAAATTTTGAAATTGGTCAACTCGTTCCAATGGGCCGATTTTGTTTCAGAACGAGAGGACGATCGATACCCAGATTTCTTTTGTCAAGAGTCACATGAAGTTGTCTATTGGATTGTAGTTTTACAGTGGTAGAGCCATGCTTCGGCACGTATGGGCCGGCTCGACCGGAGTGATACCACAGCCTCAAAGAAAACCGGCAGTGAAGCAATGTTTACATTGCTTTTCGCCGAGTAAGTTAGGTTACCGGAGGCCCTAACCCTTCCCGAAGTATATCGGCGAACGGCTGAGTTCCGGGCGGGAAGCGGCAGTCGGCCCCCGCCCGAAGAGGTACGCGAATGGCGTGAGGCCGCTCGCCGAGCCACCATGGCTCGTTGGTCGTCCCGGCTGGAGGCTCCACGTGCTGGCTTTGCCGCCGTGGAGGCGCTCCAGCCGGTCATCGTCGAGTGGGCAGGGCGGCAGCACGGGACCCTTTCCTTCCAACTGACGCAGGTCCTTTCCGGGCACGGCTGCTTCGGGAAGTACCTGCACTCGGTCGCTAGGAGGGAACTGAGTCCCGCCTGTCACCACTGCGACTGCAGTGAGGACTCGGCTCAGCACACGCTGGCGGTTTGCTCCGCCTGGGCGACGCAGCGTCGGGCCCTCACTGCAGTCATCGGAGGAGATCTCTCGCTACCGGCCGTCATACGCTCCATGGCCGGTAGCGACAGGAATTTTACCGCGGTCGCGACCTTCTGTGAGGACGTCATCTCGCAGAAGGAGGCGGCGGAAAGGGTTCGGGAGGACGATCTCCACTCGGACCTAATCCGCCGTCGGCGAACCGGGCGGCGGAGGCGCGCATACCAGCGCCTCATGCCGCCCTGAGTGTGGCCGCGGGTGGACGGGACGGGTTTTCCCCTCCACCCGCTGTAGTGGCCCCCCGCGAGGAGGCGGCGTCCGCGTGTGCCTGGACGTCGCCTAATTGAGAGGATTGTACCCGAAGGTGGTGCCCGCGCTTTAGCGGGCAGGCGCTAGGAGGGTTCCGGATGTCGTAAAAAAGGCCCTAACCCTTCCCTCTCCCTCCTCTCCTCCTCTTCCCCTTCCCCTACTCCCACCTTAAAGGCCGGCAACGCATTTGTGACTCTTGAGTTGCAGGTACCCATGGGCGGCGGTAGTCATTTACCATCAGGTGACTCGTCTGCTCATTTGCCCCCTATAACATAAAAAAAGTATTTTTTTAAGATTTATGGTGGATCTTCGGATAAGAGTAGGTTCTCTACTCTCTCACCAAGGCAAAGACGGAGTGACTGTGTGAAAGAGGATGACATTCACACCTACAAACTATATCTACTCAAGCCTATATCTATACAAATATATAAAGATAAAGACTTTGTTTGTTTTTTGCTTGAACGCGCTAATCTCAGAAACTACTGGTCCGATATGAAAAATTCTTTCAGTGTTAGATAGCCCATTTATCGAGGAAGGCTATAGGCTATACAACATCACGTTACGACCAATAGGAGCGGAGCAGTGATATATAAAAGCAGGTGAAACTGCGGAGATAGCTAGTCCTTAAATATACTCACAATTTTCCATCTTCAAACTTCAAACCACAAAATATATCTATTTGGAAAATAATATCTGGTGGTTGGTCCCAAATATCTGGTGGATTATACCCTGTGTTAGATGGTGGCCATACCCTGTACCGGTTGCAACCAACTAGTATAGTGGGTTGTGCTTCGAGAATTTGATTGACATGATGCTCACGGCCGCACTCTACCATAGCACCGCTTGCCGCCGGCAGGGCAAAATCCTCACATCTTGGAACCTAAATGATCGCACGGTACGGTTCCAGAGGTACTTCCTTCCGCGTACGCTCCGGCTGTGGAATGAGCTCCCTGCCGAGGTTTCCCCGAGGAACTACAGTAAGTGGTTCTTCAAGAACATAATTATATAGGTTGTAAAGGGTCTACAATGCGCACGCTAGTCTTCTGGAAACGCAAACGTCCATAGGCTACTGTAACCATTATTTTTGTCTAGTGTCTTAGCACCAAAATAAATGCCTTTTTCTTTCTTTCTTCTTTATTTAACCGCTTACCATCAGGCGGGCCGTATCCTTGTTTACCACCGACAATATATAAAAACAAAAATCATTCTTTATCAACTGTTGCAACGATTACCAGGTACATTACAGATGATTTTAGGTACTTCTCACGGTTAACTTTTTGGTAAATAAGTGATAACCCATCCACGTCTCTCCTCTCCTATCCCCTTCTTACCCCCTCTGCCCCTACTCCCACCTTAAGGGGCGGCAACGCGCTTGTGACTCTTGAGTTGCAGGTACCCCTGGGCGGCGGTAGTCATTTACCATCAGGTGACCCGTCTGCTCGTTTGCCCCTATACCATAAAAAAAAATGTGTGTAGGATTCCTCAACTTCGCTTCTCGACAGTTGACAATTCATCTGTCGAGAAGATATCAATATAATACAGTTCTTTAAATTTGCTCTATTCAGACGATGAGCGATTATAATAAAATGAAGGCGCCAGACTGGAAGATTGCTTATTGAGTTGAGAAATAGGTTTGTATTGAACGTGAAAAATATTACAGAAATGTATTTCTGATATAAAATGTTGTTTCAATTGAATTAATCGTGGTATCTATAGGATCGTTTTGGTTATATATTTCTATATACTTAGTTACTAACTGAATTCTGACATTGTTCTTAAACGTTCACGACTTTGATACATATTAGATGCGTAACTCGGGACATCGTTCCACATTCAATTTGAATTCTGACAATCACAATATGTGATCAATTGGGGTATTAAAATCGAAAGAAACACAAACTTAAAAAAAAAAAACATAACGAGAACTTTGTCCTTGTCAAAGTAATTGTTTAATAAATCTAAAAAAAAAATATTAAGGTTTTTTTTGGAACGTTGTTCCTTACCGCATTTAAGATGCTGCGCGAATGGGGGCTGGACGGAAAAAGTGTTAGCGCAACGAAAACTGCTGACCGCGAGTTGATTTATTTTATTTACTGGCCTGTTGGTCTAGTGGTTAGTGATCCTGACTGCTGAGCCGGAGGTCGTGCGTTCGAGTTCCACCCAAATAATTGTGTGATAAGCACGATCATTTGATCTGCGTCTTGGTGTCATTTATCCATAATATGTATGTATTTAGTAATATATAAGTATGTTTATCAGTAGTCTGGTTACCATAGTACAGGCTTTGCCTAGTTTGGGATGAGACGGCCGTGTGTGAGATGTCTCACGTTATTACAATTATATTTAAATGAAACTGAAGGTTATTTTACCTCATTCCTGTTAAAAAAACATGGTTGTTAATGTTATAACATTAACAACCATGTTTTTTTAATGTTATGTAATGTTATAAAAATAGTATAAATTAAACCTTAAATTCCAGTTAGCTATAAACATGCGCTGAGATTATTTAAACTGCTTCAGTTGCAATGTTGCTATGCTGAATTATCTTAAAATAAATACATACACTCATTGTGTATAAAGGTGACAGTACACTTGCTCAACGAACGTACTCGTACAAGTTACATTCAATGTTACAGTATTTATAAGACCCCGGCGGAAAGGAAACTGAAGAAGACCAGTATTCTTAAGTCCCACAGAAGACGTAC
Source organism: Euplagia quadripunctaria (assembly GCA_963859945.1). Classification (NCBI taxonomy): domain Eukaryota; kingdom Metazoa; phylum Arthropoda; class Insecta; order Lepidoptera; family Erebidae; genus Euplagia; species Euplagia quadripunctaria. The sequence continues at coordinate 1,981,672 of OY982585.1, forward strand.
TAAGTGTTGGAGCGTGCAGAACGATCTCAGACTTCCATATGTACTGACAAGACCAGCCGCTCATGGGCACCTGCAACTCAAGAGTCACAAGTGTACTGCCTGCCTTTAAGGTGGGAGTAGGGGCAGGGGGCATGAGGGGGAGAGGAGGGGAGAGGGAGGAGAAGGAAAGGTTAGGGCCTCCGGTAACCTCACTCACTCAGCGAAAAGAAATGTAAACATTGGTTCACTGCCGGTTTTCTGTGAGGCCATGGTATCACTCCGGTCGAGCCGACCCATACGTGCCGAAGCAATATAGCAATATAAATAATTAATTTCCTGTACTTAATTTTTGTATACAGCCAACTTCCAGAGAGCGTCAACCAGAAAAGAAGAGCATCTGTCACACCATTTACAGCCCGCTAAACTTACCACTAAAGGTACATTCGGAAATTGCTAATCTCCGAACGCCACAGTACCACTATACTGCTATATTTTAGCTTCTGAAAAACGTTAAAACACAATCTTCATAATAAAAACAGTCTTAGGACTGCACGTCAGAAGTGAAAACATAACTTCACAATGTATTTGCATAAACATACACACACACATCTGTATATATATAATTAGGTTAAAAATAAAAAGTAGGTAATAACATATATAAATGTATACATAGGGTACACTGGAAGTTCTGCGCTCCTGGCCGCTCATAAATGTTTGAATTTCGAATGTTATATTTTTTTAAATATAAGAAACTCGCTCCGTCTTACGAATTTTCGATCAGGTCACGTGTCCTGACACGAGTTTAACATTTTTTACCCATCCCAAAAAGTGCACAACGCCGCTAAAGAAGTCTGCGTTCACCTTTAATAGTATTCGGTCAGTAGTCTAGAACTATTAAGTAATTGTTCCGTTAGTTACGAGTCGGTGTCTAACGATCCAGTTTTTGCTTTCTTCGACGAAAAAAAAAATTATGTTATGAATGCGTCTAGACGTTGTCTATGTCTTTTTGTATGATACTAGTTCAGGTTTGCACTTCACGTGCGTGGCACGAAAGAAACTCACATGCGAATGTAATATGTAACGTGCCACTGTACTTTTGCAGCTTATCATACATTAATCAGATTCTATCACTACATATATAAAACAAAGTCCGCGTCTGTCTGTCTGTTTGTTCACTATAAACTGAAAAACTACTTAACGGCTTTTCATGCGGTTTTCACTAATAGACAGAGCGATTCATGAGGAAGGTTTAGGTGTATAATTTGTACCCGTACGAAGTCGGGGCGGGTTGCTAGTCACTACATATCATCATAAAACATAAAACAAAGTCCACCGCCGCGTCTGTCTGTCTGTTCGCGATAAACTGAAAAACTACTGAACGGATTTTTGTGCGGTTTTCACTAATAGACAGAGTGATTAATGAGGAAGGTATAGGTGTATAATTTGTACCCGTACGAAGCCGGGGTGGGTTGCTAGTATATTATAAAACAAAGTCCCCCGACGCGTCTGTCTGTCTGTCTGTTCGCGATAAATTAAAAAACTACTGAACGGATTTTCACACGATTTTCACCAATAGATGGAGCGATTCATGAGGAAGGTTTAGATACCTAAATAATTTGTTAAGGTTTTATGTCAATTGGTTGAAATATGATGATGATTGTTGAAGATGTCTCTGCTACCCGTGCGATGCGGGGGGGTTGCTAGATAAACATAAATGACTATGTCACAGCAATTGTTCCTTTTTCTAGGACATAAATATATAGGATGTTACAGAAATGTGTGGTCAAATTTTAGAAGCGTTATTTGTAGCCAAAAAAATGCGCTTTTTCTTGGGAAAATACTTTTCCTAGTGTATGTATGTGTACATTTCTTCATTTCATTATGAATTTTCATGTCAATTTCAATAATTTTGTTTTTTTTTTAGTGAAACTTTTTTGGAATCGTTGTGATTTGAAAATTCGATAAAACGATAAGTAACAACAAAAAGAGATATATTCATAAATAGGATTTAGCCTGCGAGAGAATGAGATAGAATACAAGTATACAGTGTGGCCTATAATCTTTGTCTTTGCGCCTGCGTTCTACTACGAAGCCTTCAGAAAATGTGTCATAATCAACGTGGTGTATCAATTTTGTGCATTTGCGTATTAAAATTCGTTGGATAATTAATTCATGTTAATTATCTAACACATCTGTGTTAATTTGACCAATAACTTTTATGTAAATTATCTAAAATTAAATTTATTAACATTAGAAAATTATTTGTGTTGATTTCACTTTTTATTTCTCATTCTCCCGTAGGCTACTTTTCTGAAGTTTCACTTCTGCCGTGTGTGAATTGCGCACACACACTTTTTTTCATGCAAACGTTTTTAGAAAAATCTGGACATTGGTATTAAATATCTGTACTTTCATTCACGTCAGCCCTCTCTCATACGAAATATTAGCTTTATCCGTCAATTTCAAGTTTAATTTGTCAGTTTCAAAATAAGATTTCTGTAAAAAAAATCACAAATTTTCATAAAATAGTTAGCGCTTTACGTTATTCACGGGGTCTACTATACGACCCTAAAATATGACCACATCTTTCTGCAACACCCTGTATTGTAAGTTATATCAGGACCAATGGCAATCACAAATCAAATCAAATTTCAGCAAAATTCGTTTAGGGTGTCAGGCCAGACGGGGGTTCTTTAAAAGGCGTGAAGCGACATGTCGCGTCGGTGTAAGGTACAGAAATACTCACGTAAGTAAAACCGTACTATCCATACTAATAATGTAATAAAGCTAAAAAATTTTTTTTGCATTGTTTGAACGCGCTAATCTCTGGAACTGCTTGTCGGAGTAGAAAATTGTTTTTACATTTCATAGCTCAATACTTGAGATAGATTACAAGCTATTTAACATCACGATACGACCTTTAAATGCGGAGCTTTGACCATCAATAACTACTCATCATCAATACAAATAAATAAAATTAAAGTGTCTGTTTGTAATGTCAAAATAATAGTTTGTTTTAAGCATTTACACGATAACTATACCTAAAAATCTGTTTCAAAAATTTTTGTCTGTCTATCTGTTTGTTCCGGCTAATCTCCAAAATGGGTATACCGATTTCGACGGGGCTTTCACTGGCAAATAGCTAGTGTTATAAGGAGCAACTTAGGCTATTTTTATTTTGGAAAAAGAATTAGGGTTCCGCGTAAAATATATAAATATGTACAAGCGAACGCGGGAACTGCTAGTCTTTAATAACTTCAAACTCCAACAAGTCCTTAAGATAACTAAGATTTTTTAATGAATACCATAAACTCAGAATCTCGTAACAAAATATACTCAACTCTTATTTGTACTCTATTAAAAAATAGTTATATACATTGTTGTAGCACAAAACCCCTAAGGCTTTTCTCCCACGAAGCTATTTGCAGGGGTTTCGCGTTTTGCACGCACGTCGTATCAATCTATGGTTAACAGGCGCCATCTTGCCATACAATTTTGCCATTATCACACGACGATGGCGCGACGAGACGATGGCTACGACTGCACGTTACGTGATCTAGAATAAGAAATTCTTCATCAACACTGAACATTAACTATACAAGATATAATAACGGTATATATTTGACATTTCATAGTACTGTGTGGAGTAACTAATAATTATGTATACTAGCAGCGCCCCACGGTTTCACCCGCGTAAGTCCCGATCCCGTAGGAATATCAAGATAAAAAGTAGCCTATGCGTTAATCCAGGTCTATAGCTATCTACATACCAAGTTTCATTGCAATCGGTTCAGTAGTTTTGGCGTGAAAGAGTAACAAACATCCATACATACATACATCCATACATCCTCACAAACTTTCACTTTTATTATTAGTGGGATTGCTAGCTGACCCGCGCAACTTCGTCCGCGTTTGTAAATGTTCTCCGTTTTTGCAACATTTTTCATTGATGCTCTGCTTCTATTCGTTGTAGCTAGATGTTATATAGCCTATAGCCTTCCTCGATAAATGAGCTATCCAACACTAAAATAATTTTTCAATTTGATCCAGTAGTTCCTGAGATTAGCGCGTTCAATCAAACAAACAAACTGTTCAGCTTTATAATATTAGTATAGATATTCTGAGAAATATTATACAGAGCCATTTAGACCCAAATCAAGCGTAGGTTGAACTATGCGTTTTAAACCATGGATTTAATACTTAGCTAAAATAAAACGTGTGTCAAGAAAAGTAAGAAACTTCGTCCCAAACGTGTCTCAAGACACGTTTGGGACGAAGTTTTTTTTCGCTATACTTATACAGATTGTATACGGATCTTAGAGTGGAGACCGTGAATCGGTAAACGGAAGGTAGGACGCCCCCCCAGCCAGATGGACCGACGACCTGAGGAAGGTAGCTGGGAGGGACTGGATACGGAAAGCGGAGGACCGAGTACTATGGCGTACATTGGGAGAGGCCTATGTCCAGCAGTGGACTAGAATAGGCTAATTGATTGATTGATTGATTGATTGATACGAAAATAGAACACTTACGTAAATCACTGAAAGGGTACGACTCTAGCATGCAGTTACAATACAAAAAATAGACAGTCATGGGACTGCCGGCAGAAGTGAAAACTTAAACGAAACGACGAACTTAAAACGTCACGTTAGCAGGTTGGTGACATTAATTAATAAGGAGCTGACAGAACTCAATGTTTAGATTAGCGCCCTCTAGTGTATCTATATATGTATTACTAACAACCTGCCTTCGGCTTCGCACGGGTAGCAGAGACATCTTCAACAATCACCAACATATTTCAATCAGTTTACACAAAATCTTAACAAATTATACACCTAAACCTTCCTCATGAATCACTCTGTCCATTAGTGAAACCGCATGAAAATCCGTTCAGTAGTTTTTCAGTTTATCGCGAACAGACAGACAGACGCGGTGGGGGACTTTGTTTTATAATATGTAGTGATTAGCGTGACGGTTATGAGTTCAGTGCTTTTTCCTCATAGCGTAAAAACTAACGTAAAAAAATTTCGAAGTTGGTTTTTATGGATTTTCTAAGTAACGGTATAAAAAAGTCCAAAATAAAAAAAAAATATGTACTAACTCCCCTTCTTACCTAGCGTCCCATTTCCTTACCTGTCCTCTAATCATGCCAGAAATCTCCGCTCTTCTTATAATCTTCTCATTCTTTGTGCCTTCCACGATTCCAGTATAGTCCATTCTTCCTTCACTGTCCAAGCCAACCTCTGGAATACGCTCCCAATAAAAATCAAGATGTCCACCAACCAAGCTGGTCACTTTCAAGGTTATAAGTACGACAGGTCTACATAGACTTTTTGGCAGCGTCATCTGAATAATTATTTGTAAGTATATTGTATGTATATGTGTAATTTGTATATATAGTATTTATAACTATGTAGGTTTATTTATGTAATATATTTTTATATTATATTCTCTTGTTTTGTTTTTCTTTTTTTTATGGTATAGGGGCAAACGAGCAGACGGGCCACCTGATGGTAAATGACTACCGCCGCTCATGGGCACCTGTAACTCAAGAGTCACAAATGCGTTGCCGGCCTTTAAGGTAGGTGTAGGCGAAAATGGGGAAGAGGGAAGAGGGGGGAGAGGGAAGGGTTAGGGCCTCCGGTAACCCGGTAACCTCACTCACTAGGTGAAAAGCAATGAAGCATTGCTTCACTGCCGGTTTTCTGTGGGGCCTTGGTATCACTCTGGTCGAGCCGGCCTATACGTGCCAACTCATGGCTCTCCCACGAATAAATTTTCTTTTTATTTATATTATACAACTGCCACACACATTTCTGTATCATCCAAAGGTTGGCTGGTAGAAAATGCCTACGGTTTTAAGTCCGCCTCATGCACTGTATCTGCAGGAAGTGTACATAAATATATCTAGAACAAATCAACCAATCAAGGTCCACTGCTGGACATAGGCCTCTCGTGATCTGGATTTCCGCCTTCCGCATCCAGTTCATCCCAGCTACCTACCTCAGGTCGTCAGTCCACTTCTAGAATATTAGTAAAACGTTGCTATCCTCAAATCATTTAGGTACTTTAAATGTTTATTTAAGTTTGAAAATAGAATCAATTTTTTTAATCTGTTTGAACATTAAATTTTGTGAGAACTGTAAAAAAAGTTACTAACCAATGTAATCCGTGGTACCAGACGGCGACCGTTTTAAATTATTTCTTACCTAAAGATTTTTTTAAATATTGGCGGTTTATCGACCTTGACGGTTGCCAGGTAGCTACGATATTACCCCGAGTATACCCGTCATATTCCTCTCTTGGTCTAACAACACGTGTACACGTTATAAGGAAGAGCTAAGTATAGGAAACGAGTCATTATATTTCTCACCAGTCATTGACGTCTATTTTTAGCCTGTGATATATGCTGTCTCTGACATAAACTTTTTTTTCTTACGTTTCTTTTTCTTCAATGCGACTTATTTTTTTAAATAAAGAATGACAGCGCTGATTATTTAATAAACATGTTCGGCGATATTCACATAGAACAAAATGTACTTCAGCGCCATCGAGCGAAAACAAGTCGAACTAAGTAGTTACTAAACTCTGTATCGCGCAAACTAGATAATGACTAAAATGTGAACGACAAAATTTGAAGTGAAATTTCTTATTCAAGATGAAATAAAATAAAATGTATTTGTAGTATGAAATCGCAACATGCAGATTCACAATTCATATATTTGCTATATGAAGTTGCATGTTTATTAAAACTAAAGATCGCGTGGTGGTCGAATTTCGACCATGGTTTATTTCATTGGCCAATATTACTTGACCTGTCATTGTATAGACTTTTGTACCATGACAAGTCAAAATATATACTGGACACTCATAGCTGTATGTACCCGTTTTCGCATTTTTTATAACTTTGTAGCAAATATTGCATTCGCCACTTCCTCTCTGTATAAACTATAAGTGTGCGAAATTTCATACTCCTCCGTCCGCCCAATTTTCGTAAAAAGGGATCCAAAGTTTTCGCTTGACGTATTAATTTATAGATGTAATTTGCTACGTAAAATAATCATGTAGAACACAGTACACTGTAATTTCAAGTAATATGCGATTTTTTCCAGTTTGTATAAGCACGTAAAACCTAATATCGTAATAAGAAGTAATTTAAGAGTAGCAATAGATAGCAATAGAAACCGGACAAGTGCGAGTCTGACTCGCGTACCGAGGGTTCCGTAAGTAAACAAACTTGTATGTAGACAGTACGTCCATATTGGGAATTAATTCTCTAAGATTTTTGCCCGTTTTATCCGAAAAACAAATTTAACTTTACAGTTCTAAAATATACACCCATACATCGATATACGACAAAGTCAACTATCCAACCGAAAATATAAGTTTGTAATCGCAATTTTTTTACGTGATAAAAATACAAACTAAGGACTTTCGGATTTTTTCCTTTACTTGTGTTATCAGACCTTGCTTCTTACCAAATTTCATGATTTAAGATCAATGGGAAATACCCTACAGATTTAGATGTACCTGCGACATGTTCAAATTTGTTAAAATATAATGTTTAATGGCCGTATTTTTTGATTGCGTTGACTTAGAAGCTTAAAGGGACCGCTGACATGAGTACTTGATGCCTCCACGGGTTCCTGAGGAAAAGGGACTTGACAGACACACAGACAGACAGACAAAATAATATAACAACAAATTATTTCGGATTTTTCCCTTTACATGTGCTGTGCGACCTTCCTAGGTCACTGGGAAGTACCCTATAGGTTTTGATTTACTTGCAAAATTTTCAAATTTGGTCAAATCTAAGGCTTAAATGGCTGTATCTTTACTGTCTGTAAGCAGACATAAGTATTTTGTATTAATTTCAACTTAATACGTCCACAGGTTCCTCAAAAAAAGGGTCTTGACAGGCAGACAGACAGATGGACTTTAAAGGGATCCTATAAGGGTTCCTTTTTTGCTTTTGAGGAACGGAACTCTAAAAATGCGGAAAAGAGTGAACTGCTCAGTTTGATCAGTTTGCATACAGGTAGGCTACAGCAAAAGAACATAACATATCTTTCATCCAGAAAAAAATAATATTCCCGATACCTGAATTGATAAACAAATACATTACGCGAGCGAAGTAAATACTCGTTAGATATAATCACTCATTTATAATCAATCACCACTGAGCCAGTCAGCCTTTGACCACGGCCAGTGCAACTTGGTCGAAACGTCAGGCAATTCAGAGGTAAGAATATCTTTTCTCTTTTATTTTGTTTGCGAGTTAACTCCGGTATATACAGGGTATATTTCGATCAACGGAACACTTACTTAAATCACTAAATTACAGGTATTTTTAAAACAAACGGATTTCAAACGGTCATAACTTGTAAAGAGATAGTTTAAAAATAAAAATCTTTCTTGGGACTGCATGTTAGTCATGCCCTTTCAGTAATTTAAGGAAGTGTTGCATTTTCATATCCATCCTGTATCACTACATATTATAAAACAAAGTTCCCCGCCGCGTCTGTCTGTCTGTCTGTTCGCGATAAACTGCAAAATTACCGAATGGATTTTCAAATAGTTTTCACGTACGGATAGAGTGATTCATGAGGAAGGTTTAGGTGTATAATTTATTAGGGGTTTGTATAAATTTGCTGAAATATGACGACGATTGTTGAAGATGTCAGAAAACATCATGCTGACTGGAAGCTTTACTGGCGTTTGCCGCGTAAATCAATAGAGTTGTATGAAAACAATGTATTACGGAGTTACTCCTCAAAATAATAGCTATTACAATATAGGAAAGCTCTATGGCTATTTTCTAAGATTAACACATAACAAAGAAAAAAATTTAGACATGATATGCTCTGCTACCTGTGCGAAGCCGGGGCGGGTTGCTAGCACATAATTATATCGTTAGAAGAGAGAACCGTTAGTGCTCCTAACTACTGCGTAACTAAGTGAATCAAGGACTAAACGACGACTGAAGAACTGGATGTGCTGATATTGTGCTGACCAGCCGTGGGAGAGCCACGCTTCGGCACGTATGGGCCGGCTCAACCGGAGTGATACCACGGCCTCACAGACAACCTGCAGTGAAGCAATGATTGCATTTCTTTTCGCCGCGTGAGTGAGGTTACCGGAGGCCTTAACCCTTGCCTCTCCCCCCCCTCTTCCCCTACTCCCACCTTAAAGGTCGGCAACGCACTTGTGACTCTTACTCATACTCATTTACCATCAGGTGACCCGTCTGCTCGTTTGCCCCCTATAACATAAAATAAAAGAAAAAACAAGGCTTCGTCGAATGGATCCACCACATCCATCCACATAAGTGTTTTTTTTTTTAACCAACAAGAGTCTCAGGGTTACCAAGGGGTACTGCAACGGAGAATGCAGCAACTTCTTCAGTTAGTATTATACAATAAGTTTTGCCTTAGGTTTTATTTACCCAAAATTTTGATCAACTAGCAAGAGCTCAAACTTCCATTGGTTGGCTTTGGTTCACTTACGGACATCGGTAAATAAGGATGTCGTAAGTGCCAGTGTAAATAAAAATGAAGACCAATTGCGAGTATCATTTTGAAAGCCCCTTCCATAATGGTTATGGAAGGGACCTTCCAAACTTCCAAACCAACTTAGTATGGATACACCTATGCATCTAACATTTAGAATAAAATTGAGAGTAGACCAAATGTTCGGGCTTGGATTTTCGGCAATAACCACTTCGGGTAACAAGTAGTCACTGACAATACTGGCCTTCATGGAAGCGGGTTCCACTCGGTGAGGCGGAAGATGTGGTGTTGCCAGTGAACAGAAATGATATACTCCCAATTTTTATTTTTATTTTATTTTTTTGTTTTGTATCTTCTAAGTCTACAATAATAATGGCAGCGCCCCGCGGTTTCACCCGCGGAAGTCCCGATCCCGTGGGAATATCGGAATATTCTATGCGTTGATCCAGGTCTCCAGCTATCTACATACCAAGTTTCATCGCAATCGGTTCAGTGGTTTTTGCGCGAAAGAGTATCCATTTATCCAAACTTTCACATTTATAATATTAGTAGGATTTTTTGTCTTCATGTAAAAATTTAAGTGTCTGTGTGCCAAAATAAATCTTTTCTTTCTTTCTTTCTTTCTTTCTAAGTAAACAACCCTGACCTGCTCGAGCAATTGCTTACACTCCCCACTCCATCAGTTTAAGCAATATTCTTTCCCTTCCATTGCCTTCTCTTCTTAACTACTTTTCCCTCTCAATCTTTTCCCATCTTTATCCTCAAAGTGCCCCGTCAATAGGCTTGTCCGTTATTATGGGAGTGGGGCCAAGTTACAGTTGGCAAAATGTGGGTGTTTAATACGACTATGCCTACCTCTTTTGGGGATACAGGCGTGAGTGTGAGTGTGTATTTGTATATATCTACGTGACTAAGACTTGCTGGAATCCTGCGATTGGCATTGATTGTAAAAGTACCTTGACCCTGCACACAGTTATTGCCAAAAAAAATTACTTGGACAATGACGAGTGAAATCTCCAAAATTCTAGAATATGGATGATCCAGATCGGTTTTGCAAGAGTTGTATGCACATGCTTTGGTGTTATAAGTATTTAGGTATAGGCATCGGTAAACGTATACCATAATGCATTTGTTCCTGGGAGACGCTGGGCTTACAGAAAGCCGGTAGTGAAGCAATGATTGCATTGCTTTTCGCCGCGTGTATGAGGTTACTGGAGGCCCTAACCCTTCCCTAACCCCCTCTTCCCTATTCCCGCCCTCCCCCTCTCTCCCCCCCTGTTTCCCTACTCCCACCTTATAGGGCAGCAGGACTTGTGACTCTTGAGTTACTGGTGCCCATGGGCGACGGTAGTCATTTACCATCAGGTGACTCGTCTGCTCGTTTGCCCCCTAACCCCAAAAAAAAAAAAATGCGGAAAATGTTCATATTTGACACTAGTAGTATTTATTTACATACATACCCTCATGCCCGTATCTCTGAAGGGCTAGGCAGAACCCACAGACGCACATTTTGGCGACTATAATTTAGTCTCACTTACGTAGTAGCACTTTGGGAATTAAATGGGAAAAATTGGGAGTATATTGAAAGGAAAAAGTAGGCATGGGAAGGAATGGGATATTGCTTTTTTAATTTAAATGTGAAAGTTTGGATGGATGGATGGATGTTTGTTACTCTTTCACGCAAAAACCACGATTGAACTTGGTATGTAGATAGCTGGAGACCTGGATTGACGCATAGGCTACTTCTTATTCCGATATTCCCACGGGATCGGGACTTATGCGGGTGAAACCGCGGGGCGCTGCTAGTTAAATATACTTCAAACCATAAAACATTTAAGAGTTATATAGTGTAAACCACTATTGGCAATTTAGAGTATGGCACGAATATAGTAAGAATCTACCGTAGCCAATAGGCTTTAAGAACACCAAGGATTCCCCAGTCACTAAGGAACTAGCAAGACTCAAACCCACTCCGTGCAGTCCGCACAGTGTGGGTACACAATAATTACAGTAACCCCCTAGCAAAAAACAACATGAAATTCTTTCACTGCATTTTTTTATATTCTTCCATCGCTGGGTTACCGAATTAAAGCAACGAAACTAGCTAAGCCTTCTCTGTCTTGATTTCCACTCCTTTCATAATTACAAAATAGATATGTTCTAGAAAATATCTGCATCGAATAAGTAGACATTGCTTATAATTTAACCTTGCATTAACTACCTTTTACTACGCTGTAATTAAGTGTAATTCAGGTGAACGAACTTAAGTTCTCTTGTCTTGGTATATTACGTTACAAGTAGTACAATTGAATCACGGATTCCTTACCGACTTATAAGTGCAATATCATCGAAAATCGATGCTAAAGTAAGTGCACAATGCTTCTTCAGTATTGTCAATTTGTTGATTATAACATTCTTTGTACCTGATAAGTCGCGGGCGCAGCACTAACTCGCCACTTCGCATTTCGCACTCGGCCACAAAACACGTATCGATAGTCGATATTCTGTTTGTTCGCAACACTATTTTGACCGGGAAAACACGTGCGATTTATAGTCTGTGCGCTTAATTTTTTTACTGTAGTTTGGTCAATTTCGAATTTGGAACGGTTGGTGTTCTATAAAAAATAATACAAAAAAAATGTTATATGGTTGTTTTAGAATACAACATTTCTTGTACTTTACTATAAAGTAGTTGTGCAGAGTTCGTATTATTATAAATATTTATAATAATAATAGAAAATAATTATTGTTCAGTGTAATTTCGCGCGTGTGTTTCATCAGCCACGTGGAGAACGTGGTAAGTTTTTTTTTTAATTTATTTTGTCATTATACTTACATTATAACATTTATTACATCCGTTTGTATTAGAATTATTCATGGTAGACCATGAAATCAACGTAATTAAAGTAATTACTTCGCTTTAACATAATTTCTGTACTCAAAACGGTACAACGTCGCTCACATTATTATGTGGCTAATTCAACCTCTTTCTTAATTTTCTTTTAACCCAGATTAAAAAAAAGTTGCCAAAAAGATAGTTACCAATAGCATTGAAATTGTTTGGTCCCACATTTTAATTATGTGGAACCAATTCATCTACTGCTATATTAAACAGCTTTGGTAGGTACCACAAAATATATCCTTGAGCTCATGAATTAAAATAAATATTGATATTTATTTTAATTGCAATTATATAATAATTAAAGTTAAATAAATGAAGTATAAATAAGCGAAGAATGTGTTTTATGACAATATGCGTTTTGTATGTACAAATATTTCGTTTTGTAAAATTATTATATAAATCAAAAAATATGAACACATGGCTATACATTATTTTATAAAAAAATTACATTGACATTATAACATTGACATTTTAACACGTTTGTTTTTCAGTCGGTTAGTTGGTCTCTTAATTATTTGAAAATTAATTATTACGTTGCTTTGTAATGGTATAAAAATCAAAACGATTATAATGCGAAATCAGAAGTTCAATAAATTATTTTACAACATTAAGGTAGCTATAAGCGCACATGGCATGTTAAGCGGCTACCGCAACATATGCCCGTAAGAAATTGAAAGTAGCTCTTTTCGGTATCACTGAATCTACTCTCGTTTTTTTTTGTCAAACCTTCATCATCACTATAAATATTTTCAGTCTTCATCAACTCATCCTGGGCTAATAATCCTCTTCCCTGTAGGTCCAATTCTCACAGTAATATACCATTCGTGTTCTGGCTGTCATTTATCATTTACCTCGGTCCAACTTCCACGTCCACCATACTTTTTGTTTATGGTGTAGGGGGCAAACGAGCAGACGGGTCACCTGATGGTAAATGACTACCGCCGCCCATGGGCACCTGCAACTCAAGAGTCACAAGTGCGTTGCCGGCTTTTGAGGTGGGAGTAGGGGAAGGGTGGAAGAGGAGGAGAGGGGGGAGGGAAAGGTTAGGATCTCCGGTAACCTCACTCACTCGACTAAAAGCAATGCAAGCATCGCTTCACTGCCGGTTCTACTCTCGGCACTGTAAGGCCGTGATATCACTCCGGTCGAGCCAGTCCATAGTGCCGAAGTATGACTCTCCCACGATTTTGATAAACATCGTTGCGAGTTCCAAGACAGTTTAACTTTCTCAGGAACTAGTCGAGTTTCATGTTCAGTGTCGTTGGTCCTGGTATAAAAGAGTCAAAGCATTAGAAATGTGGATGGATCTTCGAATATACTGCTGATAAACATCGTTGCGAGTTCCAAGACAGTTTAACTTTCCCAGGAACTAGTCGAGTGTCATGTTCAGTGTCGTTGATGCTGGTACAAAGGAATCACAGCAGTGGAAAGGTGAATAAATTCTCCAATTTACTTCTGATCTAATTCGTTACTTCTTCCAAGACAAAATAACTGTTTCTAGGACCCGAGTGTCATGCTCTATTTTCGTGGGTCACTTTGGTCCTAGTGTACACAGTCAGAGCAGAGGGGATGTGGGTGGTATTAGAACCCAGCTACGGCCGTATATAAGATTTTAATGAAGATTGTTAACCTGTAACCAAACTTTGGACTGTCGATGTGCTTAAACTTGCAAGCGTTCGAAACGGAAAAAAAACGTCCTTACGTTTTTTCTGAAGATTGCACCTTGAGGCTTTGCACTGACAGCTAATTTTACAAACACTTTCAAATCAGAACAATAGCCTTTTTTTACAACTTTTTTTACATTTAGAATATTTGCCTACCTTTTTTTTTTTTTTTTTTTTTTTTTTTTTTTTCGTGTGGAAACCCCCACGGGTCGTCACCCCACCTGGGCTAAGCGGTAGGGTGGTATGTCGGACTCGAACCGACTAAAACCACACGGTGTTCCATCACAGTCCATACTACCAGGGCCTCAGGTGTACCCTTAGAAGGAAATCCCTGTGTACCCTGGCAGACTTGGCCGCCTGTTAAACAACAGGCGACCCCACTGTGTTGTGGGGGATTTTGTCCCCTATCATTAAGAGAGGCACGCGCGGAACACGGCGCCACCGTCTCGGGCCTGCTTCTGCTAGGGCGTCGGATAACCCTGTCCGTAGAATATTTGCCTACCTACACGTAGTGGGTAAATACTCTATACTAGCAGTTCCCGCGGGGCTTCGCTTGCGTGTATTTAGATACTTTAATTTTATTTATTTGCATTGATGTATTACATTAGCATGTTCATAAGATTTATCTATTTAGCTGTACTCTGTAGATTCAAACATAATATCACCACACTCACAACATCCTCACACACACACACACACTCACACACCCAAATACACATTAAAAAAAATATAAAAGGGCCCAGTTGAAAACCAGCGTCAGGCACCCACCAGTGCCCGGCACAAAGCTGAACTGGATGACTACTTCTTGTCTTGTATACTTAAGTGAGGTACATCTCCATCATGTTTAGAATTTGATAATTATTTCACTCTGTTAGCGTCTCGTTTAGTTGTACCAGAATAAACGTATTTTCTTTCTTTCTTCTTTCTTTTTAATTTAGTTTGCTATTAAAGCCTGTTTTTTTTTTAACTACGTTTGCGATTGTGTTCGTGTGTAGATTTGTCATATGACCACATAATTGCCCATTAAGAGTACAACAAATAACAGTGTATTTTTAAATAAACAATGTTTAAATACATACTTAATGTTTATTCGAACATTATTTGCAATACATGTTTTATGTTTCCCATGAAGTACATGCTTCTTTGCTACTGTAGTAGTAAAAAAAGGATAACATTTTAGTCAGCGTCATTAAGTTGTTCGCTTTACAATGATTACTTGACCTTTCAACCAGATTGCAACTGGCCTTGGTCGCGAGCTGACTGATAAGCGAAATAACACCGTCATACGAACCTATTGGTGTCGTTTGAAAATGATTGATAAGTATTAATAATATACTATACTTACGTTCTTATATTATACAAAGGGATAGGTAGAAGGATATTTAACTATCGAGAATCAAAATTATTAGATATAGCTTAGAAAAAAAAGAAAAAATAGATCCACTATCCACCACCTGGCTTCATCATGAGACCATTGTTACTAAGCCCTGGAGGTTGGTAAGGCGTACCCCGTACTCCATGTATGGTAAGGCCAAGGCCAAGGTCTGCAGGGGTTCAAGGAGGCTTACTTCTCAGGGTATACCCGGGCCCCTGCATTAGACCCACTTGTGACGGAATACCGTGTGGTTATAGTCGGTTCGATTCTGACATACCACGTCACCGTTAGCTCCGGTGAGGTGATAACCCGTGGTGGGTTTCCACACGATAAAAAAAGTGTATATATTGCGCGATATCTTAGCCCATTGTGAACTAATTTCAATCATTCTTTGTTTCATTGAATTATTATGTTCAAGGTTGGTTCCATTTAAATTTGAAATAAAGATTACACCTCTAAGAATGGAAAATTTCGGTGCAGCCAAAACTTCCGTAAAAACGGTCTCTCTATTTGGATTTCTCTAAAGACTGTTTCTTTCCCTGGATGGGAATTGATATCTTATTAGATCATCGCTGAAAAGAGGTTTGTAAAACTCGCTGGGAGTGTAGTTTCCAGCCTTGCTGCTGTTCAGTTTAAATACACTTCACTTCGTGATGTCCTTCTGTATCTCCATAAAGAAACAAAATGACTCAGTTGCATTTCATTTCATTTATTCAAACACAATTAACAAATTGTGTTTGAATGTTATCTAATACAATAAAATGGCAGTACAATTAAAAAGAACATATTAACAATAACAGGTATGGTTCCATGCAATTTGAGTAACAATTTCGACAAAACTAACGTTAGTAATAAGAATTAGCAGTAACCATAAAAAAAAACCGACTTCAACAAAAAAAACTATTCCATAAAAGACTTATATATGGTTTTCTCATGGATGCCATTATCAGAACTAGACCAAATTGAAATGGGACCACACGGGAAGCACCAGCTTTTAAATAAAAAAAGAATCATCAAAATCGGTTCACCCAGTAAAAAGTTCTGAGGTAACAAATTAAAAAAAAAAAAAAAAGTCGAATTGAGAACCTCCTCCTTTTTTGAAGTCGGTTAATAATAAAAATAATTAATTACATACATTGGCATTTAGAAAATCTGACACTGAATAATAAGTGTTGTCTAGCAGGAAGGCCTTAAGTTTTCTTTTGAATGTACACGTGTTATCCACAAGATCTTTTAAGTAAATCGGTAAGCAATTAAAAAGCCTTATCATTTGTACTGAACCAGTGGCGTAGCTAGGTAACCAAAGGCCCTAAGGGTAAAAAATAAACTAGGGCCCCAACTAAACTATTTAATATCGTTTGTTCCGTATTCGTGTTCCGTTTTAATTTAATTAAATTTTAATATAAATAGTGGTTTAGTTACAACTCTAGTACAATCCTGATAACTTCTGGCTCCAAAAAAATCAGGTTTATTTATATTCCGAATGTGCGCGAAATTTTCACTAGTCCAATTTATAGTTTGTAAGTCAGAGTCTGAGGGTCCCCCTGAGCTTGGGGGCCCCGGCGTACTGCCCCGTCTAGCCCTTCGGTAGCTACGCCACTGTACTGAACACAGTGCTGAACAATATTTAATTTAAGGCTGATTTTTTATTTCAAGTGTTTCTTTCTAGTACTTTCTCTTATTAATCTTTCATCCTTGGTTTCAAATTCATATATGTATTTAGACAACTAACTTAACGTCATTAATATATACCAGTACTGTTAATATTGAAAGTCTATCGAAGTATTCACGACACGAATCTCTTTGTGAAATTCGGACCATAGTTCTGATGGCCCTTTGTTGTAATACACAATTGTATCCATAACTATTACCCCACAGTTGTATACTGTATCTCAGTCTTGACTAAACTGGGACGTGGTATACTGTTTTCACCACTGGTATAGTAACGTCTCGTAAACTTCTTATGGCATAGCAAGCTGATGAGATAGATGCATCAATTGATTTCATTTCTTCTTTCCAATTTAGTAACGAATCTATATGAACTCCTATAAATTTTACTAAATTATCTACAGGATCAGAGATCTTGCCATTAATTCAGTGCATAGACCAATTTGATTTCATAGTCACGCTATTGGCTTGGTCTGATTTATTGTTTCAAGTGAACATTGTGAATTTACCAAACGCTTTACAATTGCTTAAAATTTGCTTGGAATTTGGGAAACAGAACGAGTCTCTTTATTTGCAATAATAACAACTAAGGGAATAACATCTTAGACTGAAATAGATCCAATATTTAAGTCACTTCGATTATTAAACGATTATTTAATTACGAAGCCGTAGATGAGACTCCAACAGATTCTGAATAATTATTTAAGACTAGCAGCACCCTGCGGTTTTACCAGCATAAGTCCTGATTCCGTGGGAATATCGAGATAAAAAGTAGCCTATGCGTTAATGCATGTTTCCAGTATCTAAATACCAATTTTTATCGCAATTGGTTCAGTGGTTTTTGCGTGAAAGAGTAACAAATATCCATCCATCCATCCATCCAAATTTTCACATTTATAATATTATTGGGATGAACATTATGTACCCTATGATTGATACACTGACACTATAAAAATTCAAAAGCTAGAGAGAGAAGGTCAGAAAAAGCCCAATCTCTTGGACTCGTCAATACGAATCATATGAGCCCAAACTCGAGGGGTTTACTAGTAGCCACTGAAGAGTTCCACTAACCACCTCTTAGCTCCATCAACAGGCCAGCTCCACGATGTCAAATTATAGTATTATCATCCAAACCACATATGCATACAAAGTTTCATTTCGATACGACAATCAGAAGTCGGTTAAAATTGACTTGCAAGATTTGTTTACATAGGGGTCGTCCATTCATTACGTGATGTTTTTATCGCACCTTTAACCCCCCTCTCCCCCGTGATACACGGTGATGTTTTAGACTAACCACACCAACCCTAGCCAAAATCACGTATATTTTTTTAGTTCAAAATATATATTAAATTTTCAAAATATTTTTAAATATTTTTCCTAACCCCCTCCCCCCTTCCGAGCCTCACGTGATTAATGGACAATCCCATAGTTATAAGTGAAGCTAATAAAGCGTATTAATCAATCAATCAATCATTTATTTATTTCCGAATATGGGTATAAACATTAAGGTGTTACAGACTTCTGCGAGGGTTCACAGGGATTTCCTTGTAAGGGTACACCTGAGGCCCTAGTAATAAGGACTGTGACGGAACACGTGTGGTTTTAGTCGATTCGAGTCCGACATACCACCCTACCGCTTAGCCCGGGAGGGGTGATGACCCGTGGGAGTTTCCACACGTTAAAAAAAAAAAAAAGGTGTTACAGACTTATAATTATGAGCAGCCACATTCTACCGCAAGGCAAGCAAATATGTCTAAATTTTTTGTTAATTTATATTAAAAGACAATACTGTAATCTATCACAATTAGTAATTATAAATAGGTTCATACACAACAAACAATGGTATTCTTTTTTTTTTTTTTTTTAAAAAGACAACTCCCGCATTAGGAATTACTCCTGTGTCGCGGGGGACTTTACAAACATAGAAACAACGGACATAAAGAACACCCAGACTATGGTGGGAATCGGACCCACGACCTATGGCATAGCAGTCAGGGTCACTAACCACTAGGCCATCAAGCCAGTGAATATAAATAACAATTAGAATAACACAACTTAATATTACAAATATTAACTGCTATTAAACTGACATTGAACACACTTGTCTTCCAGATACTCTTTAACACCATGGTATGCCTTTTCTAATAAAATGGTTTTAGTCTACCTTTAAACTCATGTAGATTTTGAGTAAGACATAAATCAGATGGCAGTTTATATACTTATAATTCAGTTAGGTATTTTTTACTTACCTAGTAGGCGTTCTAGTAAAGTTTAATAATTCCAAAAGAATGCTTTGTATTTTGCTGAATTTCCTTTGATGAAAGATGATTAAAACATCTAATATGTCATTTTTCAAGCCTTAAAAGCTTCTCATAAACTTAAAAGTTACTAATATTGAGTCTTCGCTAAGCAAAACATAGGGATTCGCCTCGAAAGCCTTCGCTTTGAACGCTTTAAGCCTTCATCTCTACTATATTTACTATTATATCCAAGAGTTAACAAAGTGACACCACTATTGCCAGTGTCCTTAAACGAATCCAGAAACTGCAACTGGGCTGTTTTTTCTGCCTTCGTTCAGGGGGACGCCAGTTGTTTATCTTTTACAAAGATTTTTCTTCCATACACACCCGGAATACCAAGCAAAGCCTTCCATTAGCCGGTTATGATTACGATGCTGCACGGTAGTTTCCCCTCCTTGTAACCTAAACCTTCTGCTGATCAGAAAACTCACTCGAAAAAACTCTCATACAAGACAAAATGTTGACCAATCCCGCGTGAATTTAGCACACTGTAATAATATATGTAACAAGGATCATTTATCATTGAAAGCTGACCGCTGATGATGACGATGATGATCATTTATCATTATCAGAACAGGATACTTACCGATGGTTAAAAAAAAGTATTCACAGTCCACAGAAGGCACTGAAGGGGGATACAGCGCCCACTCACGACTGCGAGATAAGTCAAGTCTGTTGGAGGTCCAGGGAGTTCCTGCTTAGAAAATACCCGAGCCCCCGGTCATAGACACCCGTAACGGAACACCGTGTGGTTTTAGTTGGTTCGGCTCCGACACAACGACTTCGCCAAGTGCTTTGTAAGGTGGTAACCGAGGAGGTTCCTACACGTAAAAAATCGTCCACTGGGAGAGGCCCATGTCCACACAGGCCTCTCCCAACGGAATCAAAATCGGTAATCGGGAAGTAGGATCACCTGATTGGCTGACGACCTGAATAAGGTAGCTGGGATAAATTGAATGCGGAAGGCGAAAGACTGGGTGCTATGGCGCACGTTGGGAGAGACCTATTATTTTCAAGTTTTTTATTATAATAATAACTTGAGACACACACCGCTGTCTGATCCCAAACGTCATCGTGGGAGAGCCATGCTTCTGCACGTATGGGCCGGCTCGACCGGTTTGATACCACCGCCTCACAGAAAACACAGGCAGTGAAGCAATGCTTGAATTGCTTTTCGCCGATTGAGTGAGGTTCCCAGAGGCTCTAACCCTTCCCTGTTTTCCCCTCTCCTCCTCTTCCCTCCCTTACCCTACCCCCATCTTAAAGGCCGGCAACGCACTTGTGACTCTCGAGGTGCAGGTGCCCATGGGCGGCGGCAGTCACTTACCATCCGGTGACCCGTCTGCTGGTTTGCCTGCAGCCTGCCGTAGAGCCTGTGCTATGGTAACCAGATTGCTGATAAACATACTTATTTATTACCAAATACATATTATAGCTAAATTACACCCAGACACAGAATAAATGATCATGCTCATCACACAATTATTTGTCCTGGGTGGGAATCGAACACACGACCTCTGGATCAGCAGTCAGAATCACTAACTCTAGACCAACAGGTCATACGAAATAATTTTTCAATTATAAAATCAGTCATTTAAAGTAAATGACTTGACGATTCAAAAGTATGACGTACATGCGTTTATTTATACAACTGTTTTACAGAACATACCCTTCTAAGGTTTGATAAAAAGAAATGAATTGCTAACTTTTAAACTCGCGTTCCATGATATAATATTATTTATGTATTTACGGGAATTAACGCGATCACAGACACATCACAGAATGCCACCTCGCTTTTATGCGCAGTCGAGTGAACACCAGAATAGGGACACATCGGTTTGCTTACAGAATAGGGACACTGTTAGTATAGTATGTGACGGTACATGGCGAAACGAAAATATCAAAAATATCGAAAAAGTGGGGGTGGATGAAGAACCTTCTACCTCACGATCGCGACGACGGAGGGCGTGCACCGCTGAGCCAGTCAGCCTGTGACCACGGCCAGTGCAACCTGGTCGAAACGTCAGGCAATTCAGAGGTATGTAATACCTTTTCGTGATCGTGTTAATTCCCGTAAATACATAAAGAAATGATTTGGCTTGACAGTCAAGTGTCAAATACCCTCTTATTTATATGTAGTAACTAGCAGTTCCCACGCGGCTTCGCTCGGGTGTACATATTTATATATTTTGCACGGAACCCGAATCCTTTTTTTTTTTTTAAATAAAAGTAGCCTAAGTTACTCCTTATAACACCAGCTATCTGCCAGTGAAAGTCCCGTGGAAATCGGTCCACCGGTTCCGGAGATTAGCCGGCACAAACAGACAGACAAAAATTTTAAAACTGCTTTGTAGGCATAGGTATCGTGCAAATAACTGTATGAGCTAAAAAAAGACTTGACTCTACGGACACTTCAATTTTATTTATTTGTATTGATAAGAAGATAATACTTAGTATTACTAGTAATTACTAAACGAATGTATCTATAATGTTAATAACAATTTATATAAACACGCGATTAATGAATTGCCAAAGCCTTGAATCGTCGTATGATTTTCGACGGCCGCTGAATTAGCAGTTTGTACTTTAAACTGGCATGAAGGTCTGTGTAATAGGTATTATGTCATAGATAAAATAAATTGTTGTAATTTAAATACAAGCTACCACTTAAATAAAGATAAAAGAAGGAGTGAAGTGATGCTTATACTGGTACATTACATATCAACTCTAGTGTGTCGCGTCTCGTCGCGCAAAAAACGAATATCGTCGCGTCGCGTTCGCATCGCAAACTGATTAACACACAACACTCATGGAATGTTTAGGTATTTTTGATATTTTCACGTTACGTCACGTCACGTCACGTCGCGTCGTGTTATCGCGTTTGTCGCTCACTTATATAGGACAACAGGTTACATAGAGCTACCTAAACCTAGGCCTGCTATCACTTAAATTGCCGACGCCGGACAAAAGCTTAAGAAAATCCGGACACATGGGTGAAATCGAGATTCTTTCCCGGACACTTTAAAAAAACGCCGATTCCATTTAAATTTTAAGCTTGTTAACGATTCATCTAACAATTATTATAGTTGTCCCCTGGCATAGAGTGTCCGGGTTCTATCCGGACACTTTGTGAAAACCTCACCCGGACGCTCCCGGATGCCCTCCAAACTAGGACAAATTCGGGGAAACCCGGACGGATGGCAGCCCTAGTTAGAACCAGCAATCAACTTGAGTCCGAGTACTTCTGGACTACGAAGAAACGGTGTAAAATGAACAATTATAATATTAGTGTGAACTAAGACTTACACAGAACAGATATTAATATTATATAATTTCTATCATTCTTTAATATATATTACACAGCACTATTTAGACCGAAACAAAGTAGGTATAGATTGTGTTATAGGTTATAGGAACACGAATTAATATACATAGATACTTTTTTGTAATATTATTATTATAATTGTTTTAAGTGCCTAGTGCCACCACGACCATTTCTGGTCTTTTGTAGCGCACTTTTTGCTTTACAGTTCACTGCTTAAACTTATGCCTTCGAGAAACCTACAGATCCTTTCAGCAGTGATTACCTGCGGTTGCATGATGTGCAATGCAACCCTAGGTTAATACTTCGGTGCCGCATTAGTGGGCCACAAGAGCATAGAATATACATTGTAGTTTCTTCTTGACAGAATCTGCAAAATTGTGTTCTCTCCCAATTTTAGGTTGAACATATGTTTATTCAGTTTACAGTGTCCGGTGAGGACTCTTGTTACTGCACAGGTTTTGTATCTTTTGAGCTCCAGAAGTTCTTTGGATACTTTATTATCATAGCCCTTTATTATGGCTTTCGAGTAACAAATAACTTTGTAAAAAATAAAAAAAACCTGTTGGAAAAGAGTGTCCTTGGAGTTTCTTGCCTGTTCTTCTCATTACGATCTACATATTGGAACAGGCAACTAGCTTCACGACTAGCTTCACTTATATTCTAAAATACTTGTTTTTGTAATTAATGTTAATTTATACTTACCAATTTTATGTTGATACATGTACCTACTTATTTAAAACTACCACAATTTATTTTCGAATATTAAATAAAAATTATTATTATAAAATTTGCATGCCAGTAAAGGTAGATTAAGGAGAACGATATCGAATGTAATGGTAACACCACTGTATACCCTTGATCAGCAAATAAATGATTGATTGATTGATTGACCGACTTATAATGACTGACTCCTCCTGACAATTCAAAAATACCTACAATGGGTTTACTTGAAATAAATAATTTTGATTTTTATTGATTGATTTGAGTGTCTTAGACCAGTGGTGGTCTTTTATCTTTTAATAGCCAATGATGTATATTGGGCGTTTATGATTGAATACGCTCGCTGTTTCCTGATGCCGCAGAATGATTCTGGGTAATATTATACACGAGGGTAATATTATTGTTATCATTGTGTAATGTGAACGAGGGCCATTAGTCGGGGCTGGTCATCTCCGGTCAGCTACTACTCGAGTATAGTACGTCGCAGTCGTAGAGAAACGCCGGATTTGATTTTTTGACGATTTTTGTTTTTGACATAAGCCTATTGAAAACATTATACTTTATCATGAAACAAAACATTTTTCAAAGCTCATACACACAGTAACGTTTTCAGATATCATTAACAGTAACAGCCGTTTTCAAAATATTACGTGAAACATCATTTGAAAACTTTAAAATGCTCTCCAATAAAGTTACTGAATAAAAATCAAATCCGTCGTTTTTCTACGACGATGACGAATAATAATTTTTGGCGATTGTTGATATATTAGAACAAAATGTTACATTGTCCTCATTTGCACTTATAAGCAATGTACCTAACAAGTAACTTATAAAAAAAACAGTTAGTCGTAGGACTGCACGTCAGAAGTGAAAATATAACTTCACAATGTATTTGCATATACATACACACACACACACATCTGTAAATATATAATTAGATTTAAAAAAAAAGTAGGTAATAACATATCTAAATGTATACATAGGGTACACTGGAAGTTCTGCGCTCCTGGCCGCTCATAAATGTTTGAATTTCGAATGTTATATTTTTTTTAAATATAAGAAACTCGGCTCCGTCTTACGAATTTTCGATCAGGTCACGTGTCCTGACGATAGTTTAACATTTTTTACCCATCCCAAAAAGTGCACAACGCCGCTAAAGAAGTTTTCACTTCAAAAAATATGTTGAAAAAGAGTGTCCTTGGAGTTTCTTGCCTGTTCTTCTCCATAGTATCTACGTATTGGAACAGGCAACTAGCTTCACGACTGACTCAGTCTGTCTGACACCTACTCCTGACAATTCAATATACCTACAATTGGGTTAATTGAAATAAATAATCTTGATTTTTACTTAAAAATAGCTACATTTGTTTAAACAAAATCTGAGTTATTTTAATTCCAGCATCCAGACTTATGAAGTCAAATAAACATCAGAGGGTCTAATCGGTCTTCCATTTTTGATAACCAACAAAAATCTTCTCAACAATATAATTTCGTGATAATTCTCAACTCAATCACGCAATGGCACTTAAAATAAAATAACTTTATAGTGAAAGCTTCGAAGAATTAGGGCCAGCATTTTTCGAGATCATCTTTTAAAAGCGAACTTTCATCTTTATTACTTGTAATGCGGATTAACCATTCGATCTTAATTAGTAGTGTACTTGCCAGTCATAATGTACAATGACCGGGATTTCTTCAAAACGAACTGTTCTAAAGAGAAAGTCTTATGAAAAGTGGCACAAGTTGGAATCATTGTAAAATCGTTAATATTATGTTATTTATCGTGGAAGAGCCATGCTTCGGCACGCATGGATCGGCTCGACCGGAGTGATACCACGGCCTCACAGAAAACCGGCAGTGAAACAATGCCTGCATTGCTTTTCGCCGAGTGAGAGTGAGTGAGGTTACCGGATGCCCCCCCCCCCCCCGCTTCCTCCCTTCCCTTACTCCCACCTTAAACGCCGGCAACGCACTTGTGACTCTTGAGTTGCAGGTGCCCATGGGCGGCGGTAGTCAGTTACCATCAGGTGACCCGTCCCCTA